>VCRD01000480.1:0-26141 GCA_006783055.1 Trinorchestia longiramus
ACTTTTGTGCCTGTGGGTTAAGCCTAGCTATTGTGCCTGTGGGTTAAGCCTAGCTATTGTGCCTGTGGGTTAAACGTAACATCACCAGCTTGGTCGACTGGCGAGCGAATCTGTTTGCGAGCGGAAAGACCCGGGTTCGAATCCCGCGGCCGACATGGTTGACGCAGCTAGAAATACGGCATGGGACTTGGGTAAAACAACCGAATAATTATAATTATTCGGCCCATTCTTGGGTCGGATAATTACTTCGATAATTATCGAAGTAATTATCCGACCCAAGAATGGGCCAGAAGGTTCGTTCCTATAGCCTCATTCTATTCTATTCTGTAATTTTTTCAGATCCTTCTAGTGACTATGCGTACAAAGTGAAGTTTTACACCAATCAGGCAATCGCAACAAACGTGTTAACCTCGCGCTTCACTCCACGAGACGTCTGGAATACCTGAAAATGTTTTTATGAACGACTACAAACTTGAGAAGAATCCTTTACAATTTTTGCTGTGCGACTGACTGGACTTGCTGCAGCTATATTCAAAATGATGGAAGGGAGATACTGCATAATTTTGAGTAAGTTTGAGTCCACCTCGTGACAAAGGCGCAAGTGACAGCAAATTTCAAACTTGCCTAATCCAAACTTGGACGCAGTTGTGCAGATGTCAGCTCTCGAGCCTATCGTGAAAGGTTTTATACCGCCTTCGCGGATGCAGACTATCACAACTTCGAACTTCACTTGTGGTTTTGGACGTAGTGTAACTAAGGAAGATATTCCTCCAGCACAAGGCCATAGTTTTCCAGCGGAAGCGAGACAAATGCGCTGGGCGTGTTTCGACTCTAACGAAGTGGGTCATTTTGGATGCGATTGCTCTACTTGAAAAGCAAAGGGTCAGCATGCAACACTTAATATTCAAGAGGAAGTTTCATCCCAGCATTGTTATTGGAAGGGTCACGTACTGGTTAAGTACGAAGACTTCAGGAATGGATTTGGAACCTGTATATGCGACGACACGATAAAAAACGAAATTTTTTGAAAGTGTGCATAAACCTTCAGGAAACTAGGAGCTACTCTTAATAGTTGGGCTACAACAGAAGATAATTTATCCCTTACGTATACCAATACTAATTTGCTAGTGAAAACTAATCCCAATTGAGTCCGATTGTTATTTTGTCAGTAAAAATAAATTGAACTTTGATAATGGAGCAGTAGTTTGTGACATCAGAGAATTTATTGGATGTTATTAAACCCAAACACCTTTTTTGAAGGCTACAAAACTACATTGACAGGTTTTGAAGAATCTCGAGTTAACGTAATCTGCTAAGAAACGGTGACTCTGGAAGTGAATGAACTATGTGCCTCCAGTTTATAATCCAATAGTGGTACCTTCCCATATTACCAGTCAATCGTTGGTATTAGGACTAAATTTTATGGAAAAATATTTTACAATGGCCACAGTTTGTGAACTGCGCTATTCACCTCCAAATGAAGAACCCTGTATTATAAAGTTAAAAACAACCTGGGATTGAAATTGCCTGGTAAGAACTGCAAATGAAATCGTGGTAGGAACAATTCAAAAAATTTTAATTCGTGGTAGACTCTGATCTCCGTATTTGTGATAAGGAAGGGGGGGATACAAAGTCTTTTGTTTCTGGCGATGCTTTGAAAGTTGAGGTAGTGATGGCAAAAACGAAACTAGGCTTGTTTGTTGTTGCGCATTTTGACGTAAATTAAATTACGTTGAGTACTATGCTCGAAGATATTTATGCTAATGATTTGTTCAATTTTTCTGCTAAAAAGTTGATTTGCGATCAAATCCGTAAAATCTGTTGAATAGACGCCGTAGAGCGATTTCATCGCATGAACATGATCTTGGGCGTAGTTACACGACAAAGCACGTAATAGCTGTAAAAGGACACCTTCCTATTATGCAGAGTTATCACAATTTCAGGGACCATTTAGACAAGAGATAGTGGAACTACAGAAGCGTGAAGAACGATATATAAAGAAATAAAATTCTGTGACCTGTACCTTTAGTTCCCATAAAGAAATATGTTCCGAGTGTTCATAAAGTCTCTTATAAAAGTCTCTCATAAAGTTTCAACAGCACATTTTCACAAAGAGGGTTCCTGAAACACAAATGCGAAATGTGATTAAAAACTTGAATAAACACTGAATACAGTTGAACAAATCTGAATAAAATATCTTATTGCTTTTGCAATAAATTCTTGAAATGTTAGACTTTATGGACGCCCTGTAGAGGGTTCTCTTACACTGCGTAGATTTCCGAGCAGTGGCGCGGTGACTCGACGTGACTAGTTCCCTTTACCGAACAATGTAGATGCCCTTTCTAATCTTAAAAACATTATTTACTACCTTTTGATTTGATGCAATGTTTTAACGAAATTAAATGCTCGTGTTCTATCAAGAATACAGAGTTTTCTACTAGAGATTCCCATTTGCAGTAGGAGGTTGTGCCTTTCGTTTGACAAATAGTCCAGGGCTTTTTAGGAGGCTAATTTTTTTCAGTATTTGTGTACCTTGAAGTGCTGCTATTAGTAATATAAATTATGAAAAAGTTACTGGAAAAACCTATGAAGGATACTTGTCCAATTGCAACCTTTTGCTGGTGCATACATTTAAATCACACTGGATTAAAGTAGAGCCGAGCAAGAGTGCGATGTTTCGAAGTATCATAACCTGGTCGTATAGTTAACTGAAGATTTTCGTTCAAACGAGACAAACATGAAGAAAATATTATTTTTCTCTTAACCGAGAATTCAGCGTCAAACGTGTGGATTTCTAGGAATGTGTAATTTCTTGTGACGTCGCATACCTTATGTTACCATTTAATTGAATACTGTGAGTGAATTAATTAGAAAGAAAGGTAGTTGGGTACAAGAATGTAGCGCAGCATTCTCAAAGTTAATTTTCACTAATCTACCACTTCTTGTATCCTGATTTCCCGCAAGATGCAGCACCATTAATGATCACCGTGGATAGAAATTAAATTTGTGTTGGAGCTGTTCTGTCCGAAGTTTAGCAAGATGAGTTCTGGTCTATGCTAGCACAAGTTTTAATAAAGTAGAATAATTATAGTGCTACTGAACGTGAGCTTGCAGGTTGACGATGATCTGTGAGGAATTTTTATTTATTGTCGCAAGTATATGATTAGGACTGACCACAGGCCATTGATTTATTTAAATTCAATGGTGTTGATGCGAGACTGAGGACGTTTGAGTGCCTGCATTGCGTCCAATTTGAAATACAGTATGTGCTTGGTAAGGACAATAGGGTAGTAGACGTGCTTCTAAGGAGGGTAAGTTTGCCGGTTATAGTAACTAGATTGACGGGGATTATGTTGTATCTCTAAAAAGTCGAGTTAATTTTATTCCTGGTGAACTAGACTCATTATCTTGTGCTCTTGCATAGGGCTTGAGGGGAAGTGTTGATCATGCAACTATCAGGGAAAGTGTTAGGACCAGAATGTTCAAAAATCGAGGAGAATACGGACTGGGTAAGAAGAAGCGTGACTTGGAACGAAACGATGAAGCAAGGTAGTGAGTACTGTGCCACACCCTTGTTTGATAGATTCCTTTATAAAATAATTTAAAGTTAATGTGTGTATGCCCGATGATTGGCATTGCGAGGTTCAAATGTGACGAGTTTAATCCTTCAGTTCATTTGCACGGTGTTCATTTAATCTGTTCGAGCTGGACGGTGAGGATACGGATGAAGTAATCATAAATTATATAGAATACGTCAGGGTGAAAAGAGAACCAGAAAACTAGCACAAAGTATTGTGTACTCCAATAAACGATGAAGCAAATGTTCAATCCAAAAAGAAAAAGATTTGCAATGAGGGAGAATAAATTTATAATAGGCCTGTATGCACTAGATATTAATTAACCCTTTCGATCTTGTTGGGACATGTATGTCCCAACAGAAAGCAGAAGCCGGATCGAAAGGGTTAAAATAGAATCCCAATTTTTGAGTCTTCTCTGGGTGTCATCGGAAAGGGATGAAAATTTTACCAATGCATATTGTTTGCTAGTGATGAACTGTTTTGAACCATCAGGTGACCGCGGCAGTGGTGCGCAACGCAAAGTACACGAGCGCGGCCATCAAAGAGAGCATGAGACTCAATCCAATCTCCATCGGCATCGGCAGGGTCAACGCTTCGCCCATCGTGCTCAGGGATTATCATATTCCTGCAGGGGTAAGATAATAAAGATATCAGTTAACACGTTGACTCCGAAGTGGTACGTATGTGTACCACTTAGGTTAGGTTCTGTAATTTTTTCAGATCCTTCTAGTGACTATGCGTACAAAGTGAAGTTTTACACCAATCAGGCAATCGGAGGCAACATGTTAAAGGTATTCTTGGAAAAGGAAAATATGTACAGTTTTACAAAATGTAAAAGTCTAAGATTTTAGTATGATAAATCGCAATTTTAGAATTCTGATCGATCGAAAAAAATGGGAATGGTGATTTTAAAGTTATTTATAATTGAACATGTCTTTAATGGGTGACCCATTGTCAATGACTATATCTGTGGAGAAACCTCTTTCGTCTCGTTCTAATGGTCCATCTCCCATTTAGCTTTCGCAGCTTGATATTCTTAATTTTATTGCTCCTACTGTATCCGCCTAAAATAGTTTGTAGAAATGTTCTTCTCGTAATCTAATACGCTTCTCCCATGAGTTTGATGATAAAGGTTCATATCTATCCCATGGTTTACTAACGGTACGTGATGGAAAGAAATTGTAACACTACTTGTATGTGATCTGAGATGCAATGAGAGTAGGAGTAAACTATCGAAATTTATTCTTTCGATAGGGCAATTTCAATTGACATACGAACATCTACATATCTATCGACTGAGAAAAAAGTCAAAATAGGGAGAAATGTCAATGTCGATGGACATGAATGACTTAGCAGCAGCGCTTGGTGGTCTGTGTCCCATTTTCGAAGCTTAACAGTTTGAAGAAATGTCGGAGCATGCACTTTCAGTGGGGATTTATAGGTGTGGGAAGCCGTGTCCGTTGGTGGTTCTCTACTCAGCTGTTGGACTATGTACTGGAGAATGTAAAGGCGACTTAAATTTATGTAATTGGTTTCTCTGATGTAAAGCAGATTGCTCCATCTTCAGCTGCTAAAGTGGCATACTACTTTTCCATTGCTTTCATCTACTTACATTTTCAGTTGTTATCCAGACTCTTTCATTTTCTTGTTGTCCTCCAAACACGAGTTTTTTTAGGTGGACTCCATATTAAACTGGTTTATCAAAAATAAACTACTTTGACTTTAATGTTAAAACTTAAAATAAATTCCCTCTTGAGGCAGAATTTATCTAATATGGAAAACCTTTTTATTTAGCATTCTATTCCGTAATTCCCACTACTTGAATTGAGTTTTCATCTTGTTTCGGGAAGTTATTGTTTTACTTGTTCCTGATTATTTTTAGAGTTCGTTTTTTTTCTGTTTTCATACCTACCAAAATTTCTTGCAGTTTTCCACTGAAAGAACAAGTGTCTCAGTATATGCGTAATGGGGGGTCAATTTCTACTGATTGACTGCGACAATCTTACTCTTTCCGTATAAAAATCCTCAAAAACCATGATGTATCTGCTGTCTAATTCTAGATATTGCCACCATAGGTGTCATGTAATTTTTTTACCCTAGAATTTATACCGTTTAGCTAATGAGTTTTTATTTTAACACGTTGAGTGCGATACGACCCGCCGGTGGGTCGCTCAGGTTAGGTTCTATAATTTTTTCAAGGCTTTCTAGTGACTGTGTGTACAAAGTAAAGATTTGCACCAGCTAGGCAATCGCAGGCAACGTGTTAACAAGTGGGCGTTTACATGTCGTGCTTCACCAAAATTGGAATAAGTTCTTTATACCAGGGTTGTCGCCTTAAGGGGGGCATCTTAGTGAAAAGCTTAAATGCATGGTACGACGAAACTAATCGCAACATAGTAGGTAAAATTGGATTTAGAACACATTTTATTCATGGACTTTTTCCAATTTTTTCGAAATAAAGCGATTTCAAGGGTAAATCAGGTATTTTTTGCATTTTCAACCCAAATCGACCTCCTCTTACAGTTTTCAAGCTAGAACAAAAGTAAATGGCTTTGGAAAGAGAAAATTAATATCTACAAACGATCGTGCTGCTTTTTTGCCACCATAAGAATCATAACTCAAAAACCGGAAATCGAAAATTTTTACCCTTTTCACTAAGATGCCCCCCTTAAAAGTTGCCTGCGCCCTTTAGTCGCTGGAGCCCAGTACACGCTTGCAACGATTCCTGACTATAGTCAAGATCGTACATTCCGGTTCCAGACGTCAAAACACTGACGGACCTCGAGCATTGTGGTGCTGAAGCTGATGCCGTTCTCTCTAGTTTCATTCGTTAACGGTTCCGGCTCTTGCAGACCTCATGGTTCTTTAAATGTGAAATTTCTTTAGTTCGCCAGAAGCTAGTTTTATTGCACGAACGGCGTAATATTTTCAAACTCAAGTGTAATTATATGGAACAAATTTTTAAGAATTGTCCAATGAAGTATCGCACCTGCAGTTTATCACTGAAGTTTAAGTTTTAGAGATTGAAGTTTAATCCTTGTGCTTATTTCAGTTGCCGACTTCAAATTTCATCGAATATTAAATGTTGATGGAAGGCTATTTTAAACAAATAAAACATTGAATTGACTAAAGTTTATTTCAAGGTAGAGAAATGAATTCAAATAACTGGATTTTTAATCCTGCAGTATCGTAGACAATGGTTTACGTGCAAATTCGGGGTAAGATTATGAATTATAAAAAACTTCTTCAGTATAGATTATGCAGTGCAAAAATAGTTTCTTATTACAGGACTCGACTCGAGGCTGATGTGATGATTGATCACATTTTGTTCTGTGAGATACATGTTTTGTTAAAAAGCACCCCATTTTTTTGCAAGAGTAATTTTTTAATATTAATTTGTTGACGTTTGTAATCCATGCTTAGTGCTCATAACATATCCCATTTGAAAAGAAAAAAATATTGTTCGACAACTTATCAGAGGTGGACTACCTTTACAGAAAGTATATCTACGAAAAATAGTTGACATGCATTATTATAAACACTGCAGTGTGATTCAAGATTCCGTTGTTTTAACTTTTCCTTTGATCCAATTCCAAGATTAAAATTTGATTTGTTTCATTGCCTCATTCGCATCGTTGATACTTAATCCACTCATTCACTCGTTAATTTACTTCTATTTACTCGTACTCGTTCCTAATTTACTCATTCAATGATAACTTATTTCAGAAAGTTTCAAGGAATTAAGTCTCTGGTAGTAAAAGTATTCTTTTGTAAATTGAATCTGGAATCAGTGCTTGGTATTCTGTCAGGTCCCTCATATCTACTGTTTGTTCTTCTCCTAAGGACATTGGGTACATTCCACGGAAGTCGTTTACATTCGTTCAGTTAGAGTTGCATCTCCGCGATAAAATGATCATTAACATACGTAGCCTGTGGACTTGAAGCTTGCTGGAAGTTTTTTTTATAATTGCTGAACTACATGCTCTCGTGAACCTTGCAGACGACGATCGTATCTATGAACCAGCACATCGCACTCAACCCGCTCTACTTCAGCGAACCAGAGCAGTTCCGGCCAGAACGCTTCATGGAGGGCAGCGGTGGACAACAGCATCATAGCCACGCTCTTCTGCCCTTCGGCCAGGGTAGCAGGATGTGCATTGCACGTAGCATTGCTCGCCAGACACTACAAGTTGCACTTATGCACGTGAGTGTCAACAACTTTTTTCTTAAAGGAGGAAAGAGGGGAATTACTACTAAAAATCAGGTTCATAATTGAAGACCTTCTCGGCAGACCTGTTTATCAATAGATTTTAGTAGAGTGATCACGCTTTTCAGAAGTCTTGCAGCCGCGTTCCGTACTTATCAGTGATATTCATCAAACTCAATCCTAGTAGCTTACTTCGCAGTCTGCTTAGTGCAAAACTTGATTTGTCTTTCACATGCTAAAAGTTTTGGTGAAGTATTGGTCTGTCAAAAGATTTGTTTAATGCACCCAAAATGGAAATGGAAAATCTAGTGCAGTCTTTGATCTAATGTTTCCTAATGCACTTCCAATGATTTTGGGTGAAGAAAATAATGAAAATGATTTTTATAAAATTTAAAAAACTTCAGAGGGTACCCTAATTATTTTTTTTTAATTCCGAATTGCGCGAAACTATATAAAAATGTCTACAAGCAAATATTTGTGCGTAGATCACTAGGTCACGAAAAACAGCAGTTTTCGCACAACTGTCGCTGATTTTTCGCTAGTGAATCCCAAACTTTTGTTGATAAAAGGTAATGTTGCGTAAACTGGAAATTGTGACGTTTTAAACTGTGTTATACGAAAATCTCTGATCTAATGTGTTTCCTGATGAACTTCCAATCATTTTGGGTGTAAGATAATGAGTGATATTTTATAAAACATTTGAGAAAACGTCAGGGGTATCCTCATCATTTTTAATAGAATTCAAAGGTGCACAAAACTCCATAAAATCATTTCTACGTGCTAATATTTGTGCGTAAATCGCTAAAAACATCAGCTTTTGTAGAACTATCGCTGATTTTTCGCTAGCGAATGCCAAACTTTTGTTGGTAAAATTAATGTCGCGTAAACTGGAAATAGTGGAGTTTCAAACTCTGTTATACGAAAATCTCTAATGCTTTTGTAAATGCACGTTTTTTTGTAAAATTTTTGGAAAAAACGTTGGGAGGTATCCTATCATTTTTAAAAATTCTAAATTTCACGGTACTCCAAGAAATAGTTTCTAAAAGCAAATATTTGTGCGTAGATCACTAAAAACATGTTTTTGCACAACTGTCCTTGATTTTGTGCTAGCGAATTTCAAACTTCGATTGGTAAAACGTATGGTAAACTGAAAAATAATGCATTTCTGATTTTTTTTTAATGGAAATCTATGATCTAACATGTTTCCTAATGCACTTCTGATCACTTTGTGCAAATAAAAGAAAAACTTTCAAGTCAGTGAGAATGATTAGTGAATTAATCCTAATTCTATTGTAAATGGAAACGGCTAATCGCTTCTCGGAGATGTCACTATAGCAGTTAATGAAAAAATTGCAGCCCATTAATTTCGATGGTTCCTATAGAGTTCCGCTTTTCCAGATGGTGAACGAGTTCTCTCTCACATGGGAGGGCCCAGCGCTGGGATGCACAGTGCGCCTCATTAACGAACCTGACGGACCTCTGAGTCTTCTTCTAGCAGAGGTGAGAGAATTTAACACGTTGACTCCGATTGCCTGACCGGTGTAAATCTTCACTTTGTACGCATAGTCACTAGAAGAATCTGAAAAAATTACAGAACCAAGCCTAAGTGGTGCGTATGTGGGCCATTAGGTTAGGTTCTGTAAATTTTAGTGCCTTCTAGTAACAATATGTACAAAGTGAAGATTTACACCGACCAGGCAATCGGAGGCAACGTGTTAAGAAATTGTTTCAGGACAATGAGGAATTTGTCATTGAGGACACCTGTTTATTGAGTATGGTATCGGTATTGTCAGAAACCAAACGGTCTGAAGAATTTTTTCTTTATAGCCTACTTCTATTCAAAGTAAAAGGTAACAAGCCACTTACGGTCTTAAACATACGACAGCAAATAAAACCTTGCTAAAATTTAGCCAATAAAGTGGAATAAAAAAATATAAGATTTCGCCAGGATTTATTCAGAAACACATCTAAGACTAGGAATCTTCGAATGAAAGTCGACATAGTTCGCACGCGAAGCCAATCCACGAAAACTAAATGCAGCATCATACACTAAAATAAGACTATTGTACAGACCAGCACTGAATACATCTCACAAAGAAAGCACACCATCATGGTTCTTATGAACTGAAATTTCAAACTAAATCTAGCGATGCTGGTATCAAAACGAATCACAACCTAAATCAAAGATTTGAGCATTTATGTACATCATAATCACACGAAAATAAATGAAATATATGAAACAGCCAGAGCTAGTGAGGGTAAATAAGAACCGTATTTAATGAACTGACATTGGGACACGACTGAAATTAGTTGCCAGAAAATATTCGTATTACAAATTTGTTGGTTAATAATGATCGCTCGTATTTCAGAGGCGATGATGACGAGCCTCAGAACACCAGGCGGATCTCACTGCTGCCTGGCAGAGAACCCATCCTCGGGTGTGAGACTCGCCATGGAATGTTGACACCTCCGAGGTACCAGTCGCAGCTTCTCAAACCCTTGCGACAACTGACAGCACATCTAATGAATGTTATACATCATATGAACGGAAATTAACTAATGTTCATCGCAGGAGACTCGCGTAGAACTTTCAGCAGTCTTCCTAAATGCTCAAGAATTGCTGAGAACATGTCAAGTAAAAGCTGCGAGGGAACTGTTCGAAATAAAACTTTGTAACTCTACAAAGCGCACTTGCTCTTCCTTAAGGTAAGTCTTCTACTGCGTGACATTAACCGAAAAAGCAACTACGATAATGCGATGATTTTTATTGCCAATATTTTGAGAATCATTAAGTTCACTTTGGCACTATATTTAAAACACGTAATTGAGAAAACATGGGTGAGCATCGAAAAATTATTTCCTCAGTATCACTTACAAGGTGGTCATATAGAAGAATATACTCTGGCAATCTCAACAGTAACAGTGATTTAGAAAAAAATACGTTCACAAAATACTGTTTCTGACAGATTCGATTTGGCGTGGAGAGGATGGCGCCTTCAGACGGGTTATTTACGCATCACTGCTCAAGCGGCAGCATAACGCAGAGCGATTCTGAGAAAGTGCTGTCGTATATTACAAGCAACTGCTGTACAACTACAGCAAAAACTTAGTAGGAAAGAGTACTGCATGTGTAAAGAAAGCCTTCAGCCTTTCTTAGCTTGCAGTTTATCGTTCACTCCAAAATAGTATACGAATTTAGATTCGCAAATCTAAAAGCAAACCGCAGCAGGCTCTTAAGCCTGCAAGCAGTCCGGTGCAGTTTTCACTTATTTATGCCTGACTAGAAGTAGACATTTCTAAGAAACTGGCACCGTAAATTCTAGCCTTCGTCTTTTCTGACACTAGATCAGAAAAGAATACAAAGTGTAAACGTCCATGCTTTAAGTAGAATCAGACAGCTTCTGAGACATTGGAGATCAAGAGCATTTTGTTTGCTCTCTGCTTCTCGTAAGATCTTAGAAAACGCCTGTTTCTTTATTAGCATCATAACGTCAGGTCAAGAGTTGCTCTTGCGTAGAAAGACATGAAACGCTTCATGTAGAATATATTTTCAAACCCGTTAGCGTTGCCGTCTTAATGGAGCTGTGTGAAATGACAGTTTTTGATATTCTTTACAATTCACATTTTATTGTCGTATATTTATGGGCATGCTCTCATGCCTAAAATTCATTATAAACGTACCGGGTCTTTGTGAAGCCAAAACTAACCATTAGTTCGACATTTTCAGCCCGATATTTCGTTCTTGGAACGGCATGAGCAGGAGCACCAGTGCTTAAGTGAGCGAAGAATGACGATCAGGAGCAGTGGCAGCAGACGAGGAGTCTTTCCTAGTCTCCATGTTGCCCTTGGCTCTTCTCAAGACTTGATGCGTCTTTGTGAGCTGGCGGCAGATGGCGCGTTCAACTGACTGCTTCCGTGCGTTAGCTGCTTTTAGCTGCTCCAGTGCCTCGGCCAGGTGGGAATCGCTGCTTTGCAGGCGCTTTTGCAGTGCCCGTACCTGCCGGCTTAGATCCTCGTTCGACGATGCTAGCGAGCTGTGACCTGCAAACAAACAATGCAATAAGGTTTAGATATCCACAATCTTGTGAAAGGATTATGTTGAACTGAGAGCGGAAATACAAAGAAGAGCAATTTTTGGAAATCTAAAATAAACTTAGCATTTTCTTATTAATTTAAATAATTTAATACGAAAAATGAATTTATACTGAAACGGAGGAAGTGTATAAAACAGTATATTATTTTGTATTTATCACTGCACTTTTCATTTGAAGTTTTACATTGAAATACCTATTACGCCCTTAATCAGGTATTATGCTAGTAGAAAAGCGCAATTTTTAATTTATAGCATTTAATATTTAAATTCCAAATGGTTTACCTTCAAAATAAAATTCATTAACAATAACAAGCTTTTTGTTTCATTCTTTTGTACCCATCACTTTCCCATACCATCTAACGTAAAGGCATGAATCACGCAGCTTCAGCATATTTAACTAGTAAAAGCACTTGTCAATGATCTGATATGATTGAGATTACAATATAATAGGTTTCAAAAGGGACTTGCAATTTGGACTTACTTTGTACGGCACACAGCTGACCAGAAGCGTCTGGAGGTAGAGAGTGTCTGTCGGAGATGAGCACGTCAATTGGTAGCTCTCGTACGATGCCACTGATGTCAGAAGTCGATGAAAACTCATCTCTCGCAACAAAGTTTTTGTCCTTCGCTGGTGAAAGCTTATAACTTGGATCCAGGGATGCGTGATCGACTTTCTTGGACTGGGCAGACGAAGCGTGCCCCATGACGCGCTCGAGGCTCGACATTTGGCCGTTGTCAGATGAGCCAAGGCCCAGGTCAGGACTCTCGCTGTGTCGACTGGCGGTATCATCGTCAGGTCTTTCTAGTAAATCAGTGAGAGACGGTGACATGGGACTTAAGCCAATCACGGCGTTGTACCGAGTCAGGTTGGGATCAGAAAAGCGCAAGTGGCGAAGAGGTGATGTCATCACACCAGAAGTACCAAGTTGACTATGCTGGCGTTCTGCAAGAGGAGAATTGAAGGCACTCTGGGGACTGTTTGAAGTTATTCGTGTACTTCCTGGGTGCACAGACTTGAAGGAAGGCACTGGGATTGCATTTTCACTCACATGCGACATGTTTTCTTTATTGTCACTCCATTTTGGACCTGCTGGTGGGAAATAAACTCTGATGAAGAAAATTATCAGGGAAACTGAAACTACGAATTATATTGCACTGAAGTCAAATGAATGCTTTCAAAGCTAAAATGAAGAACAAAGAAAGAATAATGAATTTCATGCGAAACTAGAATGAATATTAAAATTAAGCATCATCAAAGTAATGACAGTATTGGAACATATATCTTACTATATACACAGTGGCAGAATTGAGAAAGCCCTGCTGAGAATGATGATCTATATCTCTTGTAAACATTTGTCTATGGTATTCAGTAAAAAAAAAACTTCTCACCTTCACTGGGTTTGGACATGCTAGATTGCTTGGCCTTGAGCGTCTGTAATTCCGTTCTTAGTTTGATGCTAGTCTTTTCGGCAGCGAGTAGCTGCTGCAGAGCTTCCTGAAGCCGCCCTTCTAGTTTCTTGTACTGCTCCTTGGAGCGATACTGTTGTTGGAGCTGCTGCAACTTAAGCTCCGAACTGTTCATCCGGTCATGGAAACGCTGCTCAGCCTCTTGAAGCTTGTGCTCAGTTTCGCGCAATTTGGCGGAGCATTGTTCTTCTAGCAAGAACAACTTCTCCTCGCACTGCTTACTGACTGCCTGCAGCTGTACGTGCGCTTTTTGAAGTTCGCTTTCTGTGGAGAGTGCCTTAGCGCATGCCTCTTTCTCACACTCCTGTAACACATTATACAGCTTCTGCAAATGGCAATAATCCATTTGAAGTTGAGAGTAGTCCTCCTGTAAAAGAGAATGGTTTTTCTGCAACTGCTGTGCAGCCAGAGAACTAAGACGGGAATCAGCATTTGCCTCAGAGGAGCTCTTGTGTGAAGTCTCTCGCTCCACACTCTCGAGGGTGATGTCAGACTTGTGTGCAAGTCTCTCAAATGCCATGTAGCCAGCGAGCTGCTCTTGTAGCTCTTCTCGTTCTTTTGTCAGCTGTGCATTCAGCGAAAGCAACTGAGAGCACCTCTTCTGCAGGCTCTTGACTGCTGTTTGTACGTGCTGCAGTTGTTGCGTGAGAGCAGCTTCTGAAGGAAGTCCTTCCTCACTGAGGCTCTCATGCAGTAAGCTCGTCTGGGCCTGGGCCGACAGAAGCTGAGCTTGCAATTTGGATTTCTCTCCGAGCAGCACGAGTCTGTCTCGGGTCACTTTAAGTACCTGAGTCTCACTGGCTTGCAGCGCTGAGTGCAGCTGATCGAAGTGAGGCCACTGAGTAGCGGTGCTCTCCTGAACATTCGCGCACACTTCACTGACAGCTTTGTGCTGCTCTCGGAGGCGGGCTTCGCTCTCTTCGCACGCCTTCGTTGCCTCGTTGAGTCGCTCCTGCAACTGGGCTTCACTTTCTTCATATCCCGCAACTGCTTCCCGCAACCGCTTCTCAGTCGCTTGACACTTGCTCCTCCACTCATCCAGCTCCTTGTTGTGCTTGAGCTCCGCAAGCTCTTGCTGAGACATGGCCGAAGTGAGCTCCATTTGTGCTTCTTTGAGTTGTGCCCTCAGCTCACACACCAACTTAGCTTCCTCGTCAGCACGGCGCTCAGCGACAGAGCAGCGATCGCTCTGCACCTGCTCGCAGCGCTGAGCGAAAGACAGCTTGTCCCGCGTCAGTTGCAGCGTCTCCTGCACACACACGCAAACGCTCATGATGCAGAACAATAGTTGGCATGTCAACTGCATGAAATCAAACATAATTAGAGAACAGGTTAGTCAATTAGTGTCTCAAATGCACACATTTTTGGAACAGGGCATCCCATACAAATGAACACGCGTTTGATTGTTAAAAAAAATGGCAATTCACTACGATAATTCAAATCATGTGGTTAAACTTGCGGTTATGTACTTTAGTTTCAGTTCTCTAAACGTCTAAAAATGAACAAAAATGAAAAAATGAAATTACAGTTGATAGTACTCTGAGAAAGACGAAATCAATTGAAAACTATGAACGTTTCCCAAGTCATCACCATAGAATCTTTGAGACTAGAAAAATAACTAACAAATCTTAATTTAATGATGGTGATAGGTATGAATAGGTTCAAGTGAAGAAGTACAAGTGCGTTTATGAACAAGTACAAAAAGAATTTCAATCTGCATGAAATACTTGTGTACAAGTGCTATAATTTTTCTTCTTCCATTTTTTGTACTGCTTGCCAAAATATGCGACGACACACAAAATAATTTCTTTTGCAAGCATGCAAATATACCGAGAAACAACTCTTCGAAAAGATTTAAGTGAAATGCGTATTTCAGAAGAGCCAAGAAAGCCATTAGTAGAAAAAAAATTAGAAACAAAATTTAGTGAAAAACAATTCGATGGAGAAGCGACATCATCCATAGTGTGATGCCCCACGGCGAACGAAGACAAAAAACACCGAAGGTGCTTTCACACAACGCAGGACGCAGTAACTCTGTAGTAACCGAATAAGCAGGAGAACATTATGTATAACTTGAATGATTGGAGTTTAGGGATTTGGTCTTCCCTATGTTGTCCTACTGCAGTTTCGAAAGAAGAGCACAACTATTTTCTAGAAACGCCTCCACAAGCTGCTTACCTGTGCGTTAAGTAGCGCGGCTGTGATGTGTGCCAGCTGTGAAGGATCCTCGTGCATCCGACTGCAAGAAAGCACTGCAGCTTCCAGCTGGTCTCGCAGCTGGTCGTTGTTGCTAGAACACATGAAAGGTTAGCCGAGCAGTCGGACAAGGAAAGATCTGTACGTACAGTAACACCCACAAATATCTCTCAAAACGCACGCTCTCAAATATATTCTAGTTACATGTGGCATATTCTAGATACTCATGGACGTTCATAAAATTTTCACAACTTGAAACTTGTTTACTTGATAGTGAACATTTACACTACGTATGAATTCCTGGACAATGGAGGAAGAGGTTCAGTAAAGCGCTATAGCACATACTTGCACTATAATACTGCCTCTTACTCCTATCGCTGATGATAACCAAGTTTGTAATAGTACAAAATAAACTATGATGTATAGCCAATACAGTGGAAGCGGCTAACGAGTTTAATCCGTTTTGAGACTAGGCTCGTAAACTGAAATAATCCCTAGAACGCATATAATATTTCTATTGAAATTAGGATAAAACCTACCAATCCCTTCATGCACCAGAAGTATTCGTGTGAAACAATACATGTATGAAGTTTCTTAATTTTTCAGGAAGTTTAAGTATAGAAATATGTATAACAATAGACATGTAGAATGAATTATATTAGAGTGAAACATAGTAACACACCCTGTTATATCGCTTATAATGATATTTTAATTTTTTAAAGTGACACTGTGATTGGTAAAGAATAAAAATCTAAGCCGTTGCAGGTCAAGCATGCATGCAGAGCACTATACCGAGTAGATGTGCAATTCAATGCAAATAATTTCCGAGAATAATTGTAATGTATTTACTGAAGTAACTCGGAGAATAAAAACTTAGAACTGTAAATGAAATCTCACCTAATGCTCTCTTCCAGTTTGGATCTGAGGCTGCGTATCTCTTGCAGCAAAGGTGCAGCCAAAACTACGCTGTCATCAGTAGCGGAGAAAAGACGTCTTAGTTTTTTAGCGCTGTTGACAGGCCCAACACACGATCCGTTGCTTGGTGAGTCCGACGAGGAAACGATGGCTGGCTGCTCGGCGGAAGAAACTGCAGCTGGTGCACAGGGTTTCGACGGTATGCAGTCGCTTTGCTGTGCGTCACTCGAAGGGCTCAACTGAAGGCTCAAACTCTGGTAGATATTTAGTTCGGCCTTGAGGGTTTCATTGAGATGCTCCATGGTGCGCAGTTTAGCAGCGAGTCTTCGCACTTCACAGGCGTCAGAGCGCCGTTTGGGCAAAGGCTTAATGGCGCTGCCAGGCATCAAAGTACCTAACTGAGGCCCCACTAACGACAGAGGACAACCTGATGGAGCAATACCATGCAGAGTACCAGCACTACTTTCTGTCGGTGGTAATAGTTCCTCAGTGTCGGACTCTGAGCTGTGCACAGCTCCGAAGCTCAGTCTAGAGTGACGGGACCGTGAGCGGTCCAGAGAAGCGGCCAAGCATTTCGTTTCCAGACCTATACGGGCAAGTGACACGTTGCGGTCAGGCTCGCTCCAAGCTTCACTCTCTGAAGGCGATGCAGGCGCGTGCCGTACGTCGCTAGCTGAAATGCTCATCACTTTGACAGGAGAACTCTTACTGGAAGTTGCTTCACCTGAACCCGTGAGCACAGCTGGCGCCGAAAGTAAAGTTTTCGTCGATATTCGCTGGCAGTCAGAAGAATTAGCATCAACTGGTTGTGGCCTTGATTGAAGGCTTTCTTCGTCTTGTAGAGAAATGTTATCATCGTTTCTAACACTTTCTTCGATAAGAGGAGCCATTTTACCATTAGAAAGAGAATCAGATGAAAGATAGGATGTCGAGAGATCAGGTAAAGAAGATACCGACTGCCTTGGCGCCATAGCTAGCAATGTCTGGCACGCAACCTCAGGCTTGTTTTCAAGTGGCATATGAGGAGAGACATCATAACTACGAAGAGTAGAAACATTGCTTCCTTCTTTACCATTAGCAAGTTTTTCTTCAAGATCCGAAATGGTCGTCCGCATGTGTTGTATCTCACTCAATTTACCAGCTAACTTGTGCTCACGGTCGGTAAGGTCGCCATTCAACTTATCCATGTGTGCAAGAATATCGTCTATTTTTTGAGTTTTCTCCCTGATATCGGAAAAAGCAGGCATAGCTTCAGAAATTGAAGGACGAGTGTTCACAGTAGGAGTTTTCAAGCTTTTGTCTCCAGCACAAGAATATCTTGAAACATCATGAACATCAAAAGAAAATGACGTACCGATCGCGAACTCTTCTTCAATGTCTTCCTCACTAATATCAAACGCAGAAATATCTTCTTCCAAAAGAGACTCGACTCCTGACAAGACAGATTGGGAGA
The DNA here is from genome assembly GCA_006783055.1 of Trinorchestia longiramus. NCBI lineage: Eukaryota > Metazoa > Arthropoda > Malacostraca > Amphipoda > Talitridae > Trinorchestia > Trinorchestia longiramus. The sequence goes on from VCRD01000480.1 coordinate 17,910, forward strand.
GCGTTTGTGATAACGCACGAGAGTCGTTTAGAGATTTGCAAATAGTCGCTCTACTCACCCCAGCCAAACTGCTAAGGTCAATGAGACCTCGTTCCTCTAAATCAAGAATTGACTCCAAAAACTCGGCGAGTTCTTCCAAACGTACACGTAGCAAATCGCAAGCGTTATTAGATTCAGCTAAACGATGACGAAGTCGGCCACATTCACGACGATATTTGTTGACGATGGCGGGGAAATTTCTATACGGAGTAACTGTCAACTTGGCGCCCTTTAACGCCTCCCGTAGATCGTTGATTTGCTGAACAAACGTAGAGGCATTAGCAGTTTGATTTTCATCGTCAGTAACAGCGACAAGCTCAGAAGCATCAGACGAAGAAGACTTAGCAGGAGCTGATGAAGATGAAGCTACTATTGACGAGGTTGATTTTAATGATTTAAGTACGGACGAAGCTGGGACGGACGAGAGTGATGCTGAAGGAGGAGGCACAGAAGAGGCAGTAGGTGTAGTGATATTAACCTGTACAGACGCAGGACTACCCGAGTTTGAAGTCAAAACTTTATCCTTAACGTCAGGCATGTGACGCTGGCTTCCAGCACACAAAAGCTGAGTTTGTAGTCGCGTAATGTCGTTCTTCCTAAGTTCTAACTGCTCCTTCAGAGCATCAATTTTTTCCTCTTTCTCTAACTCACAGTCTTTTAGTCTTTGTCTAAGCTGATCAAGCTGAATAGCAGTGTCAGAACCGGCATCTGAGCCACCTTGTAGATCTTTCAACTGCTGTTTCTTATCGAGCAAAATTTGCTTCACTTCATCCAGCTCCGCTTCCAACGCACCGATCATTTTCATGTTTTCTTCGTTGACCTTCTCTCGTTCAGAAAGTTGACTTTTAAGGACCTCGACATTTGCCCGCCACTGCTCCTCAGCTTCCTCCTTAACCTTGAGCGCGTTACGAACTGAAGATAGCTCATCAGTTTGACCACAGAGAGCCTGTTCAGCTTGCTTCAGCTCATCACTCAGAGCGAGCAGCTGCTGCTTCTTCTGCTCCATCTCAGCCCATAAGCGCTGCACAGCACCGAACCATTGTTAGTCAAGACCCTCAAACAGAAACATGCTGATTAAACTACAATAACATCCACATAAAAATACTTGCTCCAAAAAAAAGTTCAGTACACTTTTTTACACATCAAATAAAAATTATTAGCTCACCCAATATAATAAAGTAGCATTACAATGTGTAGTGAAGAACCACTACTTGGTTCAATACCAAGTAGTAATAGACTGATTATCTTCTTATCTCTATCATGAGTGAGCGACAAAGAAATATATAAAATGCTACATGGAAACGAGGTCATAAAATATACCACATATTTTACTGAAATCCATCTGTAGGTAATTCGCACCAGAAGAATAAATTATAGAACTTGTCAGTATTGGAGACCGATACATTACAATTAATTTCAATGAAGTGTCAGCATGCCCCCTAATAGACTGGCAAAATTTGTATAAGAAAATGAACCATGCAATTTTTAACACAAAAATCATGAGTTAAAATTCCACCTGTGTGGTGCTGTTATCCAGCATGCATGTTAGTAAGATATATTCAAATTTGCAACTAAAGATATGAAGTATTTGGGCCCACGCCCACAGCAACACTGGAGAAGAAAATGAAGAAATAGGGACAAAATAACAATTAAGAAATGTTGAAAGAATGATCAACAGCTTCGCTACTTAAAACTGAAATTTTGTAAAAATACTGTCAAGCTATTAAAATACTTTTATACTTCTCAGATTTCCAAACACTTTCGAAAAAAATATTTCAATTAGAATCGGTCTTCATGCAGATTTTTAATTTGAAAAAGTATGGCCTCGAAAAAATGTAAATCAAATATTTATATTCGTAGAGCTTGAACGAATAATTAGTGGAAAGAAAAATTTCGTTTGCAGAACAGATGCACGTGCAGTACATGCAATGCCCTAAATAAAAAGGATTTGCACACGTGTATGAATGCTTCCAATAACAGTCAAGCCTTGAGATTTAAAAGATTCCTCAACTCATCGAAGAATGCAGCTGAATGCGTGTTTTCCATGTCACTAGAATGAGAGTTAGGTACCAGGGTCAGTTCTTTATATAGCGATTGTTTTTTTACCGGGACGAATACGTTAGAATAAGACTGAAGCAGCATCAATGTCACTCGAGCGAAAAGTCGGTTTACAAATCCTCCTGTTGTCCCTATGAAGAAAGGATAAGTGCGAGAGAGGTATGCATAAAGCCTACTGAAGTACACAAACTTGCTACTGTACACTAGACACTGGGCTTCGAGTGTCGCATATTTCATGGTGAGTAATGAATGCAACCGAAAAACGCTACATGCTGAAGATGTTAAACAATTTGCGACAGTTTAACGGAGCTGCAAGTCTCAAACAAAATAGGTGATAATCCACAGGTAACATCGTAAGAACTTTTGCAAAATATATAATACTACAGTCATTAATAGTTATAAGAAATTAGACAAAGCTAGTGCAGCTTCAATACTTAAAAAAGGTCAGTTCTACAGCACTCAACATGCAGAAAAAATTGAAGGTTGAGCACATGAAGCTTGGCATGAATTTAAACAATAAATCAGTTTATTTTAGAAGAAACAGCAGCGTAGTATCAAATTATTATTTCTGGAAAAGAGGACAGCGACACTGAATTCGAAGACAGGTAACATATGCAAAATCTCGTTTCATGCAGCCATTTTCATTATTTGGATGTGCTGAAATTACTGTTCATTAAAGGGCAAGAATGGGAACGGAAACAAATGTAAAATTATGAAATCAATTTACTGAAGAAAAACTAAGGAACGAAAAGAACTAGAATTCACGCTGTATATATTACGGCCACACAATAGCTATCTAGGAAATTCAATGACAAGAAGATATTGTAAACCAAATCTAGTAGAGTAATATTACAGCAGTAATAGGGCAGCGAATTATTCTACTTTGAGAGCTGAAAGTTCAACGCATCCAATGCATTCTAGAGGAACCACGACTCGTTTGTAAGTAAATGGTCTAATATCTAAATTAGTCTCTATTCAAATACAGAATGCTTTTTCCAAAGCCGAATCGCGTAATATGAAACACAGAACTAGATATTCTAATGGGCTAATTACAACATATATTCATTCGGCTTGACTTTCATACGCTCAAAAATTCTCACACTGACTAGCAGGCACGTACTACCTGATCAACCTATCGTCTCTGAGGGAACTTTTTGCACTATCCCACTATCTGAGGCCACAGTTTTATCACAACCAACCGAGAGTAAAATACAAACCTGAAGGAGGTCCAAAACAGTAGCAAGAAGGCAGGCCTAACATTGTCATTTTCAACATCATTATTACTAGGATGTTAATATTGATGCGAATATCGGTTAAAGGTCCGCTGATGTTTCCGACACTTGTTTATACCCGAGTTATTCACAAGCGGCGCGTCCTCCGATCTAATAGCCATACTCCTGACTTCTAGTGACAGTGTACAGCGATCATTCACAATATTCGAGCTATGTTTAACGCAAAAACAAACATAAAAATGCCTGTGAAGAGAATTGATCAAAATCATTCTCCACAAATAACCAACGAGCAAGCATCTGAAATGCTGTAAAACGGTACTAATGAATAGGCAATTATAATCGTTCCGTGTGAAAAGTAATGCATCGCGACTGCATTGAGAAGCATCTCCCAAGAACTCGATAATATGATGAATAATGCATAATTTAATGTGCATAGACGCTCACTGTAAAGAATACATTAAAATGCAGTAGGGCAAACATCAACGCTCTTGTATACTTGAAGTTGACAAGCAAAGAAAATCAGAATTTGGTTGATCACATTGATGCTGCTGTGAACTGGTGGGTTCCATAGAAGTAGTACCGTCCAGGTCCACACTATTCACTTTAATACGAGGAATGGTTTTCGCCTGCGGTTTTCTACTTAGGTTGTCGCCAGTGGCCCGCTTGAAATTATTGTCCATTTGTGATTTTACAAATAGGTTTGTAGCGGGATTTTCCTGTAACGCACAGGTATGAGGTAGGCGTAAGTAGGGAGACGACGGAAAGGAACTAGACTCAGAATTCTGTCTTGTCAACAGGTCTCTCGTTTGAACAGGTTTGGAGTAATCGTTCATCAGAAATCGTGGGTTTGAGAAATGGTAGCAACTTTTAGGCTCATCAGGAAGCAAGTCTGGCAGGCGATCCCTTTCTCCTGAATTAGGATTTACTTTATACACAGAACGCAAATTGGAGGCGAGCGTTTGAGATAGAGGCTGGCGGTCAAGGCTTGAAGTCGAATCAAATGAACTCGTTGAAGAAGTTCGGTTGGAGTTTTCATGCAAAGACCTAATAAAGAACTGATTGGAGTTTTGACACTTATGTGATGACTGTGGAAGCGAGCTGTAGCTCAAAGTACCAGTTAGCTCCGGATCACTATAAACAGAAGTCTCAGGCACCTGTCGAGTGGTCTCGGGCATAATAACAGGACTGATGCGGCCGAGACTGGTGCTCAGTTTATGACACTTCATGGTTCCACTGCCATAACGTTCTGTGTCCTGGTCAGAGCTGATATTTTCGGCAAAAATGAGAGCTTTCTTTTGCTGTTCATGCGAGTGGTCTCTACGGAGGAAAACTGAATCACCATCGTCTCTGGAGCCAGAAGAATAGTCTTGTCTCTCTTTTCGTACAATATACTGAAATTCGCCATTTGAATTACTTCTTACGTACTGAAAATATTGAGGAAATTTTTCTGTATTTGAAGAAGTATCCGACAATTTTAGTGTCTCTTTTCTTCGCTTAATTAGCTTACAGGGAGACTTGATACCATAAAGCGAGAGCTCAACTTCCTCCTTCTTCGATTGCTTGTTGTCATCACAATTATAAGTCTTTTTAACGACATTTGATGATTTGTTATCATTTTTCCGTCGGGTGACAAAGTTAAACTTGTTAGCTTCATGAGACAAATTTGATTTTTTTATCGACACGCGCGGAGAGTCTTGATCACGGAGATTATGACACTTATTGTGTCTAACAGAGAAGCTTTTCACATTTTGTTGATAAGGATTATCATTATTTTCCTCGTCATCAACAGTAGAATGAATTATGTAGTGTTTGTTGAAACTCCCCACCTTCGGGCACGACATTGCATCATACGAAGGATTCGAGTCAAGCTTTCTGTGAACATTATCAGACAAAAGCTTGCAGTCAGAGTTGCGTGTTTGGTCAATGGAAGCTCCAGAAGCACGATGGGCAGTTCTTGGAGGAAGTGTTACTTGCTCAGAACGCACCTGCATGATTGATAGCAGCAGCAGTAAGTCAATGCTGCAGCATGATTGAGGAACGCGACTTAAGAGCGAGCTATTAGCATAAAAAGCACGTCACACCGAAACACGAGAAGTGACAAGAAGAGCACAATGAGTAGCAGAAACAATATGCAAAAATTCCAGAAAATAGCATCATGGTTTAGGTGGACGATGAAAAATAATAACACTAGAGTACCGATTTTAACAAGGACATACACATTGAGAAAAAAGTAGCAATTAAGAGAATAACATGAGGTTTATGAACCGGAGCGAATAAAAGGAAGAAACATAAGAAAGGATGTTGAGACACGACAGCAGTAAGCAGGGCGCTGTGTGCCTCACAGACAGTGATGAGGACTCTGTTTAGCCACTGCCTGCGTCAAGAGAAAAATGTCCCTAATGAGACCGAATGTAACGCGCTACAAGGCCCAGACCCCGTATGTGTATCGTGTCAGAGCGTGAGTGCAGAGTCAATGCAGCCCAGCGTTGCTAAAATATGCAATCGCTGAATCACCTTAAAACCTTAAATCAAATCACAATCAATATATTGTCGCCAATACGCAATCCAATGACGGACTTCTATGTAATAATACTGAAGCTAACTAATTTAATGGTGTGAAGTACTAGTTGAACGTATAGTAGTAGGTAGCGATCACACATTCATTGATTATTTTACGGTCTATTCTTGTCACGTTTTCCAAATGAATTCTGCACGAAATTACAGAACCTTTTTCTTGTTTCCAACTCCTGACGTTTTCAATTGTCAACGAACATTCCATGTTGTTTGAAAGAAAATATCTCCACAGTACTTGCTTATTAATGAAAAAATTTCCAGTAACATTGGAAATTCAGTATGAACGTACGTCAAACTTAAGGCATCCAATAAAAAATCCAAGTTAAACCAAAACTCTCCACTAACCGATTCTACAACTGACCTCATGTTCTTCCTCGACCATTTCCTCGACAGAGTCTTCCCCACGCCCTGCTGTCTCAGCTTCCCACTTCGCCTTGCCGAGCATGTCGAGAGTCTCCTTGAGCTCAGCCACTAGGTCTTTGATCTTACGGTCCTTCTTTTTCAGGTCCCGCTTCAGCGCCGCAATTTCCTTATCACGACATGTTATGTCCGACATGAAGCCCTGTAATTATAGGTCAATAAGATGAACCAAGAAATAAGTGGAAGAAATTGACAGAATTTTTCGTATGCAAGCTATATTCTATATTAGAACTCGCTGAAATAACTAGAAACGAAATGAAACACAATAAGACCGATACCAAATTAGCCCGCTTATGTTACTGAACACCTGAACATGGTCAATAGCCATTTGAAAAGATGCACCACGTATCAGAAGTAGGGTAGTTTTACATTCCACATAAAAATATGAAACGAATATCAACAATTAACCTCGTGCAGTTTTTAACAATAGACGTAAAACGCCGAACCTATTACTGTTCAACCGAGGGCATTAGACTTTGAGTTGATGGTGAAGTATAGATCATGAGCGAGTTATCAGAGCTGGTAATTACTATCCGTAAAGAGGCTTGCAGTACAGTTTTACTACTATCTCATCCAAAACATTTACGTACATGAATTTATTAGAATCGAATCCTGCCAAGGAAGATATATTTCCCGCACATATTGGCTTCAGTAAAGTGTCAGACCAAGTAGATAATATCCCTCTATTAATTGGGATAATATCCCACTACTAATTGAGTATCACTGTGGCACTGCACAAGCAGCTCATGAATAATTCTAACACAACTAAATACCTAAAATTTACAACTCTTTGCTAAACTTCTTTTTGCTAGCGACAGCACTACTTTTTAAAGACACTCCATGAAAGTTAGGAGTAATTGCAAATAAAATCAGCAAAAAGTGGTAAGAATTCAAGGAACTTTGAAACTTGCGTGACGGAAGCCAAATATGCACTAATTTCAATGCAATGTTAAACCAAGTATATAATATCCCACAAGGAGCACAATGCACTGACTGTGATGGTGTTGCAGCTCTTGTCATAGTCCGCCTGTAGCTGCTGCGCGCGCTCTCTTGCTTCTGACAAACTCGTCTCCAGTTCCGTGATCTGTTTCTGCTTCTCGTCCAGCGTGATCTGGATCTCCACCAAGATCTTATTTTGCTGCTCAATTTGTCCGATTTTTTCCTCGATTATGCGGTCACGATCTTCGATCTCTTGTACTTTGATTGATATTTCGGGCTCAACCTGATAATAAAAATACCATTAAAAAAATCGACACAAACTTCAACCATCACATCACGCACAGATTATGGTGGAAACTATTTTATTCCTAAATGTTGCAGTTGACAGATCTCACGCTGTAAGATTACACGAGAATAATTATATGCGTGAAATATTAACGTATCATTCGTTGTTATAAACACTAAAAACATGAAATATGAAACATGAGTACCTTCCCCAGTTTAACGACAAATCTCATCATAAAGCATAGGTTCCAGTAAAAAAAATCATCAAATTAACATCGAATTTTAACAATCGAAGGAAACCAGAGAAAAAAGTCTCCATTGAGAAGAGAAATAATGACGCCATTACAGGAAGTTTGACTAACCCTTTCCAGGTCCCGATGAAGGCTGTTGATGACCTCGTCCTTGTCGTTTATTTGCTTGAGTTGCTCTGTCATCTCTTCCTTCATGGCTTCCACGTGCTGTCGCCGTTCGCTGACCTCGTCCTCTTTCAGTGTTAACTGCAACACAAAATACGCGTTAGTTTCAAGTACAACTGACCTCGTGTTTGGCGTGCTTCTTGCGCGATGCTGGCTGCCTGAGCTGAAGGGAGCTGGAGAACGACAACAACACACAATGCACGTTTACGAGCACCGTCTCATACTCAAAACACACATCAGACAAATGTCAGGATATCTGATGAAGCGTT
>VCRD01000480.1:43849-57250 GCA_006783055.1 Trinorchestia longiramus
GTTAACATGCTGGAACGAATTACTGAGAATGAAACATTCTTCATGTGAGTGTTTTAGTGATGAGGCAATATTACGTGTCAGAGAAAACTACCAAGACGAAAAGACTTAGCAGTTAACATGCTGGAATGAATTACTGAGAATGAAACATTCTTCATGTGAGTGTTTTAGTGATGAGGCAATATTACGTGTCAGAGAAAACTACCAAGACGAAAAGACTTGGCAGTTAACATGCTGGAACGAATTACTGAGAATGAAACATTCTTCACGCGAGTGTTTTAGTGATGAGGCAACATTTCATGTCAGGGAAAACTACCAATACGAAAAGACTTGGCAGTTAACATGCTGGAACGAATTACTGAGAATGAAACATTCTTCGCGTGATTGTTTTAGTGATGAGCCAACATTTCATGTCAGGGGAAAACATATACAACAATACAACTGAACAAACATGATGTACACAATGTGAATCAGGAGATCTAAGGAAGTTCAGTGAGAGGAAGTCCGAAAATGAATCTTAGGTATAGGATTATGTGCGATCTATTGGTTCATTTGTCTTTATTAAACGAATTAAGAAATCAAGATATAAATCTCACTTGCAACAATTCCCTCATATTAACCTTTTCGTTACAATTTGTAACAAATTTGCTAAATTGAGAAGCCCTTCATTGACATCCTGTGCATCAATTAAGAACACTTTCCTTTTAGTATCGTAAAAACGTTTCGGTTACACTTGACTGAGTGTCTGAAAATAATCGTGTACTCACACAATTACTTAGTGGAGCCTAGTCATTCTACTACCAACAATTATTTAACACAATATAGCAAACAGTTTCTTAAATGAGGTTTAACAACTACACACGCTAGACTTCATACGGGCATTTCAATCAGTTTACACACATGCATAACAGAAAAAATATGATCCATATTTTTCTTTGATCCCTCAACCCATGATATTCTTTCTCATAACACTCTTCAAATAAGATATAGTTACTATCTACTATGCTATCATAGAATAAGAGATGATGGCTCATCACATAACACGTTGTGAGTCGAGTATGAGGTCCAGAAAGTAAGGAGTACTCGGCTTCTTATTAACCTGTTAAGCGTTATTTACATCATATGATGTTTGCACAAGTTGCATTTTACCGGCAACTTACACCATATAATGTAGCGGCGCGACGGTACCACAGCGGCGTTAACATCATATGATGTTATAATGTTTATTAGTTTAATTAACGTTGTTATTACTGTCATATTACACCTGTAATATGGCAATAGTATTATTATTGAGTGAGCAGTGACCGTTAACAGGTTAAAATGGGACAGGAAAGAGTCGCCCATCATCAACATTCTTAAAACAATGCATTTACTACAACCTCATCATTACTCCACACCAGCATCCTCTTGACGTTTAAATTTTATTTACATGGATTTCTTGGTCACATTTCCCCCCATAATATCCCTGCACTTCGGAAGTTTTTGCCATTACGTACATGTTCCTGTAATTTGACATTTACCAGTACATACCAAAATATCCCCAGATGTGTTCGTACTTCGCGAGTTCCTCGTACATTTTCGGTAATTCAAAGCTATTTCATTAGAAAATACTCATTTCAAAACCGTGACACGTCCAAAATAAATATTTTAAACATTTCTTATTAGATTAAACTATACTCTTGCACACGTGACCATAACAACAGAAACTAGGATATTATCCCTCAAGACTTCTAGCAGACGGCTTTGGTTCTAGAAACCGATTAGAGTAGCAATCCCATCAAATGAAAGTAAAAGAAAACTGATGAAACAATAGAGAACATTTCGGTATAGAGGATAAACTATTTCCGAAAATGATGGGACGGAGACAACTCAGTTCATTTACTACTACCAAAATATAAGAGAACCACTTTTTCCAATGACATTAGATTATTTGAAAGAATATTACCTTAAACAGTATGCAGGTCGTCGCTTCTAAATAAATCACTTCACACAGCTAGAAATGGAGATAATATTTTCTTTGGAGCTATGTACATAGTTTAGCCAAACCACAAAGCATGGACAAAGATCTGCGAAAAAGAACGAGAGGAACCCTTCATTTAAATTAACCTCTTTAGATTAACGCATCGTCGATGAATTGTTACTAATGCATTTGTTTCATAACACATTCTCTGAAAACGGACGTAGTATCTCTCAAGAAACCGAGATTAAAGAATTTGTCTCAGTAATGCGAGATTATAACCAGAATCCACACTACACTAAAACGTGAACATCATGAATATATGCATAGTCATTGTCCTGATAATCCAAACACTAAATACAGTTTTGACATCATCTTACCTCAAACTGGTAACCTAATCCACACAAAAAAGTGGCATAGGATTGTATTGGTGTCCACGTAAGCAACAGTCCAGAATGACTAAACGATACAAAAGCGATTACAAAAAGACACGCCAGCTCACACTAAACATGATGAGTTCTGTCTCTTCTATGCAATAGCACACCAACTCGACTCAGAACTGAACACAAAATGAACCCATCGATCTGTGAAACAAAAATGGAAAGCACGGCACACTAAATTCATCCACGAGAACAATGATAATCCGACTTTGATCATCAATACATACGTCAACAGGAAATTCAATAACACAGCTGCTCGGGACCTCATCCCTTAAATTATTTCCATTGTGATGTGAAAACATTCATACCATGAATTAAAGAAAACCCAGTATTTCGAGGACACTCGTCCAGTCCACAACAAGATTGCTAACAAATAGAGCTCATGTAATAGATAACAGGAACAACCACTACAGTGCCTATGTAATGGACCACCTCGTCGATGTGACTAGATAAAGTCGCCAAGGTAACAATTGAAGGGTGGAAAGCACTAGTGGACTACTTGCATTTTTTCCCATGGTAAATATAATATATTTTCCACGGGAAAAAATGCAAGTAGTCCACTCCCGTGCTGTCGCTAACACAGCGCAGACAGAGGCGATTACGATCCAGTAGTTTACTATATGAAGGGTGGACAGCACTAGTGGACAACTTGCATTTTCTCCTGTGAGAAAAAATGCAAGTAGTCCACTAGTGCTTTCCACCCTTCAATTCTTCCCCTACGACTGGAAATAAAGCAGTAAACAATGGAACATCAAACAATACATGTTAATGTAAAATATTCTTTGCGACTACACAAATGCACAGTCTCACGTAAATGCTTAAATCTATGTGGAATTAAAATTAAAATAGAATATGGAAATAGGAACGAGCATATGTCCATTCCTGGGTTGCTAATCAAGTTCTAAGCTATCTAAAATTAATACATCAATCGTGCACATGCACCTCAATCACGTGCAGACATTTCAGTCACACCTCAATCACACACAGTCACCAGAAGTAACAGTCATACCTTCAGTTAGCGATTTATAAATCACCCAACACTGTTTTCGAGGGTGCCTTCTTAATTGCGCTGTGCGAGAGAAAAAATACGAGAAATTCTGTCTCATACAGAGCCCTGGTGCTTGGATCGTTTGTTACTGCAAAGTGTGGACGCAGCTGTAAGCAAAGGCCGCAAGGTCAATAGTCAACAAAAGCAAACAAGTCACAAACAGGGGGAGGCTCAACGCTAGAGGCGCCTAGGAGCCTTACGCAAGACGAAAGTGACTTCACCTGTGAGCGAACTGAAATTTTCTTCAAAACTAAAAATTTTCGAAGAAAAACCGAAGGTACGAAGGAAAGTATCCAGGATATGAAGAAACATTGAACGTAACTCACCAGATAATGGATAACGTAAAGGCAGCATACATCACGACATGCGTACCTTCAAGGCTTACTAACAGCTTTTCATTCTCAGACGGATAGAGTTGAGTCATTCACTGGAATTTATTTTTCCTCATGACGCATTAGTATAAGAAGTAACTTTCTGGGACGCAATTCACTGAAGAGCAGGCACCTGAAGAAATAAATACGAAATACGTAGTAAAATTGGTCAGTATGACTTAAAATGAGTACCACGATCGTAAGCTGTAGAGTAACAAACTGTTATAGAAATTGAACGCAAATTAAAAAATCCAGACAACAAACGTAAATTTTTCTAACAGAGGATGTAGTGCAAACGAGTTCAGAGGTATACGAAAAAGAACTATGTATATTGCCGGAAATATGTACGGTGAACGGAGGTACGTGCAAACTCTGATTTTTTTTAAGTTAGGCAGCTGCACAATATTAATTTGACGGTTACATAAGGCTCCCAATTTATAATTTATTTTTACGGTCTCATAGGTGTATTATTTTTCCGAATATATCATGAGATATTTGGATGAATCACTATCTTAGAAGCAAACTAATTCGTGCTTAATTCGTACTGTACTGAAAAAGCTACGAAACCGAGAACCTAAAACAGGCATCCAACAAAAAACATGGAAGCGCCCACACAGGAGTATGTATTATGGCTCGCTCTATTGTAAATAAATATGGAACGAAAATGAAGTTATGCTGGTAGATAAATAACAGTAAAATGTGAGTAGTTCCATCGTCATTTTCTTCTCATACCATGATGATATTTGACTACAGCGAGTTTGTTTCAAAAACTATACCAATATCCTGGGTAGCACGTCAAGACGCACCCTTCAGCATGCGCAGCACCAGCAAAAAACAATTTGAAAGCACACAATCAATTCAATTTCGAAATTTAGCACGCAACGAGTAGCTTGGTCTACCATGAGACGATCGTCAGCATGAGTAGGTATAAGGGTAAGACGAGATCGAGGCGAAGGTGGAGATACTTGGCACCTGTCCCTGTAACACTGACTTGCATGCCGCAGTGATGCTCTACAGAAGCTTGACGCTATGCACTTCCTGCATTTCAAAACATTTCTCGTCGAGCTGTCGCGTCCCTTTAAGTCATAGCAATAGTACGTATTAGCGCATGTGCACTTCGTATCACTCAAATATTAAAATAAATATGTATCCGTAAAACGGGGCATTTTCATTTGAAAATATTTTTATAAACTTGAGTGTAACGCAGTGAAGGATTAAATGTTCTAAAACATTAGCATCGTAGTCTCACTGTTCCTTTCAGTCCGTAAAAACCGGCAGCGTAAAAATCTGTAGAGGAAAAAACGGTGAAATGAGAATAAACGGAAACGAAACCTCAAACAAGAGGTTGTTGAACGATAAGCTGGTATATCAACGACAGAATGAGGTGGATCAGAACAAAGGATATGGATGAATAATTGAAAGCCTGAACTCAACAACCAGCTCGTGCAAATACGCATTTAATTCTGCAGTTAGGAGGTCGGATTAGTCCTTGGGGGACCTAAAATATCGAAAGTACGATACACAGTACTAGGACCAGAGAGTAAAAATCCAAATAATGGAAAAATGGATAATACATACGTCATCTCCGAGGAAAACAGTCTCCCTTTAACGAACACCAGGCTCACGAAGAATTATTATGAAACGAAAAATGTCGAAAATAAGTTTAACTTGAAAATATGGAAAAAGAGACGTATATGACAGAGTATGACCATATAATCAATTTCTGATGTCGAGGGTTTTGGTGAAAGGGTCTTGCTCTATGAAGCACTCGAATATTGCGCTGCAGTGACTGTACATACAGCATGCCTCAACCATGCGTGAGTGAAACGGTTGTACAGTGAGTGTGTAACTTATATTAGGTTGTTACAAAAATAATGGCCGATTTCAGAAGCCTTCCAGACCTTCGAGCGGCCATTATTTTTGTAACACCCTAATAGTAGCCAGAGCTTCTCTCCTAGGGGTACCATATGGTACCAGCTTATATCTCACATAATAAAAGAAAATAATTTTTTCGAATCTTCAGTAGTTTACCACCGTCGGGGGGGGGGGGGAGGGGGGAACTACTCAAGATCCTTTTTTTTCTCTCCATAACAACTACAAATACATCCAAATGACTACACAATTTCAATTTCAGAAAAATCCAGAAACTTTTTTCTCGGAGGGAATGGGTTAAACGTCCATACAGGGTGTTTATACAATTCATTAACGCTCAGTAAAATTAAGATCGTACGTCATTCTCAACTATAAATAAAAACATTAAAAAATAATTGACGCATGATTTTGCTGTATCAAATTCCACAGCCTAAATTTTAGCACCGAAATGGGACCTAATCACCAGCTTGGTCGACTGGTGAGCGAATCTGCTTTCAGCGGGAAGACCCGGGTTCGAATCCCGCTGCCGACATGGTTGACGCGGCTAGAAATACGGCATGGGACTTGGGTAAACAATCGAATAATTATCGAAGTAATTATCCGACCCAAGAATGGGCCAGAAGGTTCGTTCCTATAGCCTCATTCTATTCTATTCTATTCTTATGAACTCTTCGAGGCGAAGAGTTCATAAGAATTCTTGCTCTTTTCTCTCTCTGAGTTTTGCATATTTATTTAAGTTTATTCAAATCTGCAAATCGTCGATGGCTTAATTCATGAATAATAGATTCCATTTCTGCCTGAAACCAGTGCTCGAGGAAGATTGGACTGTGAGCGGCCAAGGCATGTCTTTTTAGCTGCATATCACAAAGTCCAATAAAAATGAGGTATTCGTTTAACTATAAACAGAATCGCAGGGTTCCTATACAGAAAAAAGAATATAAAAGCTTCAATATCTTGAGGAGTGACAGTTACGATGTGGCTTCAAGTGAAGGCATTTCTGGTTTGCGAATAGAATAAGGCAATAGGAACGAGCCGTTTGGCCCATTCTTGGTTCAATACCGAAGTCCCATGCCGTCGCTATAGGAACGAACCTTCGGGCCCATTCTTGGTACGGATAATTATTTCGATAATTATCCTGAATACTTCGATAATTATCCTGAATACTTCGATAATTATTCTGATACTTCGATAATTATTCTGATATTGGCAGATATTGTGAAAACTCTTGATATTCGTTTCTATTCCGAGACTACTAAAATATCATACAACAAAAAATCCTTTTTCGTCAATGACTGAATACATGCATAGGTCCTATAGAACGGATATCATCTCACAAAGGTTATTTATAGCATTTGTAGCAGCTAATTCATCTCACGATCTTAACAACCATATAACATCGTACGAAAAAAATCATTACGAACAAAAAACTTTATTTTCACTGAACTATATAAACTTATTTCCTAATATGAACAATACAGACCTAACTTCGCATGGTAATTGCACAGCAACACAATGCTGTCGCGTCACAGTACCTGATGTTCTAATTTACTGGTTTATTTATTTATTTATTTATTATTAATTGCTCTGGTATTTATTATTGAAACCTGCACAGCTAGAGCATCCAGTCAGTAAAATTGTGTTCAAAGGCAACTGCAGTGCTCTAGCTGCTGACACCTTCTCAGTTGAGAGAATGTGAGGGTCAGGGTGTCCATAAAGTCTCTTTACCATTTTAAAACTTCATTACAATGCAATTGATAAGATATTTCATTCAGATTTGTTCTATTGTATTCAGTCTTTATTAAAGTTTTTAATCACATTTGGCATTTGTGTGTTTCAGGAATCCTGTTTGTGAAAGAGGTGCTGTTGAGACTTTATGAGTGACTTTTATAAGAGACTTTATGGACACCCTGCACTATTTTATCAGAATTCAAATCCCAGCCGAACATTCGAGGCAATAAACTTGAGAGCAGCAGGTGCATTTCATCACGACCGATTCAGTGGCTTATGATAGGAGTAGTACACATAAACAAGCTTAGATTTAGCATACGAAGAACTCGTAGAGACGCCAGTACTGAATGCATCAGCAGCATCTAACAGGGACGCTTTAAAAGCATAGATGAACCGATTATAAAATGACTGATATGGACACTGCATTTTAGAGCGCGATAATGATTTCATCGGCGCAGTTGATAGAAGATAGACTCAAAATTTGCATGAATAATTTTACCAGTGGAACCCAGGCTTCATAACGTCACAATATTAATGATGAAATTCGCAAGTTAAACGGCATGTCAGTCTTAAAAACCGAATCTCGCGTAATATCGAGGTTGTGACGTTACTAACATGAATGCATTTGCCGTTCCAATAAACAAAAAAATAGGAATCTCTAGACTTGTAAGCTAAATTTTATCGAGTAGTTGATTTTGAAATGTTCCATTATTCACATTTGATTTACGGATTCATCTCAGTTCGCTATACTTAAACCATCAGCGTGTCAAATCCACATGCAAAACATCCAACAGCCCCAGCAATCAAGGTAACGGAAAGGTAAAGATGTATACCAGTGGTTCCCAAACTTTTTGTGATCAAGTACCACTTGGAGGTCGCAAATGATTGTTATATTTAAAAAGACTAAAGCACACGCATATGAAAACAGTGGTGAATACTCGAACCAAAGGCATCATAGGAACCAAATTTTTCCGGTGCATTAGTAACAGGATTGTAGTGGTCAAATCTGCATTGATAAGAAACACTTTGTCCTTAACAAAATATGGAATGAATCCATGCACGCTGCGTAAGAGAAAGAAAATGGATTTACTAATAACTCATAAAAAATCAGAACAAAACCTCGACCACTACGAGGAAAGGACGAATCTACATCACGAAATGTGATGTTACAAGGATGATGTCGTCTAAGATTGACATGGATGAGATTTTGATGAGAGATGTATGGAAACAGATGCAAAGACAGATCTTTGCACATACAGCCATGTTAATGCTGCCAACTATTTTTGTCCAAGGGGAAAACGCCCACTAAAAAATCTTCGCACTCGGTGAACTTATTCCCTGCAATACTGAATAACCCTTGAGAGCAACTGCTTGCTCAACACAATATAAAAATTACAATAAACGTTAAGTGTTCATACTCTTCTGTCAAACCCCTGTAGAACCATCACAACCAACAACAGAACACATAAGAACACCCTAACAAACTACTAACAGCCGCCCAACAAAAACACAACAACAAACATCTCTAACAGCAGGCGACAGAAGCCCATCAATGACAGCAGCGCACAGGGCCCCAAAACAGCGTCCAGTGAGTGCATCACAGCACTTCACACGAGCTCTACCACTATCACCCCCATAAGCAGCACACAAGAACACCATAACAAACATCCTCTTGGCACTCGACGAAGGTCTCGTCGTACGATACTGGGTCTCCATGTTGGCAGTTGGCATAGGGCACAAGGGGCACGTTGCGAGTATCAGTGATACCACTTTATTCAACTCGATTCTCGTCTTATAATTCCCTTAACACAAAATTTTGAAATGTATTCGAAACATAAATAGGAACTAGAATTAATGAGAAACGCGAATTTTTTTCAAAAAAAAATATCACACTTAATCAATTTGCCATCGTCTAGGATGAACAGAACTCAACAAAGAACACAGAATTTCGGTAAAAGAAATTATACGAGTTGTCGTAATTTTGTAAGTACAATAACGACAAATGAAGTAAGAACTTGAAATTATTTACTAGTGTTGACTTTGATCGAATGAGAATTCAATCTCTGTACGATTAGCTAGAATTAAATCAGAAAAATTAGATCAAAAGGTTTAATTAATCTTACTGTCCAGCAATTTCCCAGGTTTAACAGAGCCTTGAATGTATTCACGGATTTGGAGCATTACAGTCTGCGTCGCTGCACACAATATCTCAATGTCGAAAGTTTTCATTTTTTATCATTAAACTACTTGGGAACATTTGCTGTGCCAATAGCGTGTTTGCACACTATTATTCCAATATTCTAATCAAAGCAATCAAATCAAAATGTACATAAGACGTTACATCATTTGTATTCATTAACGCAAAAAAAACACCGCGTCGAACAATAAAGATCCCTGTTTTACTGTAATTTCTGCAGCACAGCAGGCCTCGCTCTGACAACTTCGTGACAAGGCTATTTGCAGGACACCAACTTTCTTACGGAGCTTCAGAAGAGAATTATTTTCGAGAATTATTTCGTGAAACAGGGCGAGTTTTGCAATTCGTGGTCGGACCGACTGAGCGCTGATATCTGTTGCATTTCAAGTCATTATTCTTAATAAAATTCAGTTGAACGTAGTTAACCCTTTAGCGACCAAGTGGACTATTCGGTCGCCTTTCACGGTCTTTGGGAGAATTGTTCTAATAATTAAACAGTGAGCAATATGAGGTTGCTACTAGGTTTGAACGGCATGTTACAGCGTCGTTCTTTTGGCTGCCTGGCTCTCAGCGTGCTTCATTGCATCAGTGTACAGACGGTCTTTGTGAACTTAAACGTAGAAAGTAGAAAAACAAATTGGTCGCTAAAGGGTTAAAGAATAGCAATGCCTCGCTTTGCATGGTAGTATTGGCGTATCGTGCATATTAAGTATCGTCAGAATAAGGAACGGAATCCAACATTGTAGAAACAGATACAATATCCTATTAATTCAGCATTATACAAGGCGTCCTATAAAACATCGGATCAGCGCTTGAATGTTAAAAACGTAACTTATTTTCTGGTTGTATGGTTCATTCATTGAAAATTTAACGATTTTATTTATTTTATGTTACTTTTTTTGAAAGACCAGTAATGCGAACATTATTAAATATATTTACCTAATTTTTTGTTAGTTATATTTTATTACAGAAACATTTAATTTTCAGCCAAATTATATGATTTACTTCTATATGCACGAGATGCTTCACAATGCAATTATTCATATTGTCAAAAATACTTCAGTAGAATTAAAAATAATGCCTATGCTGTCAGATGTAAAGATTCTCTATGCGAAGATTAAACCGAATAAATCTCAAAAATTTTTGTCCTCCGTATTGAAAAAACGTTCAATCTTGAGTATATGCCTTTCATTCCATTCAACATAGAGCTATAAAATGAGTATAAAAAAGTTATCAAGTTTAGGTCCATCGTTAGTGATCATCGTTAAGGACTGCATACCAGTAGCCCAATGCACTATAACAAACACGACATAGGTCACGAGTATGTTCTTCAGGGAAAGTTTAACTGTTAAAAAAATTGTAATTCAGTACGATACGCTCATATGTAAGACAAGAATTAGCAATACGATTCACCACAATTTGTCAATGGATAATTGGTTAGTGACTACTGCGTCCTATGAGAATCACGGAATTGCAGACAAATTTTTCTACAGGTGCGACAACATAACTTCCTTTTTTCAAAGCGTCTTGCTTTGAATAAAAGGAAATTATGTTGCCGCGCCCTGCATAAACGATACATTACCTGCCGGTGGAAGGCCCTGCCCAGCTTAGGGAGCCAACTGAAGACGCCAGGCAAGACGTGGGGGAAAGCAACGGTGAAGTCAGCGGTGGCAGGCTGGGGGAACATGCTAAACCATCCCCACGGGTAGTAGGGGACTGCTGGTCAGTGAGGGAGGTGGGAGAAGCCCGGCCCTTGTAACTCCCACTAGGGTGGTTGGGGCCACTGGTCATGGGCCATAAGCTCCCGAATGAAAACATGACCTCGCAATTAAAAACCTTTGATCAGGTTCCCTTTAACACGTTGCCTCCGATTGCCTGACTGGTGTAAATCTTCACTTTGTACGCATAGTCACTAGAAGGATCTGAAAAATTACAGAACCTAACCTAAGTGGTACACACACGTACCACTTCGGAGTCAACGTGTTAATACGGAGAGCAGTTACCACTTCACTCTGCTTCAGCACCTGGTAAGAAGCCGGCGCCGTTTCAACACAACTTCAAATTAACTTATTCTTGTCTTAGGGAAGATAACGGACTCAAACCCAACACTAGCAACCGCACCAGAACAGCTGTACTTGTTATGCAGCTTTAAATCAGGTTCCGAATTCCGTAAACATAGACGAAAAGGCTGCAGTAATCGATCAACATACACACAATTATAATAGTCATGTAACACTGAACAAAGTTTGCCACTTGCTGTTCCTTAACCGAGAAGTAAACTAAAATCACTAATGTGAGCCAAAGAAACAAGTCCTACTACTTCGCATTCGTTTCGATAACAAAAGTAGTTTGAAGAATAGCATCGAAATTATTCAAGCAGTCCACAAAAAGTGAAGAAAATAAAATAAATTTGTAATTTGTAGTTCATCCATGATGCAAATTTTATTCTTGTTAACATGAGCAAGAAAAAACGCACGTCAATTGTTCACAGAACTGAAGTTCAACGACGGAATTTTTTTTCTGTACAAACAGGTAGTTCACTCACAAGCACCTTCTCACTTTGCAAAGTTTGCATTAGCTAAACATAGTGCGCTAGTCGGTATCCGATTAAAATGTTAACAAAAGCACACTTTTAAAGAAAAACACAATTATGACTTATTGACGTAACCTAACCTATGTTGTTTCCAAGAAAAGAAGAAATAGTTCACATACTTAGTTATATTGAGGTAGAAGCGGCGAGAATTACTAAAAACATGCACATTAAAGTTGAATTTCGGAGCACCTCAAATAATACGCATCACAAGAAGTAAGAGTTTTTTTCCAAATCACGCACCCACTGCTGTAAAGTAACTTTAAATACATTAATACTTAGAATCTCACAATTAGACTGCGCTTACAGGGTGGCCCATAAGTAAGGTACCTTTTTAAAAACTATTATAGCTATAAAACTACAAATGGTAAAGAGATTTGGTTAATTCAGAATGAATGAGGAGATTTCAAAGTTTTCTACCAGCGTATCAAGTCTACCAACAATCACATCATATTGCCCCAAAAATTCATAAAATCCACCCCTCAAAATGAATCGCTACGCAATGGAACGAGCAAAAATAGTGGAACTTTACTTCCGATGTAATAGTTCGGTTACTGCAATTCAGAGGAATTACAGGAATTAACTGCATTTCAAGTCTTTAGAGCTATCCGTACACTCTCTCATTAGCAAAGCTGATATTTTTCCGCTTACAATGAATAGATAGGTAAATAAAAAATTAAAAGTGGAAAATAGCAATATTAGTACGGAATCACTCGTCCAAAGATCAATAAATTAATACTAGACTATTTAGTAGCGATAAAATAAGTCAGAAATCGTAAATAAAATTATTCACCACGACAAAGTTGAAAATTGTGTACCTTTAACCCTTTCGGTACCATGATGCAAATATCAGAACCTTTTTCAACATATTTAACATCAAATTTAAAAAAAAGATGCTTTGTGATGTTTTACGGTCACTGCATTGTCCTGATCAAACTGTAGCTTGCACTGCCCTACCAGCGTTTGCACAGACACACGTGTTGCTCTGCATCTTAATAGGCGAAAAATGACTGCGGCTACCAGAGATGCCGTCAGTACCAACAGGGTTAACCCACAGTCGGGCTCAAGTTTGCAAGTGCTTAACAAAATTAAAGTAACTGTGCCTGTCAGATCAGTTGCACCCGACGGAAGGTTGAAATCGAACAACAGATGCACAACATTCGTTAAAGGTTTTGTTATCGCTTTAAGTTGACGTCTGGCA
>VCRD01000480.1:64806-83529 GCA_006783055.1 Trinorchestia longiramus
AAAATAAATCTTTCTGAATTATTCCACAAGTTGAGAGGCAAAGATAAAAAAGAAATAATATCTAGGTTTCATTAAAAATAAAATAATGACAAGCCATCAAAGAATCAAAGCTACACAATGATTGAGTATGAGTTGTTTGAAGTGATATCTGCAAAAACTTGTTACACATTGGGGCCTTTAGGTCATAAAATTTGCAAAATGAGGCCAGTTTGCCATGTCTAAAACTAAAAAGAATGAGAGACACTGATACTTGAAATCACAATTTTGAGTATGGTGAAATTTCAAAATGGCACACCACAATTTTTTGAATACAGTAGAATTCCTTTAAACCAGCACTCACTGGCTAAGCTTTATATATTTATTTTGTTTTTCTTCTTTAACTGCTTTAAACAATTGATATTGTTTTCCTTTCATGTCTAGCATGTCTATGAATTATTTGTGGTTATATGGGCAATATTAACCAGCAACTGCAAAGTCCCATGGCTGCCAGTTAATAAAAACTTCTGCTGTAGTTAATAAATTGGTTGATCAATTGTTAGAGTATTTGAAGGTTTCAATTTTAACTATACAACTAAAATAACATTTCAATGATTTTATTAACATATATGTAAATAATTTCATTCAATATATGTGGGTTGCATTATGCCACAACAAAATAAAGTAACTACTGTTAAATTAACTCAGCAGAAGCTCTTATTGTCTGTCACTGCATGTAAGAATGCATTCTAAACTCAAGCCAATATAACTTTGTCTAAGCCACTACATAGAAATAACAAAATTTATACACAAGTGTAAAAACCCCAATACACATTTTTTTTATCAATAAAATTGAACATATTACAACAAATTAAGCATTTACTTCCAGACCTTTATACTGTGCAAGTAATAGATGCACAATATAGAGTCAATTGAGTTGCAGCTTACGTGTAACTCTCTAGTTTATTGAAATCTTTTATTTTTTTGAGATAAAAGAACCTGTATTAAATGGCTAAATAAATTTTGATTTGGCTATTTTATGGCATTGTATTAAAATGGATACACAGATGATAAAATAAAACCATATATTCTTTTCCTATCTAGGGCTACAAAGCTAACAAGCTCTATATGGTGGCTCTAAAATTACATTTATTTGTACTTTCTCAGTACTGAATTGCAACACAAATGTGCTTTCCATTCAGTTATAAATTCTTTAAATTTAAAATCTAGCAACACTGAATCATGAACAGGCTTAAATAATGATCTTACCATGCTCAGCAGACTGGTGCAGATATCAGCTACACATCACCATATTTTTGGCTCAAAGTTAACAAGTTTACAAAAACAAGGGTTAAATTAGTGAAAAAGTCTCAGTCATGTTTATAGCTGAAAAAAATATTCATGGTATACACATTCTTATTTGAAACAATGTTTAACCTGTTAAGCGTTATTTACATCATATGATGTTTGTACGAGTTGCATTCTACCGGCAACTTACACCATATGATGTAGATGCGCTACGGTATCAAAGCGATGTTAACATCATATGATGTTATAATGTTTATTAGTTCAATTAGCGTTGTTATTACTGTCATATTACAATTGTAACATGACAATAATATCATTATTTTCGAAAAAGCGGTGACCGTTAACAGGTTAAAAAATAATAGTCATTTTTTATAAAAGTTATCAACTTACCATTTTTTATCACTGGAAGCAGATTTGAGGTGGAAATTTGGTAGTTCTGGAGAAGCCATCATAGAATGTTCGGCCAAGATAGAACGACATACTGGAGACTGTTCTACGATTTCTTCATTGCACAGAGACAGGCGTTTCAAAATATCTCTGTAGTTAACGCTCGTATCTAAATTAACTTTCGAGGTATGACTTTTTTTCATACTTATATTTTGAGAAACTCACACGCATAAACCCGTTTAAAACGTCCTTTGCTCAACAAACACAAATGTATATGGAGAGTTGTGAGTCAGTACCTACAGAACACAATTACAGCTGTTGAGACTCGATTTGAAAAGCGTCCGCGGAACGTAACCAACCAGTGACTCGGATATCTTGATTCTTGACGGTTCAAATTCAGCGCTAAAACGACTGTTTCTCTGTGGTCTGATATACGCAAAAAAAATAAAAACGGGTTATTCTTATAGAACTGATGCATAAACAATTTCAAACATCTGATTTGAAATGTTTTATTGTTAAGATCCATAATAGTTGATATACATTGGTTCATACTACTACGAACGGTTGTTCTGTTCCACAAACTGAACAAAACGTGCCCCGAAATTACACATAGACATTTACTTTGAAAAAGGTAGCATACAACATAGCGTGATAGTTTTAGTTAAATCAAAAATCTTCTACTTAAATACCCGAGGAGGAACGATCTAACTTTTAAATTGTTATTTCAAATACGCTGGTCGATCGCTAAGTGTAATATGTTGATAGTCCACGTATTGAATTCTCCTCGTATCTAACTAAAAACTTAATTGTGTTTATTGAAATCAAAAGTTATAAATCAAAGAAAGATGCCAAAAGAGAAAAGAAATTCAAACGTCATGAACTGTCATCTGTGAAATACCGACGCAAGTTATGAGGGAGAGTTACTCCTATAAGATAGACATCAGGATGAGCTACAATCCCGTCTTCATTCGTTGTGTTTATTTGTAACAAACACCAAAACTTTATTAGGAATCAAAACAGAGGTCGTGAATAAGAACCAAGATCTTAAAAACTTATATCTACACATACGACCCACAATAAATAATTTGAAGAGACATGAGAATACTACAATGAAAAACATCTCAAAAAGAAGCGAAGGAATATGAACCTAAACGCCGAAGTGCAGCAATGAGTTTTCTGAAGTTAATTATGAACTTGATCAGGTGGCTCCGATACATGACATGTATTTTTGAACACTCAAAATATTAATACAAAGAAAGTACGACACGAGCAATAGCTAACTGTAGACTATATTGTATTCAGAAAGTAACACTACCAGTCAGAACTACGAAGGTAATGCAAGTCGATTTTGAGGAATTAATGATACGGTAGGATAAGCGTACCATTAGTTTCCGACCAAAGGGAATGTTAAACATAAGATACATACCACCTACGGATTTTGTAATATGACATTTTGGGAACAAGACTTGTAACATGCTTTATGCATTTATTTTATTGGAAACATTACTGTTTGTTCTTTCTTCACACACTTCATGGCCAAACGTTAGAAACAATTTCGCACTTCCACCATTTCCATCTAGAGAACTGTTTCTCAAAGTGGTCCGTACCGCCCCCCTGGGGGCATTGAGGAAATGCAAGGGGGCGGTAGGAGGGTACGCCTTGAATGGGGGGCGTATATTACTGTATAATATACAGTAATATAATCATTAGGGGGCGGTGGAAAATCAAATAGTGTCCTAAGGGAGCAGTGATTGAAAAAACTTTGAGAAACACTGGTCTAGAGTGTGAAAGTTTTACGTACGTTCGCAGTTCTATGATTTACGTTCATTTATAATGTCTTTTAAAAATAAACTTATAATTAAATGAACCATGAATGAAAGTACAGGCGACGTGCAATTCAATTAAATAAAGTAAACACAATGAAAATATGGGTCAATGATGACAGATGCGTCTCTCACAATTAGTAATAAAATTAGCATGTACAAATAAATAATAACAACATTGAATATTAACAAAGAAACAGAATTTCTTTACCAGACTTTTCACCAAAAATTAATAAAATAGTAGTTAGAACTTAAATGTGATCATATAGACTGACAGTTGGCAAAATAATTGTAAATGCTAGTTGTGGTGGCCGTTCCGAAACACGCGCCAGCCTCAGGCAGCTGACGTAAATGCTGGTATAAAAGTTTAACCGGCAGTGGTTCCCAACCTTTTTGTGATCAAGTACCACTTGGAGGTCCTGTACAGTCGCCGCGTACCACCTGGTTCTAGAGAAACTAAATTCGATCAGATATCACTTTATTTCCGTAATTATCAAATAACAAAATAAAAATTGTTCATGACCCCGAAAGTGTTTGCGTACCACCTGGAATGCCCTCGCGTACCACTGGTGGTACGCGTACCACAGATTGGGAACCACTGGTTTAACGGAAATACTGGGTACACACTTCTCCTTTAACCGCACCTACCTAAAATGCTCCTTACAGTCTCTAGTGCCCAATATACGTGATCTCAATCCTATCATACATTCACTGGGAAAATAATTATAGATTTCCTGGTTCCACAAAGAGAATATAATAACGACGAAGGAAAATGACAATTATACGAAACTTACGTCTTTAATGCAAAAGGAAACTATCCAGTAGAAAAAAAAACGATAGTACAATAACCAACAAGGCGAAGAAAATACTACTGGCCATATACATCTAAACATGCGCAAGCAGCGACAAAGTCTATCTTTCAATTCCACTCGCACATATAAACTGATGAATTAACCAATAAAATGCTCCCCTTACTACTCAATTATAAAGAAACGTTACACTAATGAGATTGTTTTGTCATTAATATATAACATAGGTCACAAGCACTTCTTAGAGTTACACTATGTAGTTGAGAGCTTTCTTCCACGGATTCTTCTTGTTTCACATTCATTGGAGCTTTTGATATGAGTACATGCAGCTCCATGCCTAGTTCTTTCTTGGGTAGATGGCAGTTTGTGCTAACAGCCGATGACAGTAACTTTCCTTTAAGAGATTTTCTACAACTTTCCGCACGAGCACTACATTCAAAATCAGATGGTACATGACATTTTTAGTGTTGAATTCTTTCAACACGCAATTATTTTTGTCGTATATGGGAAGTGGTACATTAATTTCATTTGTATACAAGTATCTTGAACTTGACTAGGCTTCCACCATGCTTTTCATGCAGCACGTGTATGTATAGTGTACAGTACACGCGTTAGTTATTCTCAGTTGAAAGACAAGAGGTACAGATGTATGAAAAATGAATGATCGCTCCACTTTCTAATCAAGACAAAACTTGAGAAACAGTCTGATAACGAGACGGCTGATTCAAAATTTGAATTGTAACAATTCCTCCCGAATACCTCACACACAAAACAAAGAACCTGAAACAAACCTGAACAAAAGAACCGAACAAAAACAACAAACTTGATCATTGCAAGTTCGAGCACCAAGCTCCAAACTTACGTGTTTCAGAGGGTCTCGATAACTAGAATTAACCCTTTCGGTACCATGATGCAAATATCAGAACCTTTTTCAACATATTTAACATCAAATTTAAAAAAATGCTTTGTGATGTTTTACGGTCACTGCATTGTCCTGATCAAACTGTAGCTTGCACTGCCCGACCAGCGTTTGCACAGACACACGTGTTGCTCTGCATCTTAATAGGCGAAAAATGACTGCGGCTACCAGAGATGCCGTCAGGACCGAAAGGGTTAAAATGACCACTTGGAACGAGCAGTTCGGTCAACTATTCAAACACCGCTATTTCGAGATCGCTTAACGCAATATGTGGGCGCTTGTGTATGGACATTAGCGTATTTTAAAAGCATTAACGTTGGTTTAAACAGTAAGCATCAACAGTAACCAATCCTCGTAACTTGTACACCAGATACATGATTCGTTTTAAAAGGAAAACGACAATCGGATACATCATTCGATTCAGAACCGGAATAATTTTCTGTGCTACTTCCAGAAAATTAAACGACGACTGTCGACACTGAATATAAAATAATTTAGAAGTCATTCATATGATATACATTTCGTTTCAAAGACATTTGAAGTACACAATACGTCACTCTTTACCATGCTTCTAATTGGAGGAGCACCGTAAGTCATTTTGTTTTTGTCAAATAGACCTTTTATGTAGGCACCATTGGCGTTCATACAAGGCCTACATATTAGAGAAAGATAATTTTAATTCATCGTCCTCCACTCAAAGAAAATTCCGTTGTTCGGGCAACACACGGCGGTCTCTCGATCATATCACATAATCCACTACATATTGTAGAAGTAGAACTCAAATTGTAGAGGTAGAACTCAACACTTTCAATCCTATTGTTTCCACTGGGACTACGCGCAACTTGCGTAAAGTTTATTAAATGTTTTACTACTGGAAATAAGCAAAACAATAACTGGACCAACAGATACATGAAGTAGACATTAACCACAAAGATACCAACACACCCGGTTCATTGGCAGAGCTTTCACTAAAAAATATCATCATGCACGAAAAAAATGGAGAGAGAATAATGCAAGACATGGATCAAAATCATTTACAGTATTATTTCAAATCCTCACATCAGAAGTTAAAAATTGACTGCCTTTGAGGAGTTTGACGTAAGAGAATTACTGAAATTTAATACAATTAAAACCGAATCAGAGAAACACCTTAACGAGCCAAGAAGGCTGAACAGGAAAAACTTCAACTGAACATAAGCATGAGTTACTTGTGCGATCTGCAGCCTACAGGACAACAATTAAGAAAAAGCAATACAATACAACTAAGCACGAACAAATTCCGATATCCTGCAGCAAGCAGTTACACTACCAGCCTTTATTTATTGAGAGCTCACGTGAAATGACAATCATGTTTACGTTAGAGTCGTCCGTGAACCGTTAGCCTTATTTCAAGTGCTCCTTTACAACGCGATAGAACCTCACTTAGCTGCCTTCTCAAATATGTTAACTTCGTTATAATTCAGTGCTTCAATCAGTCTTTTAATTTTATTTACAAATAATGAAACTTTATTTTCACTCCATCGGCGTTTTCACAAAAGTTTGTTTTATACTACCAACGCGTCTGCAGATAGGACAACAAAACTTGTAAACACATGAAACGATTAAGCTGAACATAGCAAGTGGTATAAAAAAGGCTTGAAAAAGGAGCTTCGAGACGCTGTATCTGGATCAGAACTCCAGACGGTTATTGTATGTTATGAACATCTTTACTTCACAAAGATACATGAACAAAGCTACTTAGTCATATGGATAACAATTGCCGACCCATTCTTGGATGGATGTCAATTTGCAATGACCCATCCCAGTCATGCTAGAGCATATTAACAATATACAAACATTGCGTAAATTTCACTCACGCGATAATAATACAAACACTTAAAATTAAAAGTAGTATTTACACAACATAGGAATGAACTCCCACGATGAAGGCAAAATTCTTTTTACCTCTATGCCGTCATCACATAAATAAAAACAATGTTCCAAATTCAAACACCTACTTTAAAAAAAAATGAAACGGCTTCTACCAGACTAACCTAGCAATAAACATCTCAGTGATGTACTTTCCAAACGAGTCTATGCAACTGGCCTACTCATTGTCAAAAAAAAGCAACATTTTACAGCATGAAAACCCTAAGTAATTTTTAAATCATGATCAATCCCCTACCAGTACAAAATATTCATCAACTTTTGCAGCAAGCTCAAAAGGCTAAGACATAAGGACTATGGAATTAATCATAGTAAACAATCACTACAATATCAATTGGCACTTTTATAAACAGATGCATGCAAGCTGAAAACCACCAAGAAGTTTTCCTCTAATTGAGTATCATTAATGGTGCCTCCACAAGATCACCATTGATTACCATCCTTGCATGCAGTGAAAACTCAGATCTTCAACATATACACAAGTACACTCATTCATCAAACTTTCCATGACAAACTACCTCTAAAATATAAAGGTAAAATATCAGCATGGTAATTTAATTTTGCTCTAAGTAAAGCTTCAGATCATCAGAAGTATACAAAATACAGATGAGAGAAAAATCTTCCTGAGGTTTAAACCAGAACGAAAATACAGAGATTCATTAGATCTTACCTGATCTTTTGAGCCTATCAAGATGGAGATCATGCAACACTCTATTTGAAACAAAATAATGTGGGTTGGAAGTGGGATTTTGGGAGGGATAGTGAATACTGAGGCTTTCTGGTAGTTCTCTGTTAGCTATCATATTCCCCAAGTGAGAATGCATTTGTGTTGAATACTGTGCAAGGGATGGTCCTATTATTCCAGTGTGTGTACTACAGAGTTGCTCTACAAAACCATTTGTCTGTTGCAGATGCTCAGCAGATGCATTGTGACCAATGTTACCTACAGGAGACTGGGAGTAATTATGGTGGGCTGGCAATCCATGACCTGCTTGGTGACAACCACCAATACTAGCAGTGTGCTGGCCAACAGCTGCAGACACAAGAACACCACCAGGCTGATGTAATGCCAAGTGGCCACCTACAGGGCAGGGACTGCCACAAACCAGGCTGCCAGTAGAGTCTAAGTGTAAATTATTGATTCTCTTGGACAGCGGCTCATCTTCTCTGCCCCAATCCAAGCCGTCTCGGTCTCTCTTGAGTGAATTCCAAGCGGCAGCCATCTCTGAGGGAAAATGCAATATGTTTAGCACATTTCTAAATTTTTTTCAGACTTAACAGGAAGGGATTTCCTGTTAGTATAATTTCTATTTTAAAAATTACTACAAAATATAACCTTCCCAGTAGTATGTGTACATTGAAATATCTAAAAGCTTTTTCACCAATGAAGTATTTCCCATTGAATCCACTTAAAAATAAAGAAAAGAGAAATTTAGAGAAAATTTTCCAGTTAGTATGTCATAGAAGCTAGTGCATTTCTTAGAATTTTAGCATGTTTGAAGCTTTAATCCTTTGACCAATTTCAGCATTAATTGAAATGAAATGATTTATAAAAGTATAACAAATAACTTTTTATTAATTCTTTACACACTAACAAATGCCTTATCACTACATCCTCTACTACTTTTAAAGCCCACTCTGTTCTTTTCCATCACAAAAATTCCTATAACTGGTTATTTCTATTGATATGTATCGAACTACACACCTTATGAACTGCATACAAGTTACTTGAACCCCTTCAACTATTAAATTTATATATAAAGTATTTTCTTTACTTTTGTTTAACAAATGACAAATGCAATCTCAGTCCACCAGTGTAAGACAAACTGAAAATATTGAGGTTTCAAAAGCTACTTATATACATTTTCTATTTCAGAAAATGCTTAACTGAGCAACAATCCAATACAGCTAGATCTCAAAAATTTAATTCTTTCTTCAATTGTTCAACCTCCATTCTAGCAATAGTTTTTTTGATTTTGCCTATTCTCATCTTTAACTGCAGCCAATGAAAATAATACAGGCAAATAAAAGAAAAATAAATAAGAGTCTTTAGTCAATAATTAAATCTAACAAACCAAACTTTGTAAAAAAAAATATTTAAATTCAAGAAACTTTTAAAGAAATAATAAAACAGCCAATTTAAATTTACTTAACTTAACAAATAAGGTGACTCACCTAGTTCAAAGAATTAGAAGATACAAGATGTGTAGTTTATCAAATCTTTTCACTTTCTTCCAATATCAAAGATAATTCAGACAAAGCTACTGAAAACATTGAATCATGGTTAAGCATTGAAGAATGGTTAAAAGAGCATATATTCTTAACTTTATGGAAATATCCATTAAGTGCTAAAATTAACAAAGCTTTTAATAGAAGTTAGAATTTCAAGAGATCAAGTTAATACATTAATATACAAACAATAATGCAGCATAATTGTTTATTGATTGAACAGTAATTGAACAGTATGTGCACAGAGCTTGTGCAGTAAGGTATCAAATTATTTTTTAGAATTTTCTCATTTCATTACATATTCACATATCATAGCTACAAAACTATTATTCCAAAATTTTTACCTAAACAATGCAAGCTATATGATGTATTGCAAAATAGCTATCAAGATGACTGGATAGAAATCCTTACTGAAGCAGTAAAATCTGCAAGTATGTTGCACAAGAATAAAGTTATTTCATTTTATCAAAATGATTCGATAGAAATAAACATATAAAGAGCACATTACTATGAACAACAACCAATAAAATTTTATCATACAAAACCAAATGGTCAAACCTCATGTACCAGTTACTCGATTCCTACACATCTTCCCAAACATGATCATGACAAGACTCTTTTCGAACGATATGACTATTCCAACAGTCAGGAATTCTTAATGATCGGATAGCTATGCTCATGCATTTTACGATACAATTTAAAAAAGCTATATACTGTACTTTACCCACGAGTACAATACGATGTTCTTTGGTCAGTCAAAATCACACACAAAGAGCTCACTCTCATGCTAACCTACCTGCCCCACTTCCAGTTGATGGACCCAATGGGGCTCGTACGAAGAAACTTCCATCAACTATATCACATTTTACGAACATTAAAGTTACCCTAAATTATTTGTTATTACCTTAGATTTATATTTTCTTGCCAAATACGACGTTCTTGATCTTGACGATAGTAATTGCCCGCGAGCAATGGCGTAAAACATCTACAATGTACCAAATTAATATTAATGATTTATTTTACAACAATAACAAGTTATGAGTCATTAATTTACAATATTATACATCAGAATACATATTTAACAGATACATTTGCTTTAGTTGTGATATTATATCATATTCATATACTAGAAAAGTATAAAAAGAAGTGAAACAATATTTTTCAACGTTAGATCCAATATATGAAGGGTAAAATTAGGGAGTAAGTTAAGCGACAAAATTTTAATTATTCAGAAACGGCATATGTAAGATTAGAGTTCCACCATAGTACAGAGAGGCTAGCTTACATCACAAGTTGTTTTGTAGCAACAGCATACGGTAAACGATCACCTCAAATCGATTTAATAAGCGAACAGGTAGAAAATCTCAATACAACGTGCATGAGGCTATGTTCACGTAACTAAATCACGAAACAGCGAGTACTCCGCGCCAACCGCAATCAGCGGACCAGCTATTCACCACAGATGTCTCTCCGCTGGTCTTTGCTTCGTTTTCAGCTACTAGAGTTTAGATGTGTAGAGTGTATTTATATGTGCGTGTGTATTGGAGGGAATTGAAGGCCGTTACAAAGGCCCCAGCCAAACGCTGGCCCTCGATCTAAGTCTAAGTCTAAGTTGCCTCTCTGTCAATGTGGACAGGTTGAGACAGTGGAACATTTTCTTCTGAACTGTGACAACTACTCAGCAGAGCGTCATCCACTAAAACGATTGCTTCAATGCCTTGGCCTGCAGTTCAATTTAAAGAATGTCCTCGGTGGTGGTGACTACTCGTCTAGAGTGCAGCTTCGCATCAAAGGAGTCGTAGCCCAGTTGCTGTCTACTGTGGGAAGGTTGGAGGATCTCTAAAAAGAAAAAGGAAATTAAACAGACCCCCTCACTTTCCTGAACTAATACTGATATGATTTTTGTGAACTTTTACAGAGAAACTGAAAACTTCGATAAAAACCTAAGCTGCAGTGCAGTTGCTGCAGTCCAGGCTGCTGGGCTGAGTGTCACTACACTTGCCAAAAGATTTTTTGGAGGGCTCCAGTTCTACCAACTAACCATCTCCACTGGTTCACCAATCTAGAGACAGTAGTAAACTCTAAATACTGGTGAATTACAAAAATTTGTAGAGCAGAGTAAAAATTCATGTGTGCATGATGTATATAACTCATAATATATACTATAAATGAAATGAAGTTTCTGTCTTTGTAGATCATGCTGTGTAGCTATCCAAGTTGAATTACTAATGGTTGGTTTGCTTTACTAATAAACAAAGATGCAGCTGTTGTATATCTGACAAATTTTTACTATAAGGATATGTATATGAATATAGGAGTTGGTTCAGTGAAGTAGAATTTGAGTGAGGAAAGTTGGAGTTTGATGAGGGAAGTAAGAGTTGGAAGAGGAAAGTAGAAGTTGGATGAATGAAGTAGGAATTGGATCAGGAAAGTGAGAGCTAGATACATGTACCAGGAGTTGCATGTGTGTTAGAAAGAACAAAGTAAAAGATTAGATGAGTAGAGTAATATGTATATTATGTTAAGACTCTAATTGATTCTGGCTGTATCTAACAATTTATTATTTTTTGTGTGCATCCTAGCAGAGATATGAGAACCAAATTTTCTACCATGTCAGACAGTGCTCAGATGTCAAGTGGACTGACCAGTAATGTCAATGGAAATGCTGCTGATGCAGACACGCATCCAGTGCCAGCAGATTTGGATGACTTTAATGCCGTTGACTGGATGAGCAGAGGAGGCATTCAGGACCCCATTACAAGAGAAAAAAGTCGCTCGGATATTGTGGCCCATGAGATGGGGCAACTGCTTCTCAAAGGCTACAAAATGCTGGCTACTGTTTGTAATGTTTGTAATTGTATTCTCATGGAAGATAAACAAGGACACAAGCTGTGTATTGGCTGCTCTTTAGATAGTGAAAATAAATGTAAGTTTGACCTTGTTTGGTAATATAAGCTTTTTACTTTTATGCATGTTGAATATTACTGGACCAATTTCATGATGTCATATGTTCGTTTGTTGAATTCATATTTTTTTATATGTTTAAGGGTTTTATTGAATTTAAGTAACTATTTCTCCTTGTACTTAAGAAAATTTCTAGTTGAGCTTCTTTCATTTGTGAACCCATTATTTTACATATGATAATAGCTGATATTTCCCTCTACATATATTGGCTTCTCTACTCTTTTTTTCATGCTTTTTTAAAAATGTAGATCAACATGGATCTTCAAAAGCTGCTACTTGCACTGTAGATTAACAAATCTGCTCTGGATATTTAACCTTTTACTTACTGCTAAAATTATTGAAAAAGAATGTAAAACATTCTAATTAATTAATGTAGTCATGAGGATGTAATTAATGAGATAGGGAGAGAGTGGACAATTTGAGTAAAATGCACATACTTCAGATTGTATGTGAGTCAGACAATTTCATCCATAGCAGAACATCAATCACTTATTTTCTATAGGAAAAATTTGTCTATATCCTATATTTACTGTAAAATGGGGCTAATAAAAAGAAAAGGAAACAAATAATTCTAGAAGTCATAGAATAGAATAGAATAGAATAAGGCAATAGGAACGAGCCGTTTGGCCCATTCTTGGTTCAATACCGAAGTCCCATGCCGTAAGTCAGTGTTATTCTCATGTGTGACACTTAAGATACCTCCTTCAATTTCATTGCAAAATAAAAACTAATATTATTTATTTATGCACAGCCCTTCTCTGATGCTTTTACAAAGTACATGTATTGTTAATGCTTAATGTATTGTTTGAATAACTTTGCATTTGTGACACTTTTTTAATATTTTTTTGTATGTGTTTTTTGATGTAGCCCCTATACTATATGTTTGTATTTATAATGTTGGAAGTCAGATAATTTAAGAGCTCTTTAAGAACTTGTTACTGTTGTTATTGTCTTCACTGAAGCATGTTTATAAATACAAGTCAAAATACTAATGTTAAAATCAGTGTATGATACATTGAATGTACTATTTTATTTACTTTGAGAGTCAATATTAGTTTGCTAACATCTCAGTATTGAAATACTTCTACATATCATCCTGCTATCTTAATTTTATTGCTCTGTTTTTGCTCATAATCTCACTGGTTGTTCACCTTGCTCAGTTAAGGAGCCGTGCGCAACAGCACCTGCTGTCAGCTCTCCTGCTTCAGTGGTTGCGACTTTCAAAAATAAACAGAAAGCAAAATCTTCCAAGGTCTCCAATTCTTCATCATCTTCACAAAAAAAGTGGGTTTTTCATCGTTCATCTTTCATTGCAACATATCTAGTTGCAATGAAAGTCTAGTTGCAAGTTCTAACTTATTAGAACTTGCAACTAGACTGCAAGTTCTAATAAGTGTTTGATAAGTCTTACACAAAACTTGAATATATATACATTTTCTAGATAAAGTTGCCTATTCTGCTTCTCAATTGTCACTTCAACTTTTTGGTGCAAGTTGCTTTCATATTTTGTGTTTATAAAATCATTTAAGTATGCAGCAGAAGCTCCAAAAAAGTGTTGCTTGAAATTCAAGCTAGAATGTACCATTTCTTTTACTTTTTGTCTCAGGCTATAAATTAACAGCTGACTTGCATAAGTCTAATTTCAGCTGTAAGTTCAAGAACCCATTGTGCATTTAATGTTGGTTAGATATAATAAGTGGCATGATATATGTACAGATATAATTTTGGTAGTGATAATGGACTAGTACAGCTAAGCCACTGGCAGATTCCAGCTAATGCTTAGCCACTGGCAGAAACATGAGCCTAGAATTTCCAGTTGGAGATAAATCTCCAATTTTGTTAAACATATTTCCTGCAAAGTGACCCACCCATGGGTCACTCAGTTTAGGTTCTGTAATTTTTCAAAGCTTCCTAGCGACTGTGTGTACAAAGTAAAGATTTGCACTGGCTAGGCAATTGCAGGAAACGTGTTATTCCGTAAGACAATATTTGTTACCCTGTGATGCAGAGTGCTGGTGCAGGGAGTGGATCTTTCTGATGAGCTACAGCAGGTCGTCACCTCACTCAAAGACAAGCTTGTCAGCCTCAGCAGTCAGCTCTACTCCACGGATGACCACAGCCAGCTCAGCGACTGCCTCGCTTCTATAGCCACCACTGTCTCTGTCTTGGAGAAGATCAAACTTATTTCATGATTTGGTATACACTTCCTGGAAAAACTGTGATTCAGTATTTTAAGATTCTTGGGAGGTGTAAATTCTCACTCACATAATTTGAGATCAAAATTCTGGCCAGAGAAAATGAATAGAAATAGTTTGTTTTCCTTTTGTGCAAGTGTTGTGGTTATGAAATTTAACTAGAATTGGCTAATACGAATTGTCACAATTTACAGTAATTACATACTGTGTCATTGTACTTTAGTTTCTCTGGTGTAGAATGAAAATGACCGCAATATCGATTGCATCTCATATATCTTTACTTTTTTAATTTATTGAACTTCAAGTCACTTTTTGCGTGCGCTTGCCATGTCATTTTAAAACAGTACCGGGAAAAATGAACTAATTAATGCATAGACGTCTTAACAAAAAACAGCAGGAACAGTCAGTCTTGTGAAATAATTTGAAAGTCTAAACACTTTCTCTTACGCGAGAGATTTCTTTTAAAATGTTACATGAAAAAAAAACAAGGTAAGAGAAGTTTATGCACTTTTACAATATTTCGCAGTACAGTAAGTCTTTGTTATACGGTATGTATGCGTTCTTAAAAACCTTACCGCAAATTAAAATTGCCGTATATCGAACCCATAATAAAATGTAATTATAGGATATGTGTTCCAGCACGTCGAAAATCATCCCTACAGACATGAAAGTAGTCACCGTAACTGTGAGTTTACCGAATAAAGAAGTACCGTAGCGAGGACCTACTGACTTTCTGCCGGTTTTTTTTTCGAGACGCCTATTCATTAATGACTTATCTTAGTAATTTTGTACTATTCTAGCAAATTTTTATTCATGCCATCAACTTCTTAGGGGTTTGAGTTTGACAAATTAAAACGTAATATGACTAAGATTCAATACTGCATTCTAAGTCCATAGGTATACTGAGATAACTCATGAAAACTTATTTTTGTATCAAATTTGAATAGACCTATTCAGTTGTAAAATTATGTATCATGCCATGTTTCAAAATTATTTGCAAAGCACTGTTGCATCGTTATTACATAATACATGAGCAATTTTCGGTTGCAAGGACATTTTAATATAATCTTTTGCTAGGTGGAATGCTCACTGAAACTAGTATTTGAGTGAGCGTATCTTGGGTTTCAACGTTAATTTTCGGTGTGCTGTGTGGCATGATTTGCCGAACGAAATGTCTACGCAAATGTGACATTCTGCGTTTTTCTATTTTATCCACTGCCGAAAATTCGAGACTGAAAATAGAAAAAGGGAAAATTTAACGTAATATAGATGACATGCGCAGGAAGTTGGTAGAAGGGACACGGTTTGGTGAAGTGATGAAGGTGATGCGAAAGATAAGTGCAGTGAACGAGTTCTGAACACAGTATAATGTAAGTTATCCTTGGGAAACTTGGCACTCCTTGTGGAATATGTAGGATTCCTAAGCTCTTTTCGGCGTCGGGTGGTATCACTTAACCCTTTCACCCTGGACTATATATATATATATATGTGTGTGTGGTACATATGTGTGCCATCCGGGGTGAAAGGGTTAAAGGAATCGGTAAAGCGTCAGTTAAGAAAGTATTAGAAGTATAATGAAGTGTGAAGATGATTGGATGAAGGGAGAGCAGCATCACTTACTAAAGTGTGCGTTTCAGAAGATATGAAATGAATAGTAAATGGTGACCAGTTTTTACAGACATAACACCTAGCCTCTCATCAGGCTATCTTAATTGAGAGATATACCTACAAGTGATGGCCGTTCCTATGATTTCGAAAAGAATACTAGGAGTACAAGTCATTCATAATATTTTTTATTTTAGATACCTCATTTAAATTATTAATGTAGATCTTTTCTGAGTATTCAGGGTGATGCACACCGAATTTTTGTCTACTCTGAGGGTGTAAGAAGTTATACGGTGTAAAGGTACAGCAGTTCTTGTGCAGCTGTTTGTAAACCTTAAATTTTTCCAGTGTCTTGAAGTTAATGCTGCCGGATAAATTGATGTTCTAAAAACGGTCATGGATAGATTAAAGTATCCAATAGAAGGTCATATGTTTTTCCACAAGACTCGGCGCCTTCCCATAAAGCCATAGTAACCCAAGATTGGTTATCAGAGACTTTTTACGATTATGTGGTCTCCTAACTCGCCAAATTCAAATCGTATGGACTGTTGCGTTGGAATGTTGTTGAAAGGGTGACCAATGGACATCCTCGTAATACCGTAGCTTCAAGCCACCATTGTCCAGGAGATTATGTCTCGTGTTCTTGTCTCCTTTACCGGTTCTTCCAACACGTCTCCGAGTTAAGCAATCACGACTATTAAACAAGATTTCAATACAAAGATGCCTTTTTGCAACGGCATATGTGACTCAATACCGAAGAGAATGGATCAACTCTGCTAAAGATCCAACGTGAGCAATTCAACACGAGAGGTATCGCCCTCCGACTGTCAGAGCGTCAAGAAGCTCGGACGCCAACATGACCATCCACCAAAGCAAGTACAACAACCAAACGTCTCCTTAACTCTACGAGCTTTTCAATGCTCAAGCACCCACAACCCTCTTCTGTGCAATCATGTGCGACAGGTATACATGATATATGTACGTATACAATGGTCTTCAATTCTTAAAGCTAATATCCTAAGACTTGTGATTATGAGTCATTGTTTCTTCCCATTTTGTGAACGTAGGCAAAGGCTTGTAGGAGGACGTCTCGATGATCAGTCAGTCAATCTATCTGGTTCCTCCATCACATCTAGAGAAAACATAACACTGGAGAGATTTGGACCTTCTAAACCACTAACATGGTATCTGAAGCGCATGTCACGGCCATTCAGCTAAAGCAAAAGATTAGAGCAGATATATTTTAAAATTTGAGCTCCATGCAAAGTTGTTTAGTAGTTTTAATTTGTTTAGTATGAGACATCTGGTATCTATAGAGGTATGTTCAATCGAAGGATGTATAACTGCCTAAGCCTATTTCTTTTTGTGTATTTAGATCCTAATTAATGAAACTAGATTCAAATAAAGAAAAATATTATGGCTTTACTCGTAGGACATGAATTTTTGTTTCACGTCATAGTGACACATCAGCATGGCGTTAAAAATCGTAATCCTAGTTTTCGCTGCGATATACGTAGCAAATTCCTAAAATTTTACCCGAACATTTGAAAAATGTATTTGTAAAATATGGAGTTCATCACCCACTCGGAAAATTAGAGTATTTTCCTTGTACAAAATATATACGGTCAACTCATTTGTCATACGCAAAGTTATCAGATTGGAATTCACTTAGTTTTTATTTTATTATATAAGTATAGTAATTTATTCAATCTTTTAGGATATATGAAATAAAATATATAGAGAAAAATTAAATTTGCATATGTAAATGTCTATATCTTAAAAATAATCCAAACCATTGGTACCAACAGTACCCCTACGTGCTTTATTACAAAGCCTCTCATTGGACTGCTCAAGTGTGTATTACGAGCTGTTATTGGCTAGCGTGTTAGAGTTCATTTCGGCAGTAGTTCAAACTTGTGTTTACGCTCTACGAAATTCAAACACTATTTTTTATCGTTATTTATGTATGATTCAGTATAATTTTGAATGAGAGTTTGAAGTATTTTAGTAGTCTGTGTTTAATGCAACTTGACATAAGTGATACGAAGCGGAAGAGTGCATAAGTCATTAGTGCTCATGGCGTTGTTTTGGTGTTGTGAATTTGCCATCTAAAAAATTTGTGTGATTGTACTTACGCATTTTACTTATGTGATTATTTGGCTTTCAATGTTTAAGGTGTGCATATTTTTTGGTAAGTTGATACAAAAGCGTGCGTTTTATTGAATAATTTTTTTTTTTCGATTTGAAATGCGAGTATACGAGTTAAATTATAGAAACGTCTTTCACTAGTACTGCAGATATTGTGTGTTGTGCATAGACTTAGACTTAGACTTAGATCGAGGGCCAGCGTTTGGCTGGGGCCTTTGTAACGGCCTTCAATTCCCTCCAATACACACGCACATATAACAGGATGGCATCCCAGAGTTTTTCACATTGTAGAAAAATGCCTATTCAACCTCCCTGTCGCTTATTCCATGCATACACTAAGAAATCTTTTATTGCATTCACAACAGTCATGTTACACTCCTCATCTAGCCCTACAAGATATCTCATACCAGAGTCCTCTTCAACACACCTTGCAT
>VCRD01000480.1:104949-167235 GCA_006783055.1 Trinorchestia longiramus
GCAAGCAGATTCGCTCACCAGTCGACCAAGCTGGTGATCAACACTGATCACCAGCTTCATTCAATTCAATTCAAAAAGTTCAATTCAACACTGTTCCGTGCTTTATGATGTTTTCAGAGCTAGCAGAAGTAGCAACATGTTGAATGCGTCAATGATTGTACTGAGACATCTTCCTATTAAAAGTGGTAGAATATAAAAAGGACTGCGTTTCACTACAGACCAGAACAACAACTGCTCTTCGCTGCACCGAGTCCTGATTCTTTCTGTTTAAAATGAGTGTCTTAAAATTTGATACCGAAATCGACAGTGGTTCTCATTCAAGGGTGACTACAGAATTTTTCCATTTTTAATATTGGTCACCGGAATTATCTCGGCTCTAAATATGATGTAACTTCTGGCAGCTCTTAAAATCATTTTGAAGGAATCAATAATACTCAATTCTGCATTTGGAATTGAAGAACTGCAATGAATTTATAAATTACTCATTTACTCAATAGACAGTAGCTCACATGAATCGAATTGCTCCATTACTTGTTAAGAAATCCTCACTGTCATTACAATACATGAATTAGCTTCATAAAAAGCGACTACATGTTCTACGATCTGTGAAATTCCTAGTTTATAGGCACGACTAAATAAAGCAGATAGATCTCCAGCTGCATAGTTTTCATACTTATGTAACATTTTCTCACCTATAGTTTAATATCGATAAATGTTCCAAGAATGATATGCTCACACGCTATGATAGCATTATGCGTGTTTTGTTGTGGAAGGCCTTTATTTGAAAAAGTGCAATTAAGAAATAAAGTTGATGAGGAACGTGATACAGGTTATCCGAGTTGGTGATTCTAAGTACTTGTTCTGTTATTTAAACTTCTATCGATATTGTCACCCAACATAATGCTAAGCTTATATTGAAGTTTCAAACACCTAGGACCTAAGAAGTATGTTACTCGTTTACTAATATTCTGTTTTTTTTTACGTTCTTGTAGCGTGATGAGGTATTGCTGTGATCCTCATATATGGATGAAAGGAAATTTTTATTACAGTTCCGTAATTTTTTGCCACGTCAATCGTTTTACTGGACGACTAGAAAAAAAGTACGCAAATGTTAGTTAGGTTATGGAGATCTGCATTTGATGATTATCGAATCTTCATTCATCGAATGAACGCTGACTCATAAACGTATTTTGATCGTGTTTGTGCTCCTAACTGAATCCTTGAAAGCGTTTCAGAGAGACGGACCAAGCAAGCAAACAACAAACCGTATTATTATAAAGTGGATGCTTGTCGGGCTTTAGGGTCTGGTTCTGTCATGGCGAAGTATCATATTTTATTGTATGTAGCTAATCCTTGAATAAATAAACAGTGTAATCCATGTAGACCGCAGTCCTATCGAACATTCAAGGCTTTTGAGCCTGAAGGTGGTCTAGCGTAACTTGACCTGAAGGAAGGTGTTGAAGAGGAGACTGTCTAGACGACTGCAATTCCTGAATATAATGAACAAGCAATGAGGTTTCCTTACTCAGATAGGAAGTAATACATTGATATCTTTGTAAGTTTGAATTTAAATTTACTCAATTTACTAGAACTATAAATTATATAAACTCTTAATTTATTTTTTCATTTGTTTCGAGTGTTCTTTACCATGACGTTATTATAATTGCAAAGCAATTTATTGAAAATTAGAATTATTTGCTTATAGAAAAAAAATCACAACTTATTTTTTCGTACTGAGTGTACATTCGTGTATTTATCTTCATGATGTCCTCCGGTAACTACGAAGATACAGTTAGCGACGAAATTATTTATACATTTACTAATGAGTGAATAATGAGGAATAATATGTGCAGAGAATTACAGGACATTTATTTACCAGGATATTATAGAAAGTTCCACTAACTAACATAACATGGAACAAGCATCATATCAGAGCATCATCGCCATTCATTGGGGTCGGTCGGTGATTCAACTTCCAACACGACAATTACCTCAAACATCCATCTAAATCTGTTACTGCATGGCTCCAGAAAAATAAAATTACAGTTTTGCGATAGACTTCGGTGAGTCCTGACTTGAATGCACTCAAAAATCTATGGCGAAGATTGAAAGATCGAATACATCGTCGCGTTCCGAAAAATCTTCAAGAATTAGATCATGTAGCCATTTAAAAATGAAAAAATATCTTAGCACAAACATGTTTAAATTTGATTTATCATAAAAAATCAATGCAAGTTATCAAGGTGAAAGGTTATGCTCTTGCCTATCAATATTATTATATTTCCTTGTTCTACGTATGCAAACATTTTGTCAATTTGTTTTCAACATGATATTCTTGCTAAATTTGTTAAATTAAATCTATCGTTATAATTATTTTAATTTAATTTATAACGTATAACGAGTTTGGAATCATGCGATCATTCAATTTTAAGAAAGTACTAAAAGTATTGAACATTTAAGACGGGAGGAGTGTGCGAATAATTTCATCACCAACTGTACGACGTTTAATAACCTAATTTTAAACGTTGGTCATAACGCACGTAAAAACTACCTACTTTACCCACTTGGACTAACACAATACAAGTGAACTCAAATGTTGTAAAAGAAATGTAAAAACCCCTTGGTGAAGAATTTTCTCTTCCCCGCTCAATGAACTTATTTTCATGCGAAGTGCGCAGTCTGCAAACGTTGGTAATTAAAACAAAAATTATTTAACCATTTTTGAAGATCGTGTCGTAGCCTTCAAACGTTATTGTTCTATATGAATTTTCCAAATTCTGGAAACGAATGAAAATATTTCTAAAAGAGGCCGATTTATGACAACAGTAAAGAGCAGAAAAGACTATTCTCAAAATATGTTTTTTCATCTAACTTGTAGAGAAAAATGAAATAGAATCAACGCAATTTTATTTATTTTTCACAGAATGAAGCAAAAATTAATCAAGCTTTCATGGGAAAACTATAAGCCATTACTAACTATTTACTCGGGAAAGAACTATTAGCTCATATTTTTATGATACTTTTACGGCCTTTTTTATTTCTTCGGTTCATAGTATAGGAAGGCATGTTTAAATCTAGTGAGCTACAATGCAGAGTTATATGAACTTTCGAGCCAAGATTGTTTGCATAGAAAATCCCTAGGCGCGAATGGTTGAGTCATTCAGCAGTGAAAAATTTATCATTCAGAGAGCCCGACATGTTATTCTCTATGATTTTTCGTTAAAAGTAGACACAGTGGATTTTTTTCTTTTGAAGCTTTAAAAAACTAAATCAAAATAATGCCATCGTAGTCACACATCGTTCGTA
This sequence comes from Trinorchestia longiramus, assembly GCA_006783055.1. NCBI lineage: Eukaryota > Metazoa > Arthropoda > Malacostraca > Amphipoda > Talitridae > Trinorchestia > Trinorchestia longiramus. The sequence goes on from VCRD01000480.1 coordinate 108,256, forward strand.
TACAAAAGAATGAACACTTGTGTTAGTTTGAGGGACCTTAATGTGAATTGTATTATCACCTAAGGTAGAAAATACAGTCAACAAGCGGTTACACCCAAATATGATACATTGTGTGACCTTGCAAAAGTATTTGGTATGCGAGTGATATATATATATATATATATATATATATATATATATATATATATATATATATATATATCATCCTTTTGATTGAAAAAAATTAGTCTTTTAGCTAAGCTTTAAAAGTGGGCTGTTGTGTTTCACAACAAATATATATTGTGCTTCAAAACAAATTTATATTGTGTTTCACAACAGAGGAAGGCGCTTCATCTGGCTTCAACAGAACAGTCACTGATGCTATGCCACGACTTGTGAAGCGGCAACACCGACATACTCTTTCATGGTATGAAACGCAGCTCTCTGAGCCGCCTTGATGAGCTCGTAGACGAGAAAGCGCTAGTGTATCAAAGGTGTCTAGTGGTTCATCAGAGGGGCGAGGGCAGCAGAACTCAATGAAGGCCAACTCAAGGTTCGGTTCTTAAAGTACAGAGTTCCCCCAAAGATGACTAGGATGACTGTAGGATGTACTTGGTGTGTGAATAACGAACGGGTATGGTCTGCCTACTCACCCCTGTCGAGTTCCGACATTAGGCTATACAACTCCTGAGTGAAGTGGTTGCGGAAAGACGAAACTCGCTAGCGTATCGCGATGCCATCAAAATCTGCGTTGCCGGTTGAAGGCAATGGACTTTTTTCTGTTTGATAATGCTAACTACGTTAACTAATACATGCGAACATTTTCTCTTTAAGTTTTCTGAACTTATTTCATCGGATCCGAACGAAAGTCAGGTTCAGTGTACTCCATATCATTAAAATAATTGGAAAAGTTTCCGTGGTTGGAAAGTGGGTCTTGCACGAACTGTCTGAACAATCTGCACTAGTCTAGTGTTGCATGTAAGTCGTGACTTTCTCGACACTGTGGCCACGGCCAAAGGAAGCAGACACTCTAATTTATAAGCTTTTTTTATGACCAAGCACAGTGCTCCTGGTTCTTAAACCTCAAATGAATTAGGATGAGGAATATATATGGTGAGATACTGAAGGAAATTTTATTGCAAACGGTTTGACTGTAATAAAACAATCACATATAATCTCTACTGTTCAACTCGGCCGTTTCGAAGCTGCTGTTGTGCGAAAGCAATCCTCCGTCAACAAAAAAAAAACACGTCATACTTCAAGTTCAACTCTGTGAGTCCGAGTACTAGTCTCTTCTTTCACTGTCAAAGAAATATTAGTTGATGATGGGAGGATGCGCTCGGAGGGAGGCTCTTCTGCGGAATATTTATGTGAGGGGCGTTACTGTGGATCTCCAATGATACCTGCGGACTTCTTTCTTCTATTAGAGCATTATCTCTGCTTTTAAGAATTACTAATATGGGGCGTTCACGTACATCAGTGTTGCTGATGCTATCACCTGTGTGCCTACAAGTATTGCGAACACCATGTTTAGGCCATGGAATTAATGCTGATATTTCAACAAGTTCAAAGAATCTACTATGTATGAGCTGCAAGAGAGATAGCACGCAAGAAGGAGAGGAAGTGGTCACTTAACAGTTGAGGCTGAAAAATGATACGAAATCCTGGCGGGCGGACGCGTCGACACAACGTATACAAACATTAGTGTCAATTAGCCGGGCTAGAGAGAGGGTTAGATGGCGCGATACAGCAGTGAGGGAACGAGAGCTTGTGAGCAAAATGCTCTAGGAGTAAAAGGGCTTCACTAAGAAGGAGTTATACGTAAAACACTTTGAAGAAACTATGGTTTTGCTTAGCGGTGTGTAGAACTTATGTGAAATTATATGATGCTTAAAAATATATGGCTCATAAATTTTATCATTTAAAAAAATTCATTTTGATGATTTTTTCTTCGCAATGTTGCTTGTGTAGTAAGAATCACCTTAAAATATTATTTCTGTGGGTTGCTTGGAATCAATAAGGAATAGCTAGAGCTACCATTGAAATTAAAACCAACGCCGTTCTAAGATGCTACCGAAATAATAATTTTATATCATATATGATATATTTTTCAAACTGTTTGATGTATTATGAATAATAATTTTGCATAAATTTTATTGTGTTTGAACAGGCATTGAGATTTTTATTGAATTTATGCAGAATATTTGGGGAGGTTAAAAAATTCGGTATAAGTATTAATTATAAATTTGTTGGAGGTAGAAAAGCCAATGGAACTATACACAGTGCCCAGCACAAGTTTAGAATACACCATCAAAAACACAAATTTACGTACTCATAGATAATGCAAGCCAATGAAATTTTTCTTGGTTATAAAGTGTCGTGTAATAAATTTTGATACCCTAAATACAACTTTATTAGGGTTCATTGATAATTTAGATCCTGGTTATATCACACTACGAACACTGCGTAGTGCGCAGAGGAAAGTTCAAGACAGACACAAAAGCGGTTGGTAAGCAACTGATTCAGGGGAGCAGTCTCCCAGTCCATCGTATGGCTCTCGTTACACACACTCAAGTGCTCTGATACTATTTCAGATATACAAACACGATGGAGTACAAACCAGCGTTCTACTTACGTCGAAACTGCACCCGCTGTTGCCATGAGTGATCAGCTCATAGAGTCAAATGAATGTCAAAACTAGTTTCCAGTTATCAACAATGATCGTACATTTGGAAAAATGTATTGTTTTTTAACAATGTATTGCAGTACCCATAAAGCACTCTGGAATAGCCTTACGCTTTTCATTGAACAGTGGTGCTACGAACTTTTAAATGAAAAATAACACGTCAAAACAGGCTGATATTGATATTACTGAATAAGTTTTTCCAAGCCACTTAAATGCTCTTCAAAGTTATGCAATATTAGTGCATCAGGAGAAACATCAAGCTTATCAACTTTGCTATGCATATTTTATTCAAGATTATACTCTGATGAATTCTATTTGGTTTCAGATTCTAACCCTTCCAAAGTAATTGAATGTATACTGACTAAAAAGAACTACTTTGTAATCGCTATACTGTATGAACCTGGGAGATGGCCTTAAAATTTTATAAGTATAGAGCTCGGTTTCTGGGAGTTTGAACCAAATTGAGTCTTTAAGATGCTTGAATGACCAATGAAAGAGACTTGTGTTCCAATTGGTTGCTGACGTTATTTCTTAAAATAGGTTTATGTCATGTGTTTCTGGAAGTTAGATTGTTTTACTAAAAAATGATGCTAAAAATACAAGTCGTCATGGTCCATCTTGACAGGTTTTAAGGTTGTGATCAAAAAGAGTGAGATTCATGTTGTAGAGGACCTAATGAAGCTAAACTCGGAATACATTTTAATTGCGCTTTTGATAATACTGTTACGTCACAGAAATCCATCTTTGTATTAAGCTTTGAGACTGTATTTCATTCATGATAACACGCTGACATTCAAAACTTACACACAAGGTGTCAGTCCTCGAGCAGGGTTGTCAAATGACGCTTCCCCTCTCTGCTCCCTCCCTCCAAAGCTCTTCGGTACGAGCGCCTGAGTTTTAGTGAGTGACAGGCGAAAGCACACGAAGAAAACAAGGCATCAGTAAAGCACCAAAACAAGATAAGTGCTCTTCAAGATTAGGCCGACTCCTGGCAAGGGAAGCAATTACTGTTCACAAAAGCTCGGTCTTCTGGGATTCGAAGTTTCCCGCCAAAGCAGGTGACTCAAAAGCAGCATCGAAGCAGGTTGCATTTTGAATGCACAGTTCGGCTGGACTTAATGCTTACTCGTATGCCAAAATTTAAATAACCTTTTAAGTCTTATGATTCATTTATCACCAGCTTCTGGTGAAAACACATAAATTCAAGTAAATTTTCAAATTCTATGTTTGGATGTACGAGTAATATATCATTGGTATGCTTAGGTTAAAAACTCAACTTACTTTAACGAGAGAGTTTTGCAAAGAAAAGGAAATAGGTGAATTACGATGAAAGTCTTGGGAAATTTAAATTTAAATTTATGATGTTGTACGCACTTATTTATTTATGTTGTATTGTTAAGTACTGTTATTAAAATTTTGAGATTGATCATCTGGGGTTTTAGTTAGTGTAAATTATTAAAATTAACGAAGCGTCCTCCTGTGTTTTAGCAATGAAGCCAAATTACTACATTTGCGAGACCCATGTGGGATCGATCGACTAGTGGTCAACTACAGTACTCGGAAAAGCTTTTTTACAAAGATATCAACGTCATAAAAGTTATAGATGTTTAACTCTCTTGAGTTGTCTAGAGCCTATTTTCAGGAACGAAAGAACTGAGAAGCCTCTTTATTAAGTAATCTACGTACTCTTTTTGTATAACTGCAGCTCTTCTGATATAATAGAAAAAATCCTCGTGCAGTACTTTTGAAGTTATTTATTAAACTCAACTTGAAGTGTTTCAAATTTGTATTAGCATACTATTGTTTACCAACAATATTACCGTTGCATTTACGTAAAGGACGGAAAACTTGGAAGGATTTGGATTAGTTCTATAAGACTGGCTTCGAGATCGCCAAAATGTGGTACAAGTGCCGTGCCATTGTCTCAAAGGCAGATTAACACGTTAAGTGCGATACGACCCACCGGTGGGTCACTCAGGTTAGGTTCTGTAATTTTTTCAAAGCTTTCTAGTGACTGTGTGTACAAAGTAAAGATTTGCACCGGCTAGACAATCGCACTCAACGTGTTAAATCTCGGAGACCAAAGGCTTGAGATCACATGGAAACAGAAGCGTTGGGATTATTGAATTTCCATGCGATTAGCTGGCGGTCTACTTTCGTCGCAAATCTTTAATACACTAGTAGACCCACAAGTGAAAATTTACGTGGTTTCTACTGAATTATTTAGTTTGATTTGCCAGTGGACGCAGACTTCGCGAAAGAGTTCCCAAATTGAAGGATGTGCCTTTTGGTAGTGAAATTTATCCCTGCTCGTGAGAAAGCGTCGATCGTCTTACTTTGTCAAAAATTTTGATATTTTTAAGTAGATGACTAATGGAATATATTGCTATGGGACTTGACCCAGTCTAATCAAATTCTAGACCCATTCTATGGAAATATAACAAAGTATTGGTGTTTGAAAATTTACATTGACGTGGTTCATAATAACTCTCAAGCGTGAATGATAACACTTGAGTATCAATCATATTATTTTGTTCTTCATGGCTAGTTGTAACTACTTCTCTCAAGTTTTGAAGATTAGCTTGAAAATGATTTTATGAATGAACATTCTGTGCTTCTGTTACAAGTCACATGTGTGTTTTTATAAAATTCTTTGAATTCTTAACACGAGTTTGAGTTTGATGCAAGCTGTTTTCAAAGAGGATTGGACAAAAGTACTAGAGAAGCAGGGCACTGGATATGAAGTACAGTAAAAAATTTGAGTGAGACAATGGCAACTTTACTAAATAATTACTATAAAAATGAATCGTGTGACCTATTTCTCTCTTTGTTTTAAAAAATTCATTTATTGAAAATAATACATGTTTTTTGGTTTCGCATAAAGTATTAAACTTTGTGTGGATACACATATACGGCTAACATTTTTATGAAGTATGATGGTACATAAATTTATTTAATTTTTGTTTCGAAGGAGGGCAAATTTTTTTTTCCTCTCGTCACTGTACCACTGATATGCTTCAAGTTTTCTGGTGTGATAGAACAGTGTGTCAACCTCAGTAATATTTCCTGTAAAAGAGAGTCCAGAATACCAATTAAAAATTCCAATGGAGTAAATTATTCGAGGACTATAATTAAACACACGTGATAAAATATCATTATTACTTGACGCCGTCTCACTTTACTTTGTTGGTATGATTTGTTTTGTGTCATTTGAATACAAACAATTTCGTTGTTGAAGTCTTACGATGAAAGGCTTCGATTTTTTTTCAAATACTACCGAAATACTACGTGGGAGTCAATGATTTTCTCTTACAAGCTTCCCTACTAACGCTGTCATATAAGTTAAAAGCTTAGCGGCATTTTTTGTTCTTTGAGTGGCACAAAATGAGCCGCTTTGGTTACACCTCCCCTCTATGGAGCTGCCGCGCCTCCACCAAGCTGCAGTAGCTGCCTGGATCATGTATGTTGGTGAGCTTAGTTTAGTTTGAGGTTCACTAAATACTCTTTAACACGTTTGTTGCGATGCGACCCACCGGTGGGTCACTTAGGTTAGGTTCTGTAATTTTTTCCAAGTCTTATAGTGATTATGTGTACAAAGTAAAGATTTGCACCGGCTAGGCAATCGCAACAAACGTGTTAAGGTCGTGTTTTTCTGAATTTTTTTGGTAATGCCACACTTGACTGCAGTGATGACTATCATACTTTAATTTGTTCAATATCCGAGGAAGCGTATACCACCGAGAGAGCATTCGAAAATGAAAATAAAAATGTGTTTTCAGAATATTGAAATGGATGATGTATTTCGTTTTACTCCAGTGAGACAATATTTCCATCCTCTCCTTCTCTCCCTCCCATATGCAAAACAGCCTACTACTACTGCAACAATCACTACGCATTCATACTTCGAATAAGTTTAACTAAACTCATCATTTCATTTACTTGAACTATTATTCTTTTGTGAAATTGAGGGTTGACTAACCCAAGCTGTTCACGTCAGAAGACGAGTTTGGCCCGTTTAAGAAACACAAGATATTGTGTAGTGTTACAGGAAATAATTTACATTACGCGTAATTCAGGACGCTTATAACAAAAAATACAACATGCTAGTCTCATACTAATGTTTCTGACCTGGCCTCACTAATAGTAAGTTAGATCTGTTAATGTATCTTCTTCAATTTTTGTTTTTCCGTTGGGCGTTTTGCCAAAAATATCTTTGAACTTTGGAAAATGCACAACATATTTCTTGTCCTCCACTGATGTCAAAATACCGCTTTCTTAAATTTATTATTTATGGTGTTGTAGCTCACTATTTGATGTTAAAGTAGTCCAGGTGTATAGATATATTGTGAATGAAAGGCACGCCCACTTGACGTCACTCACAGTTCACAGTTCAACATGAGATGGCTAGAGGCGGTCCCGCATTCTGCTTATGTCCAATTCTCGTTCAGGGAGACAAGTTGAAGCGGAAATAGGAGTGAATTTTCGGTGTGCTAAAATATAAATGAAGACGATTATTTCATAACCATTATCTACATAGTTCATAATAAATTCACTCTTATTATGCAATAGCTCGCGGTTGGGTTCTTTAAGATGTTTGTCATTCAAAGTACGGTTTGAGTTCATCATAGAATAACAATAACTGCTTTCCAAAAAGTGGCAGTGAATAAAAACACAATAAACTTCACACACAATAAACACAATCCCTACGAATACAACACAATAAACTTTACTCTGTAATTAGGAATATTATTTGGCCAAATTCACTGTCCTTTTACAATATCTGGCTTCAGGGTTACTGAATTGTACTGTAATTCACAAGTACAGGGATAAGTGTACGTGTATAAGCATTTTAAATCTTTTCTGTGGTTGACAATTACAGAAATATGCAGACTTCATGAAACACTCATCACGAAGATAAAATTGAGCCTAAAATAAAAGTTCATGGCCTCTGTTGCTTACAGAACAGATTCAAAAGAATTTAGTAAGAAAATTAAAAATGAAATTCCGAAGGGTGACACCCTCTTGACGCGGCAATCTCCCTCGCCGGAGAGGGCAAGTTTTTTCGACAGAATCCAGACACTCTTCCTTGCATCACGTACGCAGGAACTAAAAAGAAAAATTAGTAATTCTTGAAGGATTAAGAGTAATCATTGATTTTTACATTCTCGTATCATAAAGAAGCTATTTGGTCAAATAACAAAATATGGTCATGAGAGATCGTTGTATCGAAGTGTGCCAACGTCAAAAACGTTGCTGTTCCGGCTTCTGAAAATAAGATTATGAATAGAATAGAATAGAATAGAATTAGGCTATAGTTAGGCTATGAATCACATCAAAGCTCCCTGAAACAATAAAGCAAACCTATATGAAAAAATAGCTGATAAGTAAATTTACATGCATCAATGGGTTAGAGTAGAACTCAGGGTACTACGCTTCTTGTAATGTTTTTTTATTATTTCCTTATTATTTCCTTATTATTAAGTTGTTACAAAAATAATGGCCGATTTCAGAACTTCGAGCGGCCATTATTTTTTGTAACAACTTAATAGTGACAAATTTTACTAAAAGTGACATAGGCTCTTGTGACGTTTGTAGTTGCAGTCCGATAACTTAACGATCGTTATAAAAAGTTGCACTAATGTAAATCAAGAATAATCGTGTGGGAGTAGAATCGTTCAGCGCGTGCTTGAATTATGGAATCAGTTTCCTTTTGTCATTTTGCGAAAAAATCTTGCCTTATTTTATAGATCTTGTCGTACTAGTGTGCGAAGCCAGTTTCAGAACTAATTATTATATATAAAAAATAACAGCAATCAAGCGCCATTATCATGAAAAACTTACTTTTTTTAAATCTGCTACGCCTTTTTAGGCAATTAAAAATGAAATAATAAGGTGCTGTAAATTTTTTTCAAGTAAATAAATAAATGAATAAATTGGTTACCACACATTATAGGGTCATCATCGCCACGCTGTCTTATAAGTTATATCTCAGAAATAATTTGTTTTACTGATTTGGTATTTCGATCAAAACACCTACAACCAATAATGAAGTCTACAAAGTAAAATTCTTCAATTAATAGTCTGACACTACAGTTCATTGTTTAAATACGGTATTTATTATGAGCTGACCCATGGATTTCGGTGAAATATCCCTGGATCTTAGATACAAATTTCAAAGTTTTCGTTCTTTAATCTTGTTAAGCATGCAATAAATTTCTTGAGACTTCTCTTGGACGCTCGCATGAACCACTCACGCCAGGAGTTTGACAGTGATATTCGCTTCAGACTTACCGCAAATATCATTCCTTATTGCCGCAATTTTGATAGGCTTGTGGTTGCAGCATTCATGATCGATTTCACGGAACCTCGCTTCTTTAGTGCTTTATGAAGATTTTATTGCCCTGAATGAGGCATGGTGCCATTCTGAGTCAGACGTGTACAGTCAAAGTCACTTGACTCGACCAGAACGTGAGTAGGAATCACCAGACTTGCCTATTTTTTCACACATAAGATGCCAGTTCAGAAAGTGGGCCTTGAAGTCCGTGCCTGTAGGTCTGCTTGACTGCTAGTGGTTCGTCAGAGGCTAGTTCTGTATAGTGACAACAACTGTACCGCCAATTGTTATCACTGCTGATTTTGATGTCAATAAAGCACCACATATGAAGGCTCTGGTTCTGCAATTTTAAAATCCTTGAGTTATTTGTACTTTTTGACCTCCTGTGCCTTAGAGGGGTAAAGCAAGTTCGTACAGTGTGTTGTTCAGTTGCCACTGAACGATTTTATTTTGTTCAGAGAGAAGACAATTGGCTGTGTGGCACTGCCTTTTACCGGCATATTTTTCCTAAGCTAATTAATTCTTACAGCTCCTGAGATGTTTCTCATTTAACCCTGGACTTCCATTTCGTAGAATAAACCATGAGCTACTCCAAATACGAGTAGTGCTCATAGCAGGTGATAGGTGATAGGTTTTAATTTTCTGGTGATCACGTGTGATTATGTTATGATCAAGGTATTTAATTACACTCTTAAATGCGAATCATTCTTTTCGTATATTTGGAACTGCAATGATTAGTTCAATGTAAATTAGTCAGTCACAGTGAAACATATCAGCAATCATGTGAAGGACTAGTGCTTTTTCCCCCGTTATTTGACAGCTGGTTTCTATCTTACATCTGTTCCGTTCCCTTGCTCAGTTTATTGTTCATCAATATATTTACATATTATTCACGTAATTGATGACATATAATGGCTTCAAACTATGAACGTATCTTAATTATTAATACCTAAAGAAAGACATGATATTTTCACCATAATCATAGAAGTTCTAGAAAATTGAGTCGCGTGACTTACTGCGTGAACGTGAATTTGTGGCTTGCATAACTGGTCATCTAACAGTAACTCAAATTATCGTGATACAACAACAATAATTGGATTTATTAACTAAGCTGCCCGAAAGTTAGCATTTGCCCTCGATTGAAGATCAAATCAGGGCTGGCTGCCGCAACTGTGGTCGGTCGTTGGCGCGCGACCGCATCAAAGAGGCCATATTCTCGCCTGAAACCGTGCCTAAGCACCACGACACAGAGCGTGTCCAAAAGCCTTAGGGCAATTCAGAATAATTTGTAAAGCTGTGCCAGGGGAACCTTGGAGTGCGCTGCTCAATCAAATTCTATTCTTTGTTCTACCTAGACATTTATATGGGAGGCGTGACAAGTCCTAGTCCCATATGACACTGTAGTCCACTGGGTCATGAACTGAATAGTAGAAGAACGTTAGACTACATAATTTTCGACTACTGTGAACTCATTGAAACAGGGATGAAAATGTATTGAGGATTATCACCGTGATTGAAAATTCACTATGTTAAGAAGAATACTCATCTATTAAGAATGTCGTGACTTTACACCAGTGCTAATTAAACTTCTATAACAATAATTTGAATTCGATCGCAAGCTCGAATCCAACCTGTTTCTACGCCGGAATAGTCGCTGGAGTATTACGGTCTGAGTGTTGAGGGGGTTTGGGGGTACTTATGCAGGCAGAGAGAGGGGGAGGGCCTTGAACTACCTACTGTCAGAAAATGGTTTAGGCCCTGCAGGTAAATAGGACGCCGGAAGGAAACAATAAACACCAAAAAAACCTGTCTGTTGTCTACCGTACGGACGTGTAAGTATGAAGAATCTGGACCAGGTCGTGTCTTGTTTGTCAGCGTTGGAGCGAGCCAAACGGGACAAGACTGAGGAGTTGAGGTTAAATAGGTAACAGACCACCAGAACGCTTATGCCTTGTTAATTATGATTGCTGTCAGAGTGCTGTGATTACTTACAAGAACTCGACTACTTACAATTACAATGATTACTTACAATTTTAACGGGTGTACCTGCTGTATCTTAATTTATGGACGCGTATTTTTATAAATCATCTTCTGATAAAATCATTAGGAAATGTCTTCATTCAACAGCAAAAGTAGTTTTGTCATAATCGATACAGGGAACCCAATTTCCACGTATACAAATTTAGCAAGTAAACGTTCTACCTTTTTTATTTTAATGTTTAGTCCATTCTGACCATAGGCCGGCAATTATTCAAGTTTTATTCATTTCGATTAACACTGTCGTAGGTTATTATTCATCATAGTTCATTGAGACAATAACTAACCATATCTATAAATATCTTACTTAAATACTTACTTACTCCTCTTCGTACCTCAAGTGGTCCCTAGGGCAGCAATGAATCTTTAAATATCTACAATAAATGTATTCTGCACCATAAATTTGCTAACGAAAAATGATCAAGTAAGAATTAATAACGCCTTCAGTAACACTTAACTCCAAAAAAGATTTGAAGTTTATCAGTCTCAAGTTACCGTTAATTTCATTTAGGCAATTTCTGTTGAACGAATTAGCCTCCTTTCCGGTATTTTCAGAACACTATCTTCAGAGTATTTCTGTATTTCTGTTAAAGAACAGCTAATGCTGTGTTTTAGAAACTAAAACAAAAATTCTCAAAAGAAATAACATTCCCTGTAAAAGTTCGTGTTAGATGTCCATGAACGAGTTTAACGAATAGTCAACTGAATAATTGGTTGAAGGATGACTAATTTTTTGAAGAGACTATGACAATACTTCGTATTATACATAAGCAATTAAATAATTATTTAGTTTATGTTTTAGCCCATAACATTGACTGTCGTACGCCTAACTCGTCAGCCTCACATATTTGTCAGTGTTTTAAGGGCATATGCAGTCTAATATGATCCTTAGTATACTGAGTATCAAAATAGTCTCAAAATATGTTGAACTTTAATTCAGTAGTCTAGGAAAGATAAGTGAGTACGAGGGAGTAAGATCTTACGTATCAAGTATCTATATTTTTGTATGGTAATGGTGTATGGTTCATTAAATACTAATGAGATAACCTCACAAACTCATTAAGACCTACAATTACTAGCTCCCATAGCAGGAATTTCAGCAAGCAATTAGGCTGAGTCTCGAAGAGGCCTATTGATCCTTGGATATTTCGTGTGAACAAACGCAACACAACGCAGCTTGACCACTTCCTGCAGTGTCCGCTGCGTGACCAACCGCCCGCGACGTCTAACACAATCACTGGTGTACCGTAGTAAAACTACGACGGCCTCAACTTCAATCAAGCTTATTTTAAAACTCTAAAAACTCTAATTAGAAGTACATCCTCTTTATATAGGGCTTTCAAAATGAGCAAGGTGAGGGATCAAACGCCGTTGTGTTTTTGTTTTTTCTGAATACCCCCAATTGCGGTACAGAAACCAAGGCCCACCCGCCGTCTTACGTTCATTCACCGCTGCGATAGTGGGGGTCTGGGGGATGTGTAAGCACAACATCAAGCTAGTACGATGTTCGTACTACGAAGTTTTTGTGAGTACGCACTACGCCGTACTACGTCTGCATGAATCCTCGTATAATACAGGGTGTGGTAACGTAACTTCCTTTTTTTAAAGGAAACACATTTCTAAAAAGGACATTATGTTGCCGCACTCAACGTTGCGTCCCATGCACAATGCAGAGAGATGCACTTGCATAGTTTGTTTTATATAATTATGACAAAACTAAACGTATATATTGCAGATAGATAGTTATGCATTTAAAAGTTGTGTTCGTACTGGACTGGCGATTATATTTCTTGAGAAAAGGAAATTTTGCACAGAAATTTTCTGATACAGTTTCTGTTGGCTTTGTCTTTAACCAAATCTCAGGGATTTCATTAATTTGATCAGTGAAGTAAGAAAACTTCTATGGTTTTTGATTAGCACGGTATTTAGAGCGCAGTACTGTAAAGATTGGCAGGTTTTTTACGTAAAATCAACGGTAGTTTGGAACATTGCGACGAAATAAAATTATGATAATGAGACGCTTGCTATCGGCGGAACACGAATTTGAAATATTGTTATTAATTTCTTATGACATTCATTTAAATCCCATGGTTCATCCTGAGTTCCGATGCGTTACGGTAATCTCAAATGAGCCCCTTTGAGGTAACTTAAAGCACATTCTTCATTAATTAATTCGCACTCTGCGTAATGCACTGAATTTTCTTATTTTCAACTAGATTCCAACTGAAGAATACGAATTTGAGAATAATCTACAGTTTTCGGCTTCCGTGATCTTTACTAATCACTGGGAACGAACCTGGGAACGTCGGTCGAGTGTAATAATTCTGATTCAGATTCTGATTCAGATTTAGAATCAGAATCAGAATCATAAACACACAACAGAAATCCAGGCTTTATTTCTAGCCTCTCTAAGTGATTCTGTCATCTTAGACCATTAGGTCAAGCGCACATAACGTGTACGTAAGAAATGAAGTATGATAACCAGCTAACATTTTAGAACCGACGGTTTTCATAGACATCAAATTTAGAGAAATGCATAATTCTACGCAATTTGTGACTTCTGATGAATTTGTAGTGTCAAAATATCGTTAATTGATATTACAGCATGACGCTTTAGCATTGAGTAGAAATACGTACTCCCAACACAGAATTGGGGGTACTCACACACCCCAAATGCCAAGTCGGGGGTACTCACACACCCTCAGAGCTAAGTCGGGGGTACTCACACTCCACTAAGCCTAAATCGGGGGTACTCAGTTGCCGTCCAAAATTTTCGGTAGAAGCCTGCACTATGTAATTCAGATGCCTAAATTCATTGATCGAGATAGTTATGAAGTGATGAAGCTGATCATCTCCACATATAATAAAAACGAATGTGTTTATATACTTACATTTATAAATATATTTCGTGCCCCACCTTTTCACGTTAATTGTGCATTTTTTCTACATAGGAACCAAATAAAATTCATAGAACATTTCGATCCTTTTAACTATCTTGTGTATAATTATATCACAAGTTCATCAACTTTATATTACTTTACATACCATACAATATAAGCCGTTGTGTATTTATTTATAAACTAGTAGACCCACATGTGAAAATTCACGTGTTTTTGTACTGAATTTTTCCTTTTATTTGTTAGTGGACGCGGGCTCTGGGAAGGAGTTTCCACACTGAAGACTGTGTCTTTGGTATTCATAATACAATGCTTACAATACATGTATACCCTTCCGAACTTCCTTCTTTCTAAATCCTTAAGAGCGTGACAGAGAGACGGAATAGACAAGCAAGCAACAAGTTGGGTATTATTATATAGTGGGATTAATATATTTGGTGTCCCCTGAATTAGATACAGGGAATTAATTGGAAACGAGGCATTACTAAGGAACAGAAATAAAATGTTTATCTTAGGCTAAGTATTAACTTCTCAATGGAACGGGTATACATGTATTGCAAGCATTGTAGTGTGGTTACCAAAGGCACAGGATTACTATAAAATACGCTTGTTTTTTCGTTATTAGTCTTCTTCCCCTTCAATGTGGAAACATCTTCGCAGAGCCTAAGTCCACTGGCAAATCAAACGAGAAAATTCAGTAAAACACGTGAATTTTTTCACGTGTGGGTCTACTAGTCTACTTATATAATACACAGTATATCTCCATCTCTTTCTGTCTGTGTATGTCCGTCCCATTTCTTCCAATCTGTTACTAAAGAAACATTTTAGAACTGAAATCCGAATCTCGAGTGAATAATTACTTTGACGTTTGTTTCTGTTACTCTATTAAAGACATATATTTATTTCATCTATATGTAAAAGGGAAAAATACATTTTACTGGTAGACCCCCCATTTCTATTTTTGAAAACCTAATACTGCTATTTGCTGTTAAAGTATTTGAAGTTCTCCCATGTTTCAGCCTAGAGAGTAACCTATGTCTAGTGACTGTAGGCTACAGCCACAACAGGACATGTGGGGCCGTTCCAACTAACTGATGAACCGATTTGTGGTTCATTTTAAGAAAAGTCATTTCGAACCACCTACCACAGTCATTTCAGAAATCATTTACATGTGTTTTTACGGTAGGTTTTCTCTAACAGTTCTCGTTTAGGAATTTTTCAGATGCATGGAATCAAATTCTAACCCTGCGTTCATTAGTAAAGCAGATCTTTTTGAAAGCAGATCGGGAGTGTCAGTACCGGATTTTAGTAATATATGTAGTTCGTGATATTTATTCTTCCCTGAATATAAACTCAAGTCTCGTTATTTATCGTAGTTAGTCATAATTTAAAATTTGAAGTTCATATGTGGATAAAAACGTCAATGAAAATCACGAAAATGTCAGCGATACAGAAAATAATTAAGAAATACTCCAAAAAAAGCACTACAAGTTATGAATGATGCAAACAATGATAGTGAAAATAACGAGGTTTGAGTATAACATGTTTGGACTACTTTTGTCTTGATGACAGTTAATCTGTATGATTAGGTAATTACGCCTCTGATCCTCCACGGCCTTTTTAAAAAGTTAGAACGGGCAACTATGAAACTTTTGTTTTCAATTACCCTAAGGCCGAACCAAGACAACACGTTCCACGGTCACAGCATACGTGTTGAATGACTTGGTCTAGTTGTAGTACGAGATGGAAAGTTCTCAAGTTCAGCTATTCGAGTTGTAGACAGACAAAAATGCGCGAAGGATTGTGCGCCAGACCGATGACAGTAAGTTGAGTCACTGCGTAGGGGATTGTGTGAAAACTCGTTCGGTTGCACACGTCCGCGCCCTGTCCGTAGCTTCTATCCAGCGACAACACTGCGATTCATGAATGGTTGGAGATAATGCAGGCATGGTCGCACTCCATGACAAAACCCTGACAACTTTTAATATATAATGAGCAGTTGTGGCTTCAAATTGGAATACGAACCTCAAGGTTTAATTGATTAGAACTTTAAGCTTAAGAGGCTTCGCGCATAACGCTGCGTATTATTGACATTCATTTCCTTAGATATGAAAGTATGTACAAGCCATTTGCACGAAAAAAAATTTCCGCTAAATGCCGAAGGAAACTCAAATAACTGTCTTAAGCAGTAATCGGTTAGGAAATACATATTATGCTACATCGGCCTTCATTTAAGTTTTATTCCGATCATTCAATTAGGAATTGATATCTTGTTAGCAATGATCACAAATTTATGCAAACTATGGTCTTGAATTAATTTACTCGTTAATTTTAGATCTTTAGGTAAATGTGTCCATAAATTAGTTAGTATTAGACACAGACTATTTCGTATAAAACACTTTTCTGCTCAGATACCCCGAAAACTTCCTTGTACCTTTCCGATACATGTATGATAGTTATGTTACCTCCTTCACCACAACTGAGAAAGTATGCGAACAGGGGTAATTTGTCGATACTACCACGAGAAAATTTCAACTGTTTGCTTCCACTATTAAATTCTGATTTAAATGATTTGCTGTTCAAAAATGCTTCTGCAAGTTGAATACTTTCTGTACGGATAAATAATTTCGCTAAAATTTCCAAACAAGCAAAGTATATTACATACCCAGGTTAGTTGCCTCATTTGAGGAGAGCGGTCTTTCTCTTCGATAAGTCTTGTGTACAGATGGTGCTGCTTCTCAGTTTTCTTGCTCCCTAGGTCCAGTTGATGATTCCATATGCACGCCAGACCTGAGCGAGACACAGGCATTTGTGGAACAGCTTTACTTTGTTCAACATAATCAAAGCATTATTTTCAAAGACAACACTCTCATGACAATTGTGCCACCAACTTACACGAAAATAAGTGAATGCGAAAGACAGGCATTTAACGTGTCGGATACCGAAACTTGCTCTGTGTATCTTATATTTGTTCAATGCTCAAACTTGAATTACTCTCCTGTGAGCTATGATTTGTAATTTTATTCTAAATTACGCAACCTTCATGATCTTATAAAGATCATAAAGGACCAATGAAAACAAAAACCCATGAGGCTTGTGGACCGAGTCTGCGATATGTAGTCTTGTTTTGTCCTGCTACACTAGATGTTAGCTAGTTTATTTGAAATTAAGTCATATTCATTGTACAAGTAAGAATTTTGCATGAAGCCCATATGTCACCAATGGTAGCCTAAGAACATCTGACTGCAGAAAATGAAACATTAAGCATCCTAACTATAGTTTTATATAGAACAATGATAATCGTGATGCTTGTGTGTATTAGCGATTGACAGCATACCTAAAAAGTAACAATTAAAATGATTTATGAAAGTTTAACAAATTATTTCTCACAATGTGTGTCCTACCAAAAACTGATCATACGTAAATGTTGTAAATGATGTAGACTCTGACGTTTTTTGTGAGTTTAATGGTGTCTTCTTGCAATCATAAAATTTTAAAAACAATGTCACATTCCGCACAGGCTTTACGTTGATACTTATTCACTAAAAAGTTGAACCTAGCCGTCTGTAGTCATTGCTAAGGTCCTACGATTTAAAGGGTCTCAAACCAGGAATTTTTGCTTCTCACGTATAATTTTAAAAGTTAGTAGTAATTTTCTCAACATGCTGTTTTTTATGCTGAAACGAGGGAAACGTTTTGTGAGTAACGACCAACATGAAAAGCTGCTAAACACTTCAGTGAGTGGTCAATTTAAGCTTATGAGCTTAATAAAAAGAAACAAGTTAAGATCCTAGAAAACTTTGGCGCAATTGGCTAGCACAGAATAGGATGTTATAATTTGTGTGAGCTCTGGTAGCTGTGGAAGAGCTGAGTGAATGGCACGTCTTTAAATTGCTGGGAACTGTAAGACGATCGGTAATAGTTCCAGAAAGGCTACACCTCATAGTCGCAACGAGTTGTGAGGCATTAGTTGGAGAAGAGCTGTGTTTCACTCAGCAATAAAGGTGAATTGTGGGACGTTCGGTGAGAGACTTGCAAATGTAACACATTATGAGGTGTTGCAGTTAGCTACTGCTTTTAATTATCTCAAATTCTTAGCCTGTTCGAGAAAACCAAGTAAAAGTGTCTGCTAACATTGACTTTAGTTTATGTACTGGAAAATATGTTTATATCTTCAAAGTTCTAATTAAATTTATCTTGGCCTAACTTAATCAGCTGCTGGCAGCCAAATTTGAAATTTAAATATTTTCAAAGTTGTTCAAAGTCACAGTTATATCATACTTCAAAAATATAACTCACAAGATATTAAGGTAAATGAACAGATAAAGTAAAACACATCGAATGACAGTTTAAATTAGCAGTTAGTAGACATGAACTGTCGCGTAACGTAGTTTATTATTCTAAATCATTATTTGCAGTAAATAAATACACGTTTCAATTTTTTCATACTAGTAACGCATATTCTTTTTTTTAAAACCTTATATCCTACATCATCGCAATGCTTTCCCTTCTTGAAAGCGTGTTTACAATTGAAACTTCTCAGAATCAAAGGATACTAACGTATATATGAGAAGCAAAAGCAGTTCAAATAGACTGGAAAACGACACGAGGAAGTGGGTGCGGGGCAGTGCTGGGCTTGAAGAGTGAAGAAGCAGGGCTTACTATTGAATAAGTGCAGTTCCAGAGGGACAAGACCATCGGCGATGCATTAGACACGGTGTCGCATGGACCAGGAGAAGGCAGTGAGGAGTAGGAACTCGGGAGTTTGGAGGTTGTTGGGCACGTGGTTGACAAAGTGCTTTGATGAAGAATTGACGGGGTCATATTATCGTAAAATTTGAAGTGATGATCGCAGTGAATGCGAAATTATGGTATCCCGTGTGGCTATGGAGCGTTCAAAAGTTCAAGTGGCGTTTTCTGTAGGGTACTCTATGAGGTTCTGAGGTTCATGCTAATTGATATCAATACTATAAGAAATAACGGTAATAAACACGATTTGCTGCAATAATGTACCATGCAGAGTGGGGTACATGTGGGATCTTGGTATTTTATGTTAATAACATTCGTCCATGAAAATAAAATGGTTTTTAATTACGTGTGGGAAATTTTGCCATACATTTCAATGTGAAAAAGCCATTGCTTAAGCCTTTGGAAGATACAAATTTTACTATTACAGTCGTCATGAAGTGCACACTACCTTCAAATAACTCAATAGGAACATGAAAATACTATTTTTTGTTCGATCATGAAAATGATCCAGAAAACAGTATAATTTGGAAAATAATTCATAATTACAAAACCATAGCCCATAAAAAAAGACAATCTTGATATTGCTGAGATTTATTTTCAATACTTACAAACATATTGAAAACATCTTAGTTTAACATCAGCGCGTGTGTTACATGGAACCATGAGGTAGTTAGTATTAATATCTTGGCCAACAGGATATACAGGTTGTCCATAAAGTCTCTTATAAAAGTCTATCAAAAAGTCTCAACAACACTTCTTTCACAAACAGAATCCATGAAACACATAAATACAAAATGTGATTAAAAACTTCAATAAACACTGAATACAATCAAACAAATCTGAATAAAATATCTTATGAATTGCATTTGTAATAAACTTTTGAAATGGTAAAGAGACTTTATGGACACCCTGTAGACCAAGCATCAACAGCAAGGCCTAGACCCGCAGATGCGAGACGCTGGTGAGATGCTCACACACGAGTGGAAAATGTGAGCATCAGTGAAATCGTCCGTGGTCGACAAGAGCGGGGCTCGTAAGACGAGACTAGAGAGGTCCCACGGGAAGGAAAGGCCCAAGTATCTTTGAAAACAAGCCATCAGCTTAGCTGGCAAGTAGGAAGAGGGGGGAGGGAAGCCACCGGAGAGCTGTAAATCTCTGACTTATCTTCAGAGCGTCAGTGAGAGATTTACACTATGCACGAAAGATAATGGTTCTGGGCAGTTATCACTCTAAGTGAGAGCCAAATTTTCAAAACGTAGATACATCTCTAATCTCGCTCAGTGCTTTTTTCATTTCCGAAGGAACTTCAGCTCAAAGTGCATATTTATGCTTCATGCACACTCCACTCAAATGCTGTAGCAATAACAATTATTATGCACACTTTTCAGAAATATTAACGGAAAATTTGAAAATTCAGTACAGCAGCGTGTTGGGTATAGCTGAATTTTATCACGCGCTTATTCAATTTATATTTCTTGGGATGAATACAATGAGACTGAGACTCGTGGCAATGCTTAATCTTTCAAAATGATAAGGCTCGTTATTTTACTTCTATATGGAGGCTAATTAACTGTACGGAACTCTCGCTGGTTCTCCTGTGACAACGGTGAAATACTCAATTGGAGGACAGAGATAAAATGTTTCTCTATTTAGAACAGAGAAGTAAAATTTGAGCGGTAATGACAATATTGAGTACAGTGTGAACCCGAACATTTTAGTCACAATGTATGTTTGTACTCTATGACAAGTAAAAGGGGTTTTGTAGTAGTGTCTGGTGAATATTTCAAAAATTGTTTAAACACTAGAACTGATAATAAGACGCGCTTTTACCAGTAAAGTCAGTTCACTTTTGAGTTACAGAACGACAACATCTAAATAGACGTTGAATTTCCTTCAAAAACTCGCTCTGAAATTAAGGGCTCAATCTATAAAACTCATTTGTATTTATTTAATCTCTTATTACTCAACAAAATAGTTTATAATTATGTATAATTGAAATACAGCTTTGTTTCATGCAGGGCTTACTAGATTTGAGACGTTGTTTTTGATATGTACAACTATTAGCATTAATATGTTATCAAGAATCCTTTAGCTATTTCCAGAATTCTAAGACATAGAATAAAAGAAAACGATTTCTACGACAGAATTTTTGAGCAATATTTTCCTACAATAGACGACTAAACAAACTGAAGGCTTTTTAGTATAATATATTTTACTTGAAGCGAATGATGCCTGAACCTCAAAGTGGATTTGGCAATGGTTATTAGTAATTGAATTCAAGTTTTTGGATTGATATCAATTTGTTGTTGAAACTTAGAACGAAAGACTTCGGGTCAATTCCTGTAAATGAAAATCAGCACAATAAACTTTTTGTGAACTATTTGAATATTATAACTGCTTATACGTTCATTACTAATGATAAGTTGGTAAAAAAGGAATTGATTTTTGTCTCATTACACGTAGCAGTGTCATCATATTTGCTGCAAGTGTTCAGTGGGAGAGAGCGAGCCAAAGCAGCTGCTCACATCTACAATGTTAAGAGAAAACCTAGCAGCATAAGAGGCAGCTCCCAACCATTAACAGATTTTTTGTCAACTTGTTGGGTCTACCCTAAGATTATCCCACCCTTCTTTGCCTGAATTGAAGACAAGGTGTAAGGCGAAACCAACAAGCTTTGAGCAAGAATGGTTTGAAGTCGCTTAAATTCTGACATCCTTGTTTTGCATGGGTAGATTTATCGAGTACGAAGTCAAATAAGTGAGTAACTTAGATTTTTGTGCAGATCATAGCTTTTTTCCCGAAAAAGTGACTTGTACACACTCTCTCTAGGAGGGAAGTTCATGTCAACATTTTTTAGCGAAAAAAGTAGGGCATAAAAATCGGAATTCGCATGCACAAATGAAATTCCCAAGCGTATTCAAAATTTCAAATTTAACAAAGTATTAATATAGTTCAAGAATTTTGTAGTTGTAATTATTAAGTATTTTACTCGATTCCTAACAATTTTTTATAGGGACTTCGAATTATTTATTTCTCATGTCACATGTTCCTGTTTTGAAGTGCTGCTGAAACCAGTTGTCAACTGTAATCACGAGAAAATTATCAGCTCTAATATTATGAATCTGATGTTTAACTCTACACAATGGGTTTCAGCTCCGTTTGTAAATACTGAGCAAAAGATCATAAAAGAAAATAATGCTTCAGATATTTACGCTTGGACAGGCCTTTCAACAGCAGACGCAATATCCTGATGTCATCCAGTCTGAGCTGTTATCAAACAAACTTTTCTATTTCTTCCATACAGATAGATAGATAATTTGGTCATTAACTTGTAATTAAGTTGCACGTAATGGGTTTTAACACTTTATCCTCCTTTTCAATGTACTTTTCCGGAGGCTGGCATGTGTACTTCTTCATGCCGCTAAAAGTTATCAATTTGAGCGGTAAGTAACAACAGGAGACAGGGTTCATTACAGCTAGTTTCTTATGATGTTTCATTGATGTGGATAGGGAATTATTTAAATATTGGCATCAGTTTACCACCGTACTACTTGGTAGTCCGCAATTAATTGGAAAGCCTCCATTGAAATATGTCAAATTGAGTTTTGTGTATCGAATAGATGAACAAAAAAGGTATACTTAATATAGTCAACAAGTTAAAAACAAAAAATAGACTCAAATTGCTCGTTCAGTGATTCTAACCTTGGTTACCATTATTAACCTCTATTTTTTAATCGGTTAATAATCTCTTTTAGCTGCATCTTTTTTGTCGACAAACAATTGAACCAACCTATTATCAAAACTAAGAATGACAAAAAGAATCTGCCTTACCTAATTCTCGTAATATTCATCCAATTCGATACGAGTTTCATAATCCATCAACTATTTTTGGAGACTATTCCATTAATGTCAATGGACCATTATACGTGGTACCGTGTTCAATGTTAAATTGCTTTGCACTGGCCTCGCTAGCATATAGAGCACGTAGCTTCCTATAGAAGCATGTATTATTATAGAATATTATAATATTTGGTATTATATTTGAGCAGCGATGACAATATTTTTACTTTCAAAATGACCTTAGATTGATATTATTCCTCCATTGATGAAAAGAATGAATTTTCAATCATGGATATAATAATTTTAACTATTGGTTCTGCGTCAAAAATCCTGACGTGTCTTTTGCCAGCTGTTACGTATCTGGAGATAACTACAGCAGAGCAGAGCGAAACCAAGATGATTCTTATTATTGTTGCTGCATTTTCATTATCTTTTCAGTCATCTCTTAAGTTCATTAACATACTGTGTGTACTAGCAGTAGCTGCACATACTGCACATGTGTACTAGCAGTAGCTGCACATACTGCACGAGTGTAATAGCAGTAGCTGCACATACTGCACATGTGTACAAGCAGTAGCTGCACACACTGCACAAGTGGATTGGCAGTAGCTGCACATACTGCACAAGTGTACTGGAAATAGCTCTGCATACTGCACAAGTGTACTGGCAGTAGCTGCACATACTGCACAAGTAAACTGGCAGTGGCTGCACATACTGCACAAGTGAACTGGCAGTAGCTGTACATACTGCACAAGTGAACTGGCAGTAGCTGCACATACTGCACAAGTGAACTGGCAGTGGCTGCACATACTGCACAAGTGAACTGGCAGTAGCTGCACACACTGCACAAGTGGATTGGCAGTAGCTGCACATACTGCACAAGTGTACTGGAAATAGCTCTGCATACTGCACAAGTGTACTGGCAGCAGCTGCACATACTGCACAAGTGAACTGGCAGTGGCTGCACATACTGCACAAGTGAACTGGCAGTAGCTGTACATACTGCACAAGTGGATTGGCAGTAGCTACACATACTGCACAAGTGTACTGGAAATAGCTCTGCATACTGCACAAGTGTACTGGCAGTGGCTGCACATACTGCACAAGTGAACTGGCAGTAGCTGTACATACTGCACAAGTGAACTGGCAGTAGTTGCACATAGTACACAAGTGAACTGGCAGTAGTTGCACATAGTACACAAGTATTGATTAAGGCTTTAAGGAAGGAAAGCAGCCACAGCCCCCGTACTCTCCAGATATTGCTCCATCTGATTTTCATGTTTTTTTCACTCTAGACCAGTGTCTCTCAGAGTTTTTTCAATCACCGCCCTCTTAGGACACTATTCGATTTTCCACCGCCCCCTAATGATTATATTACTGTACATTATACAGTAATATACGCCCCCCATTCAAGGCGTACCCTCCTACCGCCCCCTTGCATTTCCTCAATGCCCCCAGGGGGGCGGTACGGACCACTTTGAGAAACACTGGTTTAGACAATTATCTCAGGGAAAATCAGTCGAATTCTAGAGACAAAATAAAAAGTGATCAGAAACTTTAGTTTCGTTGGGTAAATAAACAAACAATTAAAAAAAACGAAAAATAATTCATTGGAATAATAATGAATAGATTGATAGATTATTATCGAAAGTGGAGATTATGTTGAATAATGAAATCTAACGAAACAATTAACACTCTCATAGAATTGAACAAACGAGCAGAACTTATAACCATCTATTATAATATACTGTGCATATATCAATACACTTTTTAATATATAAATTGGCTTATATTTGTATGTATACGTGAATAAATACATATTTATAATACGTAATCAAAACGCGAAAGGCCATGATTAGGATTGCACAAATATATTCAATCAATTCACTATAACTATTCATTTATTCTTGAAGTGTAATCCCTGAATTATCCAAAACTTTTGACATTAAACCTCGTCAAAAACAACTATTTGTTTATGCTCTAAACAATAAAAATCGGACAATGTCCGTGTTTAGAAACTAAGAATTAACCTCAAGCGACCAAATTTTTAACAATAACATGGCTTTCAAAGAATTTAACTTGCATTTTTCTCTGTCTTTCTGAGCTGCTGGATAATTACTTGGTTGAACGAAGGTGCGTGACACCCAAAGCGAACTCGATTTTAGCGCCTGTAAATGTGAGCGTGGTAACACCAACACAAAATCGATCATTAGCGCGAGTGAATGTGTGACACTCCTTACGTGAAGTATTAGTGTAAATAAATGTTATTGGGTCACTTCAACAATTATTAGCGCAGGTATGAAACATCTAAAGTGAACACAATCTAAAACGTTCCCATTACAACCTCAGGAATGCGGCGGTCTACCGACTCGAGTGCATCGAAACCTTAAACTCTGGGATTGTTGTTAGGCTCACAAATTGTTCTGAATGCGACAGCTTCCCCCACAGGGTGTCTCACCGCAGCTCCGCCAGCCAGCAGTCCTGACGGAGAGAGCAAAATCAGGAAAACTTGGTGGGCACTCAACTTCGAAAAGATGTGGCAGCAGGAATAAATTATTCTGTTTACTTTTCGTAGTGTACAGTCGTACGAGTGTATGTTTAAAATTGAACAGAAAATCGAACATCGCGTTGAAAACAAATGAAAAATTTATATTAATAACGTTATATATTTTAGCAGAAGTATTTCGATAATTACTATTGAATATTGATTAGATATGTCTAGCAAACTTTTTTCCCGATTCTCATGTCTTTCACAGACTCCCATTTCGCTGGGGCTGAGCCTGACAGCATCTTCAGCTTCGTTTCCTTCATCAGTGTGCAACTGGAGGGCTAGAAAATAAGATTTATTTTAGCTTGGTCGACTGGTGAGCAAATCTGCTTGCGAGCGGAAAGACCCGGGTTCGAATCCCGCTGCCAACATGGTTGACACGGCTAGAAATACGGCATGGGACTTGGGTAAACAACCGAATAATTATCGAAGTATTTATCTGACCCAAGAATGGGCCCGGAGGTTCGTTCCTATAGCCTCATTCTATTCTATTCTAACAATACGTCTTTTTTCTCGCATCATTAAAGGTTGAGCGTTTCAGAGTGTACCAGTTTCGGTCTCATGTAAACTCAGTGTTGATGTTTCTTTTGAGTCGAAAACTTATGATACATTCTTCTATTAAAGTTCTTAAACTTGTAGTATATTGGGTAATATGCAGGAGCACGACAATTAATTCTCTTGTGCACAAGTTCTCTGGAAGTAACAAGTAGCTGTTCCCACGTAACATACCCACGAAATTTGAAACGATTGATGTTTCTTTTTCTGTAAGAAGAAATTAGATTATCTGGTCATGCAAAAAATGCGCATAAATTGATTACTCTCATACACGTGGACCTTTGTCTCTTATTATACTTCAGTTTATTATACCATAATGTGAATTTTGAGTAAATGGTACTCATCTGAAGATATAATTAGAATGCCTTGAACCATGAATAGGACTTTACTCTGATACAATTGAATATACATCCAATTGTCACTTTGAATACTACTTGTTCAATCCCACGTGTTTCTGCAAATTAAAAGAAATTTGTGTCTGAACGCAACTACCTTGTTATCTGAGTGTAATTCTGTAATTTCGAAAGGACAGAATAACTTCTGTAATAATGTGAATAAGTTTTTGCTTCGGCCGCTCACAACAATACGAGTAATTCATAAAAATCACAGCGTAGCATTTTCCCCTCAAATCCCCAGCACATTAAGTGGCTTTCCTCGTTCAGAAAACCCATGAATATAAAACAGCTACAAACTGTAACCATATTTGGCCAGAAATCCTGAAAAATATGTTGTGTGATCTCAAGTAAATTGAGAACAAATCGAGACATAGGAAGCAAGTCTTGTTCCCTCTTTGATACAGACGTTCCTTCACCCAAGCTGAACGTTAGGAACGCGTTTTTTCTGCTACTTGTAGTTTATAATCTTTCATGATTCCACTAAAACGAGTCATAGCAAATGTTCGTTTGAGAGAGAAAATGCTCAAATAAATTTTATTCATAATTGACAACTTCAGTAAAATGTGGTTTTTACTGGAGAGTAACTGTGGTGAAATCTTACAAATGTTTTCTCTATGAAACAATTGGAATGCGAGAAATTAACTAACAATTGCAGAAACTACAAACCTGTATGGAGAACAATGTTAACACTACTTAATAACAATCATATTAGAGATAATAATGCTAATAATAATCACAATAGTAAATATTGTAATGAAAAAACAATGACATCACTACAATTAACAATAATGTTTATTATATAAATTGCAATAACGGTAATAATAACATTGAACATACTTTAATAAAAATAATATGTTGAGATTCATAGTAATCCTTATATTATCGAAACCAAGGAAGGCATAAATACTATATGTCAAGAGGGGAACTGTTTTTCATTGGAGTACAATTGTACAGTAGGAGAGGCTTTTCCTGTTTATTGCTTTCGGCAAAACTAAGAAAACTTCTTGCTGTTGCCATCAATGAGTAAAGCATGACCTTCTTGCATCTATGAACTACCAGCACAATATTAAACCAGAACGAGGGTATTGAACCCAGCACTCTCCTGTCTTGAAGACAACACACCCGAGACAACACACCCTTAGCAAATGCGTGTATCCCAGCTTATTATCTCATTTATTTTACAATAAATGTATAATACTAATTAGGTACGCGCGATGCCTTTGGAATATGAAATCTTGCTCAGTCAATCATAATATTCGCTTTGAAGAGTAGATCGATCGTATTAGAATCGCACATAAGATGGACCTTGTAAACCCAAGTATAAGTTTGAGATACAGCCATGTGATGCAAAATACATGTATTATATTTGGTCCCAAATAACTACCTTTGTGATAAATGAGAAGTTGATGCTGCAAACCGTCTAAACCCACACAAAATATCGCTAATCATCATTTCTATCAGAGTTCTGTAATTATCCCGTTACATACGTCAGCAAAACAATGAGCTTACATATTAAATCTTACAAGTTCTTTCACGACAGTATTACTTTCAAGTATGTATCTCAGTTCAATGATATTACAAGTACTAGTAATTAGAGAACAATGAAAACTGAGACAGAATAGTACCTTGGATTTTTGCGTTCTGTGTTATTGTTCTCTATAAAATCAGTCACATATGACGCTGACCAGCATTTTTTCTGATCCTTGGATTGATATTTAATTAATTCATACAAATTTTCACGTCACGTGCCCATGGTTTTCTGTGAGTGTCCCTTGCAATGCTGTCTTCTCAAACTCAGTAAGTCTCACCGATATTTGAAGAAAACTTTTCACTTTTTTTGGATTGCCATTAACAATAGATCGCTTAGCCCTCTGCATAAACTTATAATTGGAAGATAATTTTTAGGAGGCATACCATTCTTAAAACTGTCAATTATGACGTACAAATTAAACATTACGTTTTTTTCTTGAGGAAGGCAATGAACCGCATAGAAAAAAAGGAAAACTTTTCAGTAGTTAACGAAAAGTTGTTACACAATTTGAGTTGTTGAGAAAATGAGTCCAGCTGCGAATTAGCCAAGCGTCATGGAAGCAGCTGTTGCAGTAGCTCTCGAAAATTCAGCACTCACCCATTAATGCTCTTTACGCACCAGTTGAGCACGTGCCATAGATTTAAGGGTTTGTTGTCGTAAAATTTGTCCCTTGAAGAGAGTCACCCTTTGCCCATTATATCATACAAGGTGTCAAGGGAGTGTGAACAATGGCCAGGACGCAGGAGTGGACTATAAAATCAACGGGTCTTCTATAACAAAGGTGCGTACGCAGTGGTGGATGGCTGTCTACATTACGAGTACAATAATACTTCCTCGTCAATGGTCAATAAAATGAGGTAAATCTGGAGGTAAGAGTTCATAAAATAAAATCCGACAAATTAAGGTGCTGGGGTTGGTTAGTCCTTGGATAATTGGAGTGCCGCCGACTCTCACAAATTGCGCAGAGTTACTCCATCACTAACAGACGTTTTGTGTCATTGAATATTACTTCGTCTGCAATTGAATTGATCCTCTTCCTCTAGAAAAAACTGCTCTAAACTAATAGTTACTGATGACTATACTCATAATATTGTCAAAATTAGAATTAGTTACTTGAAAGAAAATTAGAAAGCTAAATTATCAATAATATGTATATCTCGAGTTTGCTACCTTCATGCAATATATTGCTGTAGCAGATAATAATCTTGCAGCTTTCTTCCCAAGTGTTTCTCTTGACAATCCCAATTTTCATATAATATTACGCATCTTCCATTTTTGGAAAATATTTTCAACTTATAGAAAAAATTATTCAGGCTAATTTTCTACGGTTAAATTTTAGTGGTTACAAGAATGTCACAGAAAACCAAATCTTCCAAATATCTTTTTCAGGTAAGTAGCTCAATTTTCTATAACTCCCCAAAGAGTTTGGCTTCACTGCGAACCTGACACACAATATAATTTACATTGTACTTTTCTTATGTTATGAATAAATGTAGAAGAGTTAACGCTCATTAAAATGGAACTGTTTAGCAACATACGGATGATGTTCTATTGCTGATATGAGTTTTTTTTGTAGTAAATTTTCTGGTAAGTTTCGAGGGGACAGTACTTACACTAATTGAATTAAACCCGTGCAATACTCTTATGTCTAAATTTATGCGCAGTTCATCGTGGAGACAACATATCAACAGTCATTTTCTTATAGAAGATATATAGAATACGGAAAGTCATGGATTTTCTGTTTACGAAAGCTTGCGTATGAGGAGTTCTTATTCAGAACTATAGAATATGACAGGAAATATTTTTTAATTGTGTAAGCTCCAAAGGCTCAACTACTTTTTCTTGTTATTCGAATCAGTACACAAATCTGGCTATCCAGAACGCTAGAATTACTGAAACTCAGTGAGATGATAACTGCTTTCAATTATTAATCGTTTGAAGATTCACACTTACGACACGATGCACCGTTTAGGATGAAAAAGATATATTCTCTGTGAGTCAAGGGTGCAATTTTTGTCCTAGTTGTATGTATTGTTCCCTCACTGCAAAATTATTGAATTTATGCGAAATTGAACAAAATCAACACTCCACATAACACAAGTATTACATATAACGAAAAAGTTCTCCAATATTTATGCTAGTTTTTAGGGGTGTTCAAAAAAGTTTAATGAAATAAAGCACTCATTAATTTGTTATGTATTCTGTGTGCGAAAGCATTCTTAACCGAGAATCAAAATGGAGCGAAGTTTGTCATGACAAGAGGATTGGATGGTAGGCCAGGACCAAGTATATTTGTACGAAGGCAAAATTTAGTTCGAATACTCGATAAAATTGTCGTAGAGGATACAAGATTCATAAATGTTGTACGAGTGTTGTGTTCCTGTCTGCGGAGAGAAAAGCACTTGCATATAAAAATTAATGGGTCTACAGCCAAAAAAAGCATATGCATGCAAAAATTGCTCACCTGTACAGGTGTCAGCTTGAGTTACGTAGTCACTGAAGTGTATGACAGGGAATGATAGGCAGAACAAGAACAAGTTTGAAGAGAGTGACTGGAGATGCGATGTACAATCAGAAGTAGGCTGTCTTTGAGTCAGGTGTTTGCAGTTAGATACGTTCATTTTTTGATTGGGCTGTGATAAGTAATAAGTGCGATAAGAATTGCAAAAATTTGATCAATACATTTTTAAGATAAGGCCAAAGTTTTTAATTCTGACGAATTTGAAATATTGGAATTCCTGATCTTGATTTAGTTAACATGATTCTTGCGATAAATAAAGATTAATGAGTATTATTGGTACTTTTAGATAACATCGCTATATGTAAATTAATGGATAAATGAAAATTCTGCGAATAGACGAAGCTACAATTCATTATGTGAGAGAATCTTTGATGCAAAAGTACTTCTGCTGGCTCTCCTCTGTTGTGCATTTCCTCTTCATAAATCAACGACTCAACCTTTTGTAGAGTTCTGCAAAAGAAATGGCTCCCTAAATCTCTCCCTTTTAATGTCTCCATCAACTTCCGTTTGGTAACGGCATGGTTAGACGCACATTGAATGATAATCCAGTACTTATAGAGAGATGATACGCCGGCGTGAAAGACTGCAACTAATCTGCCGTGAACATCAATGTATGTAGCTCTGTCGCAAACATAAGGAGAAGTATTCTGAATAAACAACCAGTTGCAAAACTATCGCAAACTTTGAAGAGGAATAAACGAGCGCTTACGTATGAGGAAAGGTATCTCAGTTGGGACACAGATCGTTGTGTGAATCATTATAACAATTATTGCATGCTCACAGCAAGAATCAGGGCTTGCCGTGGGACTGTGGTTATGGAAGTCTCTCTTGAGTCTTAATAGTAGTCGTTCAGAAGTGTAGATGAGAATAATTGTGTTGGTTGCGAGCAGTTGCTTGCTGCCCTTAGAAATCCTTCACGTCAAAATTGAGTGACATGGATGGCGTGTTTTGTGTACTTTAATGGGTCCGCAGAGGAGAGGGGTTTGCCGGAGGTTAGAGTAGTGCCTGTGCGTGTGTGGAGCCTCATCTGTTTTGGATTAAGAGCGTCATTGCTTAGCTACAAACAATGGTTGTTTGTGTTCTGTCTGACCGACGCGATGACCTACGTTCCTCGTAGGTCGTAACGTTGCTGTTGTGCTAAAGCCTTTGTTCTTTGAGTCAGTGTGATCGTGGTTTGTAGGAACTATTTGTAAACTGCCGAGTGTGATGAGCATTTTGAAGCTAAATCATTGATTTCACCCTTGTCGATGTGAGAGAATTCAATGCTCCTGCAAGACGTATCCTCTACATGAAAAATCAATATATACTGAAGTGAAATAAAGCAATTTGGGGCTGGAATAGTTCATCTGTTGTCCAGTTTGTATACCGAATGTTTACTTGCCCTTGAGGTACTCGTAAGAAAATGCTTGCAGAATCAGCACTATACATGAAAGATTGTTATGCTGAAATGTTCTCTACAGAATACAGTACTTCTGGTTGATTACTTACTCAGCCAGTGGAAGAATTTTGCAAGCTGGAATATGATTTCAAAGACGATTTTATACAACATGTTTAGATGGAGACTTGCTAGATGTTACAAGATATTTCATGGGAAGGCCTTTATTGAATTGAATTTAATTATTTAGACTGTGCAACGACTTTAACCCTTTCGGTCCCGACGGCATCTCTGGTAGCCGCAGTCATTTTTCGCCTATTAAGAGGCAGAGCAACACGTGTGTCTGTGCAAACGCTGGTAGGGCAGTGCAAGCTACAGTTTGATCAGGACAATGCAGTGACCGTAAAACATCACAAAGCATCTTTTTTTAAATTTGATGTTAAATATGTTGAAAAGGTTCTGATATTTGCATCATGGTACCGAAAGGGTTAACTCTTATTTTGTTAAATTCTCATTTAGCGCCTGCAACTGTTGTTGAACCTTGCGACTCACAAAGAAATAATACATTAACATTGAAAGCCTCTGAAAAAAATGTTGGTTGCCATACTATTTGTGTTAATGCATGCATCTTACATTATGCACTTGGTATTCAAGCCGAGCGATCATATACAACATGTAACCTTCTTTATAGATGCTGAAATGCAAAGTGAAATGTTATGGAATTCATGCTCTCTTCGTTGAATTATACAAATAGAATAGAATAGAATAGAATAGAATAGAATGAGGCTATAGGAACGAACCTTCGGGCCCATTCTTGGGTCGGATAATTACTTCGGTAATTATTCGGTTGTTTATCCAAGTCCCATGCCGTATTTCTAGCCGCGTCAACCATGTCAGCAACGGGATTGGAACCCGGGCCTTTCCGCTCGCAAGCAGACTCGCTAACCAGTCGACCAAGCTGGTGATGAATATATTATTTATAGCCTCTCAGTGTATTTTCGAAATCTGAGCAAAAATCTTGCTGCTTGAATTTTATGTACAAATTACATTAGAGCGATAACTTGGGCTATTCCAGGTCTTCAATCTTCCGTGCAGAAACGGATGTAGCTCACTGCACAAAATATGTTCTCAAACTGATCTAAAATATTGTCCACTTCAAGGTTCCAAACCTCATTCGTTTATAGAATTTTGTACATTCAGCTCTGTAGGTCTAAAGTCTTGGATAAGAGCCAGCGGAAAATAAATTGAGTTGAATAATTTCGGCACATGTCTATCAAATTCTCCCCAATTACACCCTTAAGAAAGCTTGTTAATTTAGCACCGACCCAAAGCAAGGCAGTAAAGCATAGAAAGCACTGGCTGAATGGCCCTTTATATTATTAATTAGTCGGCTTTAAACAGAAAACGGTCATTAGCGCCTTTTTACGGCCCTCATAACCCCTCATCGGAAAAGCTTGTCTCAGTAATGACCCTGATACAAAGCCACGTTATGCTTCATTATTTATTCCAAATAGTAAATAAGAGAAGAAAAAGTAAACGAAGCAGGAAAACACTTTGCATAAGAATGAGATCGTGGACTAGATCGCGAGTGTCACGAATTAATTAGAAAAATAATATTGAAGGGAATACCCTATGTCTAGTTAGCAGGAGTGTGTTTACCTTTACTGAAGATAGCGAAAAATTTTATTGAAGCAGTAGAATTGTATTCATGTATTAGGAAACATCAAGAATATGATTTTAGGAGTTTGATTTGTTGGTTAGTAATAAAAACTGCCAGTATCTGAAGCAAATGACTGCGGAATTGTGAATATGTGATATTGTGAACTACTGGCCCCAAATTTTATTAAAACGAAAATTTTAGGATATTTAAAAAGTCCATAGAGTTTGTATGATACTTTCCTCAGATAACGAAGCTATCATAGAAGTCGTTGCGTCGCCGTCTGAGTGCAACGCTTAGAGCTAACTTTAGCACATTAATTAAGTTTGGAATAACAAGCACTTGCTTTGTTTTCAACACCTTTTCTTTAGACGCTGTATGAAGGTGTAATCTGAGAACCTATACTTTCTCTAGATAAAATAACGATATTTTGAGCTGATCTCGAGATAGAAATACCAAACATTGAAGTCTCGAACTCATTTTTTGGTGTTCTTAACGAGACTGAGCATGCAAATTGGGTAATTGGGATGACCGTTGAGCGGTAACCTGGGTATGACGGAGCAATTAGGGTATAATTACTGTTGTACTTGACTCCTCATCACCATGCGTCACACTCCAGTCTCGTGAACCTCAAAACAGGTTCCAAGCTTGCAGGTGTTGTTCAGGTGGCTACTGTCGTGATTCCCAGGACTCAGAGGCGGTAGTTAACCATTAAAATACGGCTGACTAAGGCGAGCAAAGAGTCCAAGTTGAGGCAGTATTCATCATCACCCCTTGATTAACCCCTCGCTTACTTGTCATCACCATCCGACGAGGAGGTAACTTACAAAAAGTGTCTTTCAGAATTTTAAAGAGTTTATATGAATCCTTTGTACTCGAAAGGTTTAAATATTGTAAAATCTTCATCATTACCTCTGTCTTGCTTGGATATTTTAATAAACGTTTTAATGAACAAAAATTGGTTGTTTTAGAGCTATGCTTTACCAGGATTGACTTTTTAGTCTTTTATGTTTCGAAGAGAATACGTACGAGACGAAGCCTAAATTTCATATTTCGTATAGAATTGTAATCATCTACCTAATAGGCTTCCGTTCGTTAGCGCTGTACTCTTCAAAGAGAACTTTTTTTGATCAAAGGAAGAACATGAAGTTCATATGATGTGAGTTAGAGAATTTGAGTGCATTGAAGTCATACTGAGATACAACAGTCACGTCTCCTGCTACTGATATCAAGCAATTATATGTTCATACAAATATCTACGTCATGCTAACCAACGAGAATTGTGGATTTGATTAGTCTCAGACAAGTTTCTTATTTAGATTTTAAAATCAAGTAAGCAATATAAATTAAGATGCAAAAATAAAGTTTCGTATTTTGTTCACTTGTAATATACAGGGAATTACGCTATGAATATAATCTTAGCCCCTTTTGACTGTTATTGCTCATTAATTTTGAGCTTAATTTACTTTTCTGTTCAAGAAACAAATCGTTGAAACATCTGTTGTTTCATTTCAAGTTTAAATGAAATGAATGGTTTTATGGTACGTAAACAGTTGTTTTGGCTCTTTTATTCACAATTCAAATCTTTCGAAACCATTGTCACTGATATTTTTCAATCGTTGTCCGTGATACCTGCCATTGAGAAGCCATGCCTGCTTACGCCATACTCTGCTCTGTCATCCATCGCGTCATTTTCAAGTCCTTTCAAAGCCATTGAATTGGATGGATCTTCCATACGCGAGCAGATTCATAGGGTTGATTTTGTACAATTCACAGCTTTTTGCATTTACAACCAAAATTCTTGATTGAAAAATGAAACGAATGGTTTGCATTTCAGATGCCGTTTTGTGCGGGCACTGCCAGGTATGGGAATTAAACCTCTAATTTATCAGGGGGTCTGGGCGACAGCGCGTCCTGAGTGCTGTTATGAGGAAGCGCTTTAGAGCAGTGGTTCCCAAACTGTGGTACGCGTACCACCAGTGGTACGCGAGGGCATTCCAGGTAGTACGCAAACACTTTCGTGGTCATGAACAATTTTTATTTTGTTATTTGATAATTATGGAAATAAAGTGATATCTGATCGAATTTAGTTTCTCTGGAACCAGGTGGTATGCGGCGACTGTACGGGACCTCCAAGTGGTACTTGATCACAAAAAGATTGGGAGCCACTGCTTTAGAGTGTAGACCGTTCTCTTGTGTCCAACCCGTGTGCGTTTGATTGGATTGTTGCAGAGAAAAGTTCGTGTAAACAGGAAAAAGTATAAGGAACTGTCAGCGTTGTGGCACCTGGATATTTTTTCTGCGGCTCCTGAAGCTTGAAGAACACAGCCGAAATGGACTGCATCCGCAACTAATTGTGGAAAATAAATATATCTCTTTTGGGGTTCTAAATTGATCAATTGCCCTTACGAAAAATAGTCAATAAAAATTATTTACTTACGAAAAGTAGTAAAAAAGCTACTCAA
The DNA here is from genome assembly GCA_006783055.1 of Trinorchestia longiramus. Classification (NCBI taxonomy): domain Eukaryota; kingdom Metazoa; phylum Arthropoda; class Malacostraca; order Amphipoda; family Talitridae; genus Trinorchestia; species Trinorchestia longiramus. Next base: position 143,825 of record VCRD01000480.1, read on the forward strand.
AAATTCTGAGTCGAATGGAAAAAGTACAAGATAGAAATGTCACATAATCCAATTGGGTTGAAAAATTTCCTACGGGCGACATATTTTAAATTAAAAATACCAAATAAATAAAAATGAAAAAAGAAAGCATCACATTTTGAAGTTGAAATTTAGCTTTTACTTTTACTCATACAATATACTCATACGAACCATTCTTTCAATATATTCCTTCAATTTACAAATACATATATTGTATGATGTCGGTTCTATATAGCTTTTAAGTTATTACAACTTTTTAAATATTGCATGCTCTATTCTCGATTGAAATCAATTGTTACTCTTTTTGCATTTACGAGGTTAGCTTTTATTCTTTGATTTTTTTATTACATTCAGGCTTTTCCATAATTCAGTTTTTAGTTTGTGAAGGTAAACAATTCATGGTTATGTATCGGATAATCGAAGTATGAGTGTTTGAGTCCATGATGGTGAAAGGAAAGGGCACCTCATTCTCTTCTTCACGTGTTTCTTCTCACTTTTCATTTTCCATGTACTTTCCATCTTCATTTGATTGCATGTCTTTCTATCTCTTTAAAGTATTCTAAAAACTGCCATCGTTCCTTTGTGTCCAGCTTCTGCATTAACTTAATCTAAGACTCGTTTTTTTAAGTCTCATATTTCTCTAGTGAAAAATGTCTGAGTTGAGAAATTTCAATTATTGTTAGCTCAAGCATTAGTGATTTTTGAGTTTTTTTTCAAGAATCATGCTTTCACAACACCAACGAGTGGCTTAATATAAATAAACGTGAATTATCATATCAAGAGATTTTTTCATTACAGCTCTTGTATTGAACAGCTACTTTGCAGACGCAGAGGTCCCAAGTGGCTGGTGTACGGTGTCCAGTACACACTGTACAGTGCTCACTTCACACAGCGCACACTGTACAGTGCTAACTTCACACAGCGCACACTGTACAGTGCTCACTGGACACTGTGCACAGAGTACAATGTTCACTGGATACAGTGCATACAGTACAGAGCTCACTGGACACATTACACACAGTACAATGTTCACTGGACACAGTAAACACAGTACAGTGTACATTAGTAAAGTCATGTTGTCATACACACTCTATTGGTAGGCAGGAACTGATCACTCACAGTATCCTGCAGCTCATAGACACTTCTCTGTGAGTGGAAAAAAATAATTTTAGCCTCATTCATATCTAGCTTGAGGCTGTAGAGCAGCCAGCCTCAGTTTGTATTCTGTTGCGGGTCTTCACTAATCGTGCCAGAAAGTTTGCATGCTAATGCACGACCAGACACTCAATACTAAACTAAAAAGGTTAGCTGATACTGAAAATTAACTGTAGTATCAAATCTCAGTTGACAAGTCATTTGTGTCTGCATGATATGCCTGAGTTTGCTGGGTTTCATAAGTCTAATTTTAATTACCGACTCAGGCTGTTATTTCCCACTTTGGGCATTGTCTACAGTACGAATTTATTCTAAATTATGAAATCAACTTACGACGACAGCTTAGACACCCAGCTATTGTCTTGTATCTTGTATTGTATTGCAACTAGTGATAGTTCAATGGGAAAATATTAAATGATATGGTATATATACAATAAGTAGTTAAACCATACAACTGATTAAATTATAATGCGACTTAGTTTAGGGTGACTCCATGGCAGTATGAATCCTCAATATATATTTCATAGTAATGTAGGACAGAAAGAGTATGAATTCAAATTCACTGTACAACGGAACTGGAAAAATTCTTACAACTATAATTATCCCTAAAAATTGTAGTGTTACGATTTTACCACCAATATTCAGGCTCCTACACGGTGAAGGACTACCCTTTATGAATGACAAATAATATTTTGTACCTTTAATGATGAATGTAATTCACTCATGCTCTAAATAGAATTTTTTATGCTAGGTAAAGTTAAAATTATTTTGATGGAATTAAAAAAAATATATATTTATGTAACATATTTGGCCTGCTGTAAAACAATGGAATTGAACCCATTTTATATCCTCAGTTAAAAAAAGTGAAATTTATTAACAGAGTTTGAGCAATAATTGTGTTTTCTTGATTATTATTGGGCTACCTTTACCATCGTATTTTTCAGTGAGCGCTTTGCGCATCCTCTGCTAACTCAAAGGAGAAATGAGAGTTCGTAGCTCCGTACAATCGAACAATGAACCGAGTCCTCCCTGCTGCTTGCCCCACAAATGATCTCAAGGGGCGCTTCTTCAACGGTATCCCGTTGCACAGCCCCAAAAAAATCTGGGAACTCCGTCGAACAAACGGAAAGAGCAGCCGAGGGAATGAAAGAAGACGAGAGAGGCTGTGAGGTAACTGCCGCTTGCCAAGACTGAGACTGGGTTTCGATTTCAGGTACTTTTGTTTCTTTTGGTGCAGGTGAAGCCAGAGGGTATGTTCTTTTCACCTACTTACAGGTTTAATTATAACTTCCACCTAACCAACAGACACACTGTGCGCGACATTTCCTAAAAATCGAAGAATTTAACTGAAAAATTAACTGGGTGTAATATAGATATTTTTGAGAGATCAACGAAAGCTTAGGTAAACTTGAAGAAATACAGTAGTTGCTAAAGCTCAAACTAACAGGAGATGACATAAATTTAAAGTAATTAGAAAGCTTGGAAGTCGTAAATACCCTAGAGAAACATTGTTCATTTTTAATGTAATTGTAAGTGCGTTATGCGTACATTTATTCAGATTTTATACGTGTTCGACGCGTAGAACTTTGCCTGCTTCATCATTCACTAAAGCGAATCCCAATAAGAACAAAGTGACTTAAATGTGTTGATGCACGTACCATCTCCTCCTTTTATATTGGTGAATTCAAACGCCTTCCACTTCCTCTGTAATAAGTTCTAGCACCTGCAAATGAGAGAATCAAAGGTTGAAATTGACTTTCTGGTAATCAATTGAATCTTCCCGCACGGTTCCTCGTATTTTATGGTAATTGATTGCAAACAATTGAGTTCACCGAAAGCGCATTTATCATTCAGATTCAAATTCAATATCATAGCCCTTTGTTTTAGAGGCAATTTCTCAATGAAATGACACTTTGCATATTGTGTTCAAGCGGTAGAGTTAGCTGACATTCTAATAGTTGAACGAGTAAGAAAATTTGAATAGCAAAACCTAGTTTCCCGCGGTGGCTAGTACAGAGTTAGCGGACTTACCACTATTTAAGGGAAAACAAATAAAAATCGCATGATTAGTTTTCTTCAATGGCTGTTATCAGTGAACGTGCACTTGTTTGCTAAACTGTAGACTCCGAAAAATAGAGAATAATATTGAAAGTATGCTTGGTTAACTTTTTTTCTCCGCTTCAGGTACATAACGCAACATAACTTGTAACGGATTCTCCCCTCATCCCCGCCCAAAATAAAGGGAAACTTTAATACAGTAACATATACGCTGACAATGTCCCAGTCGACCATCTATACTTAGGAAAAGTGTAAATGAAGGTATAATAAGTTTCCTAACGAAGGTATGGCAGACAACATGTCGCCACAGGCTCTCTGACAGTAATCGCTTCTGCAGGGTGGGAAGACGCTGCTAACAGGGCAATAGGATTAGGAACGTCACAAAAAACGGGTAATGTAAAAGTGTTCTTTGTACAGATATTTCTTTGTGATGTAAGAGAAGATGATCGCTTTCAAGTATGAAATGGATAATGTGGAGCAATTCTTTCCTGCTCAGCATTGAGTCTCTAGTACAGCGGGGTTAAGGCGCAAGATTTAGGTTCATGTGTACTGTAGTTGCGTTCATCTGACCTAGTAGTATCGAGAAGAATTCAAACCTCTCATTGGACTGACCTACTAGTATCGAGAAGAATTCAAACCTCTCATTGGACTGACCTACTAGTATCGAGAAGAATTCAAACCTCTCATTGGACTGACCTAGTAGTATCGAAAAGAATTCAAACCTATCATTGGACTGAGGTACAGCTTAAGATTTTGGGAAATATAACTAAGAATAGGCTACTGTTTAAGCATCTGTCAAATTTACGTTAATTATATTTGAATTTTAATTACAAGATTTCTCATTATTTGACAGCGTAGTTTCCTCGATCTTAGTACTCACTTTATACAAAGCAGTTGAACTTTTTTGCATACAATATGCTAATAAGCATATTTGGTTATCAAATTACACAGTTCGGTGAAATGAGTGCAAATTTTGATATTCATGGGAAGTTTTACATTCATTTCCTTTTAAGGAAATGGTACTATTGGATACTTAACTCACTTAAGAGGGAATACACACTAAACATATAAAACATGACTCCTACATTGGTGACACGTTTGTACTATTTTCCATAACCAAATGTGCAGTTCGATTGACTGCACATTCGACATTGAATAACAGCTTTGTAGGCAACAGTTTTTAGACCGATATAGAATTATTTCCGATATATCGTTTAGTATAAGTATTGGCATCGGATTTTCAATTCTTAATGCAAAGGCCTTAAAACTAATGATGCTGCTCTCAGCTTTTGAAACTGTCCTTTCTGGTGTAACTTCTAGTCGAGGCTCGTAGGGGCGCTATCTGAGCTTGGTGGTGAATGGTCAAAGCGAAATCTCCTGCGTCGCAATGAGAAGAAATCGACTGCTGTGTTGAGATTCATTAATTCAAATTTAAAATCACATTTCACAAAAAATGAAGAATGAACATTCTATTGTCAAAATGGGAAATTAATATTTTAACGTGTATCCAACTCACCAGTAGAAGATAACTTCAAAATGACTATCATAAAAATTTATAAAAAACTGAAATGAAAAGGAAGAACTAAGAAATTCTAAATACCGATCTGAAGTTGGTCGGGAACAACATATACCCTCATTATTGCTTGATGGTTGTAAGATAAGGAGAGCAGTATCTCATTCCTAAATTATATTATGAGAAATCTACAGAGTTTTGAAAAATCCACCAGAGAGCATTCTGTTGCGCTTCATAGGCTTGGGCTGTAGGAAAATACCACCAAGAAAGACACTTTTGTTGAAGTCTATTTACCTTAAAAATCGTGTGACATTTTCAATGATCATATAGAAAACCTGCAAAGATTTGGGACACTGTATCTGACTAGACAAAGATTGAGTTATTTGGCCGGAATAGTGTTAGTCGTGTTTGGAGGAAAAGAGACTCCATGTTTGATCCCGAGAATACCATTCCAACTGTAAAGTTTGGCAAGATCAGCATAATAGTATGACCACATGGGCCTGCTTTTCCTTTGCTTGTACTAGTGAACTTCATATTATTGAAAAAACAATGCATGTCGCGATATATCGCGAGATTTTTGATCATAATCTCATAGTATCTGCAACAGACCTAAACTTGCCAAAAAAATGAATATTTCAGCAAGATAACGATCTCAAACATACGGCCGAGGACTGCTGAATAAAATAACGGTCATGCAGTGGTTAAGTCAGTTACCAGATCTTAACCCAATTGATAACCTATGTTGACCATTGAAACTAAGAGTTCAGAAGGCCAAAGAAATCTAATGGTTTTAAAAAGAGTGTGCCATGAAATGAGATTCAAAATGCATGCAGATGTTGATAAGAACCTTATAAATAACTATCCTAAGCGGTTAAACGCAGTGATAGCAAAAAAGGGCCATGCGCCCTAGTTCTAATTGGTTTCCATAAGTGTATTGGATGTTTTTTGACGTTAGTTCAACATTTTGATCAATATAATGTTAAGGCTTTATTTTTCCTGCAATATGATTTTAAATTTGTCTCCAGCGTGCAAACATATGTCTATTAGATGATAAATTTTTCTTTATTTTAACCCATAAGGAATTAATGAACGAAACATAAATTTTGTAATTAATGAGAGGTATAATTTTTCGGATATTTTTTCTTGCAGAATGCAATTTTTTGGAGGATATTACTGGCCGGAACAAATGCCCCACCCAAAGTTGGTCCTCAAGTCTAAATATGCATGCGTGGTCAGAAATTATCGCGTACTTAAGCGAATGTTCTTTCTTCCTTCACCCTTTCTATGTGTTTGTATCGTCTAATCAGTTTCCTAATGTTCGTAGTTTGAGTTTGAACAATTTTGAGTTAGTAATAGTAAAGTTGAAATTGTATAAGGAGCGTGTGCTGTTACTATAATTTCATAATTTCTACCGTTTTTTATCCATGATACTTTCGCAGGTTCTCATTCTCCGTTACATTAACTGCTGCCTGTGTACCTTTTGTCACCCCACCGTGCCTAAACACCGTGCGGAAATTTCTTAACCGTCTATTTGATGAAATGAGGGGGTATTCGTTTTCTTCCTTTGGATCATGTGGTCATTGCTGAAGTCCCTTGTCAAGTGCTTGGGGAAATATGTGGTATTTGATCTCAAACCTTCACTATTTAATTTTTCACGCAATCAACTGTAAAATTTAATTAAAAGCCAAAATATTACACGCACAACGCCTGTTAGGTCGAATACATTTGGTTCGTTACATAAATGAACTACTGTGTTGTATGAAGTCCACTGTGAATGCTCGTCTTTTGTGTCATCGGCAAGTTTCTTGATTTTACTGATGCTTTTAACGTCAAGGTCATTGACGTAGAAAATAAGGAGGAGCCGGTGTACAACACTCTCTTGTGAGACTCTTGATGTAACATGGGTCAGATCGCTGGCTTGATCGTGAATCATCACTCGTTGAGCTTGACCAGTGAACCAATTTCGTAGCCATCAGGAGTAATTGCCTTGTATATGTACTATGCGCTTCCACTTTGGCCATCATCCACCTGCTGCAAACTGTATCGAAGGTTTTTTGAAAGTGGAGGAAAACAAGATCAACGGCTTTTTTACAGTCGAATATGCGATTGACTTCTTGAAAAAAGTTGAGGTTTGTGAAACAACTACGTTTCTCCCTTAATCAGTGCTAGGTGTCAGTAATCAGATTTTGGGTTGGAGGTGCTTTGTTAAACGTATGTTTTCATGCTCCATTCCGGTGTAATGAAATACTGGAGGCTAGCAAAGAACACGACTCCCAAAAACGTAAAAATTCGTTGAAGTAAAAGAATTTGTTTTACTAAGCATTGCATGTTGATGTTTCTAGCTAGCACTTCTTTAACTTCGGAACTTAAAGTTTCTAGCAAAATTGTGCATAAAACTGATGCTTCTTTCTGGTCATCTGAACTACAACTGTAGAAGAACAACAGGAAAAAAACGAAGTGTCTTTGTAGTGATGAGTGAACTTTTCCTCAAGGTCAGAAGAACGTTTGACAAGAGTATTAATAGCTAGTTTCCTTCCAAGGCTACACAGTTGTGGGAAGAAATGGAGGGCAGCGACGCGACTTGCACAATGACGTGAAGACGCGCAGTTGTGTTTGTATGAAGCCCCCCAACTCCGAGTTTTGGCGGGAAACTTCAGACGCGTTTGCGGTTGCGCAACGTTAGACAAATGTAGAGTTTTCATCTGGAAACAGGCGTGGACATCACTCTGCCTAAGTAAATAATTGGTTTCACTTATGTTTGAATGATGAAGCTTTATCAGCTGCTACTTGACGATAACCAGAGATAAGAATACTAGGAAGTTTGGCATTAGCTCTGCTCTCTTTAGCCTTGAGGCACGGACGCCGCTGCGAGTCCAATGATGCCGACTGGATGATTCTCACATAGATTCGTTCAGCTTGAACATGTTTGTATGACATTACTCTCTCTTAGTTGAAGCAATAGTTCTACAACAACAATAGGACATCATCTTTTTACCGTGTATTGAACGACAACTTCTTCATCAGTGAGAGATGTGCGTCAGAAAGTCGAAAAACGAACTCTCTCTCTCGGTTGTTCGTTCGTGAACGAAAACTTTCGGTAAAGAGCGCGGCTGAATGACTTGCTACGCGGACAGGCGTAGAGTAATACTACAATCCCCACTCCCTCCAAATTAAACCCCTACTATACTCCCTTCTTGTTTGGTGAACCCCCAGTACTCGAACCCCTAGTATTCAGGTGATGGTCTCAGACGGTACTCAAGTCTCCGGCAATATCAGTTACTGTGAGGCGCCAGCACGGATAGGGGAGGGAGGGAGGGAACTATTAATATCATACGTTCAGAAAATAGTTAATTTTATCGTGGCTCACTAGCATTTTAATGCACGAGGCTCTTTAGCACACAACCTCTTCGTTTCTTAACTGAAGTTTCTTGGAATTTGTTTCGTGAAAAAGTACGAAGTTATGAAAATTTAGATTTTATGACAAGAAATTAGTATTGTTTAACAATATTCCATCAACATGATAGAGTCTTTCTCTGATGGATTCCAGTAATGGTTTTTAAGAACATGAGCCATTTGCAGCGGTTCAACGAATGCCTTAACTGCGAGTACCATGACTTGTTTTCTCATGTTCGAGCATCGACATCACAAGGGAATTCTCCCAGAGACATGAATTATTCCTCTAAATATCTGGAGAGTTGTTCGTTTTCCGAGTTCCTTGAGTAATAGTTTCTGATAAAAACAGATACTTCAATAGATGTTATCAAGCAGTGGTGATAATTAACAAATATTCTTTAATTTATCATTTAAACGAAGATAATAGAGCAGAGTAGTAGAGTAATTTTTTTTCGATGATGGATCATCGCGTAAATCGCACGCATATACAAACTGCCGTGTTAATTAGCATCTAAACGTAGTAACTTTTGTACTAGCGTCTGCCTGTAACAGCTGTAGTTTTAGTGCCTGTCTGTAACAGCAGTAGTTTTAGTGCCTGTCTGTAACAGCTGTAGTTTTAGTGTCTGCCTGTAACAGCTGCAATTTTATTGTTCACACATAACAGTTGTAATACAAGTGTACGTATGAATCAGTTGATCAATTGGCGTCTGGTGCTGCATGAAGCAGCTATAGCATACTAGTGTTTGCACGCAGCAGCTTTAGTGCAAGTGTCCGCTCGTAACCGTCAAAATACAAGTGTTTGCACTTTGCGCTTATTTATGATTAACGGTCCTCTACCGAGCATGAAACCAAAATGATGCCCTTAAGATGTTATTAAGATAATCTTCAGGTCGTCAACGAACAACTCAGTAATGTGAGAAATATAACCATGTATCAGATGGGTGCAAAAGTTGTTGCCGATTTTGAAGAGAAGAATTCAAAAGTATCTAAATTGATATTATATCTATTTCTATTGCTGATTTATAATATCATGAGTAATTTAAATCTCTTTCTTTCAGACTAGTAAGGAATCATTCGTATTTTGTTGCATTATTTGCACCTATATGTTCAACCCAACTAAAGAACATATCAGACATGCTTTACTCTACGAGTTTCATAGAGGTTTCAGTGCAAGTGCTGCTGCACAAAACATTCAAAGTGCATTTGGAAATGATGCTGTGAAAGAGAGAACTGGCAGATGGTGGTTTTCCCTTTTTCGTAAAAGAAATTTCAACTTGAAAGACGAGTTTAGAGGTGGTCGCCCAAAATGCTTGATTTGGAGTTGTTGGGAGCCGCTGTTATTAAAAATTGGACAGTAACCTCGAGGGAACTGGCTAACCAATTTGATGTAACCCATACAACCGTGGTACGCCAACTGAAACAAATGGGAAAGGTTTCAGTATTCAGAAAATGGGTTCCGCACGAACTATCTCCTGAGAACCTGTGCCAACGTGTTTCTTGTTGCGAATCTTTGCTTCGATTGCAGCTTGATTGGGAGGTTTTACCCCATCCAGCATATTCTCCCGACCTCGCCCTTTTTGATTATCACTTATTTCGAGGATTACAGAACCATTTAAATGGCCTTAGGTTGACATCACGGGAAGAGATTAAAAATGAGTTAGATTTACATTTTGCATCAAAACCTAAAGAATTTTACAAACGAAGCATATATAAACTCGCTGATAGATGGAATCAGGTCATAGAAGCTCAAGGATGTTATTGTTATGAATAAATATTTCAAAAATAGCTATTTTTTCATCCTCAAAATTGAGCTTACAAATCGGCAAAAACTTTTCCACCAACCTGATACTTTTTTTACGTTGTAGGTATATCGTATTGTTATTTCGCTTCCCATAGTCGATCCTGATGTAGCAGTCGATTCTCAATTTCTTTGATTCCTACTTCGATTGAAATTTGATGTCAAATGTGGTGAGAATTTCTGTGTAATTCCAAGGAGAGATTTTGTCTGAATTGATGTTCGAATTCGGGCTTGGTTGGATGCTGAATGTTAAAATCATCTTGAGATGTGACTAGGAACTACAGGAAGACATGAAAGAAGAACTCTGGGCTGGATATCGAAACCTGGATGGTTGTTGTGTCTTCTTTGAATGCCAATAAGCACTTGACCTCTAAATAGTAGCCCGGCACCTGAACATCGAAATGTTACTTCGAGTGTTTTCATTCTGTGGTGGGGTTGCATAACAAGTGGTGTCGGGATATAAAGATGTGACTGGATGGCAAGTGGTCCCTAATAGCCAATTAAGATATGCATGCATTGAAAGTGGTATTTGAAAGCCAATTAAGAGAGTGGCAAGCTATATCTGTACTTTAATATGAGACTGGCTGACGCGAGTTGGCTTGCTGATAAGACGTGGTTCTATCCCTACATGTGACTGGATGCCATGAGATAGCTACAGATCGCTAGAACGTGTAACCGTTGGTTTGAGTGACGATGTTTAGGGTATTTCTTCTGTCCCAAAGAGAAAAGCACGAGACCATGATGCAAAAACTCTGAAAATTTTTAGCAGGAATTTAAGGTTCAATAGTTTCATATTATGTAACGTGTCACTGAAAGTCACTCATTGTGTTGGAGAGATTGCCGATAGCTTTATTTAAGACTGGGGAAACATATATGCAGGAGCTTCTTAAGAAGTACAACTAAATTAAGGTATACATAATGCAGAATATGTATTCTAAGGATATAATCATAAAGCACCATCAATACTTCTTCGTGGCTACGCAATAGTGAAAAGTTCTTGAAACCAAATATTAATCAGAATTTAAATTTAGGTGTTTCAAACAAGCTCTTCAGCATGAAGCTAACTATCATCAGCAACTCGTAGGCCTGAGTGAGTCAGGCCGGGCTGTAAGTTCTAAAAAGACAGAAAATGCTTGTTTGCTGTCGGACAAAGTAGCAGGCCACGGTTCTGAAGGGAGACGTTAGATGCTGTTTGCAGAGTTCGCTCTCCACACATGCGTCATCCTGTGCCGCTACACCTGGCAGTCATCCGACGGCATACAACTGTCCACATTGACTTCTCTATCAGTTGACAAGCTGCTCCGTTTGTGGGTCTTGCAGCCGTGGAAGCAGCAGCTACAGCATATACTGTTGCTGTAAGTTTTAAAGAACACTACTATTCAATATTCTGATGTTAAATACAGTAGAAGCATATACTTAGAATTCGAAAGCTATGAATTTATAATTGTTGCGTTGAAAGAAAGCATAAAATGGGACAAAAATTGAAAACACCACATGTTACTGAGTAGCATGTTTACTAAATATTGGCTGAAAATTGAAGATATCAAACCATCATGTGGTGTTCATTCACCACATCTTCACCAAAATCCTCATTGATGTTTCGAGCTGCCTGTGATGCATTGGTTCCCCGACAGCACTCATATTCACACAAACCGTGAGGTTTTATTTCTCTCCATCATATGTTGCAGTTTACTGGCAAATTCTACCGTAAGAGAAAGTTTTACCACTCTTAAATTATTTCATAATACATATTACCAACTTTAGCCGTGTCCATTTTCTGGAAACTTTACATTAATGAGTTAACGCAGCTTATACTGTGTGATTAAATGATGTTATGTAGATTTATAAAGCCAGGTGAAGTTAAAATGGTTATTAGGTTCCGGTCACACAAAATCTTAGAATAGCTGAAGCAATTCTAAATGTTACCAATTCGAATGGCAACACTTGCGAAAAAAATATTACCAAACATCGAAAAGAAAAGAAAATTAAACAATTAACAAAATAGTCAGAGAGACAATAAATAGTCACCTAGGGATAAAATCATCAGTTTTCTTCAATAAATCGAATATTTTTTACCGTCTCTAAACTTTAACCGTCGTGAATATGCAGGCAAAAAACCGTTCCGAATTATCTTTTTTGTTCTTCCTGTTCGTAAAGTGTGACCGGAACATTGGATTCAATGTTATCATTTATTTCGGTAATAATTTCATGTATCAATAATATCGCCATTGACATTATTGTTAGCGATAAAATTATCATTATCTCCGATGGTAAAATAAAACTATAAATTATAATATCAACAACGGTAATAATGATACTATAACAATAGTAGTGATACAAATAATAAATTTTATAATTTGAAGTATTATCTGTATCATTAATATTGTTATCGTTGTACTTTGATCTTGAAATAGGTCTGGGATTTCACACAATCGCAATTAAAAGTCAATAAGATCAACAGTGAAAATAACGGTCAGAAAACACAAAAAAATCTCTCACCAGCAAGAATGAAGCGTTGGCTTTGTATTAGAAAGCAGACGGATTTTAGGATCGCATTGTTTTCGTAGCTCTCAAAGAATATCCACAATAAATTGTCTCACTAAATGTCTGGTTCGTAGCAGGTAATTCACGACTCTTCTTATTTAATTAGTTTACCTGAGAAGAGAAGCTTATTAGACGTGTGCTAGTGGTGAGACGCCTACTAACATTCCCTGTTTTTGAGACACCAGTAAGCTCACTCCCGTTTTTATGTTTTTAATAGCAGCTGAGGAATATTGATTTCTTTCGAAGTACACCGTCCCTTAGATGCTCGTTGAAGGAGACACTTATTCATTGCACTTTTTATAGGGTTAAAAGATTAAAATAAACCTGGGCCAACGAAGTAGAAGACATTCGCCTATATTGGTTTAGTCATGAAAAATATTATGTTTACGTTGTAAGATTGTTTGAAAAATCCCTGCTCTGACTTGGGCTGCTAATATACTAACAGAATGCAAAATCCTCCGTTGTTCAGAAGACTGTAAATTCGTCTATGACGACCCGCATCCTCGGAGAGACTTGATGTTGTAGATAGCTCTTTTCTTCTATTAAATTACAAACTGCAGGCATTTATTGAGAGCAAATTACACGTCTCATGTAACCTAAAGCGACGGTTTGCACAATTAGGTGCACCTCACCATTGACGAGTCTTTTCAGCAGCAGATGAGTCTAGCGAGGAATGTATCCTCACCAGCTTTGAGATTGGAATTCCAGGAACTTTATAGGCTGCCTTCTTGGCGTCAGACAATCGTCAAGCTCGAGATGATCTGAGCTTAGTGCAGCTTTAAATAATAAATAAGTTCGCTACAAGAAAAATTCACATGGAAATTTGAGGCACAAAGGGCGCGTGTCGAATAAAGAGCAAAATACAGACTAAAAGCAAATAGAACTTTTATCGAGTCTGGCAAAAATCTTCAGGGTCTTTCAAAATCTGGTGTACACTGGAGTATCTAAAACTGTTTTACGTTAATCATCATCTGATATTGGGATAAAATATAAAAAAGGAGTTAGCTGAAGCGAGATCACTGTGAAAGAAGAGGGAAATATTCTTTAATTTTGAGATCCGTTCATTGTATCCCTCTTTGGCAGGCGAGGGAAACAATGCATTTTAGATGAGAATTTATTAGTTATTTTTGTTAAAATTATAAACATTATTGAGGATGAGTATCTTGTACTTTCAAAGACAGCGTCTAAGGTAATTGAAGATTTACACTAAACAATTTCTTCCAATGACGTAAAGATTGTTTTGGTTAGAAATATTTCTGTAATTGAGACCTGAAAATTTCAAGTCATGTCACATATTTTGTCAAGGAATGAGAGAAATTGATTAGGTATGTGAAAAATGAAATATTTTCCTACTAGTAATTTTTCTTAATATTTCTGTTTAATACTGAGAGTGACAAACGACATTTTTTATTACCCCTAGCGTATGAGTGGGACATAATGAGACGCCTATATTATTGTAAGGTCATATAAATTACCTTCATCAGGTACAAGGTGGATTCAATCCACATATGTAGGATGTTCCAGCAAGCAATTTTCATGAGTCACATGTAAGGAAATGAAAGACCGCTATTAAGACTTATGTTTACTGAAGAATTTTACTTTTATTTAGCCTTCTTCTTCCAGGATTTAATTAAGTTAATGAGTTTGGTTGTCCAGGACCAGTTATGATGCAACAAAAAGGACAAAATAAAGGGCAACTCAAATGGAAAATTTGGTTCGAAATAAAATGTAATAGTATTTTACAATAATTATTATTATGCCATTATGGGGTGCAAAAAGGCATTACAGAGGAGATGGTTAAGGATAATAAAATACCGACTAGGTTGAAGTTAAGAAGGTGTTAGTAATTGGGTTAGAGTTTTTCCTGTAGAACACAGCAAAAGCTTAATGGTTTTAATTAACCAGGGACCAAAAATAAAAGTTGTGGACTACTGCGCACGTCTTAAGAAGATCTGATATTTAACTAAGTAATCAATAATTTAAAAACATATGGTTAACTATTATTACCATCTTCGAATGTTAACCCGTATAATATAGCAGTAATATTTTAGCTTTAGAAATTGAAATCAGGACTTTGAGTCAAAATGAAATTGGAGTCAGAGTGGAGTCAGAGTCGGGAGTTGAGTTGACTATTTTTTACGCCCGCCGCCCCTACGAGCCTCGACTTCAGTGTTGCAGCGCAGAGGACGGGGATCTAGCTTGAAGCATCACTACGTCTCTGAAGATTTTATCCATAAGCACCGTCACTACCCTTAAGATGTTAACATTAAGAATTTAAAACCCAATGAATATGTACTGTATACTCTATTGGAAATAACATTTATTTTTTGAGCATTGCTTTGCTCTGTCAAGTGTGCCGCTACCGCGTGCGTCTGATTGTCATTCTGAGCGAGCACATCATTGTGTGCCACACGATAACCTCTGCTTCATACAATACAGATAAGGAGCACAGACCGACTACTGAGAGGACAGCGTAGAATAATGATCATTTTGCCTCGTTGTCCAACCCTAGGGAAGCGTTTGCTTTTATTGTTGTTATAATGGCCGTCCGAACAATTGGAGAGAAAATGATTCAGTATACAAGATAAGATGAATTACTTCATTCATTCGTTATCAGTCGCCCATACGTAAGAAAATAGGAAAAATGTAGGTTTCATAGTTGTGAGATTAAATACTTCGTGCTTATTCTTGATTACATTTTCCTCTTTTACTGAAGGGCTTAATGTCTGTTCTTCACATCGAACTAACATCCTCAAGTGGCAGCATCCAAGAGCAAGATTCTGAAGGAGACATCATTAAACAGTAACTTCTATTCTCTTCGTTCGATCAAAACAAGAGATTTTGCACTCCATGGTCAGAGAGTGTGAGGTCAGGACTCAAGCGAGTGTAGGAGTGTGTTCAGAGATCCTCTCTCATGCGAGATCACTTACCAACGTAGGCCTACTGAGCGCCACCGGCCATCGGCCTAGCAACAGTTCCATTGAATGAAGCTTCTTGTTCGGGAATTTTTATTGTTTCGTGTGAGAGTAGCCCAGGTAAGTTAATTGTTTGAACGGCTCCGTTTGAAAGAGATTCCCGTCTCAATCTCGTATTTCATTGTGGCTGTGGCTTCATTAATGAGACAACATGCTGTGAAACGGGCACTCCAGATGATATTAATACAACACACCGACTGATATCAATTTATAAATAGGCATCAACATGATTCGATTTAGTGGAAGTGTTTTTAACATGTAGAAATATTTTTTAACAAATGGATTGGAATTCTCAGCATCAATAAGCGCGACAACATAAGGCGGTGGGTGTACTGTTCTGAATGAAGTTATCTTTGAGGAGATTAGAATTTGTCGACTTACTGCCTCTTGAATGATACACATCTTCAAGTGAAACTATAATTTTTCATATATCGTCCTAAAATCGTTACTTTTTCAGTTCTGATCACTTATGTATTTTGAAATTTACTGTCGAAATTTACAACCTTCTTTATGTATTTCTCAGTAAACAAGAGAAAATGGTGAACTACGACTGATTACGTGTACTTAGGAAACATTTCTCAATCCATGAATTACGTACAGACACTCAACCAGGATGTTTTTCTTTTCTTTTGAGTTCCGATTGCTTTTAATAAGCACTTAGTACAAGGAAACTGTGAGCAAAAACACTCTTAGGTGAAAAAAAGTCGTTCAAACCTGACCTAATTGTTTGCACTTTAATAAGTGGATACTCTTCTCTTTGTACTCTCTGAATAATCCAAGTCGAACTCAAGGCATCTTATTAGTACGACCCTCACGTTTTTATGGCTGCTAACGTTGGGGCTGAGCTCCCACTTAAGGTTGTCATTACAAACTGCTTTTCTTGGCGAGAGAACCGAGTGCCTGATCGCGGCCAGCTCAACAGCTATACGACCACCACAGCAGGTGAGCAAAGGAAGTTTGATTTCACGTACTTCCGGGATGCGAAACTAAGAGCAATGCGATTGAGCCTGTCGGTAAAATAGAACAAGTGCTACTCTTCTTAGTTTGTTCGTAACAATGCGCTTATCTTCAGTAGTTGAGGACTCTGTTGGAAAAATATGAACGCCACGTGCTTGAGGAGCAAAGCATCGACTTTGAAAAGTAGCTTTGCAAATCAATGTGAATGATATCGTACCTGCGGGGAAGTGCCTCAACAATAATTACTGTACAGGCACAGCCACTCGCCCGCAAGTTCATCTCAGTAGGAAAAGTTCACCGTGGCCCAGCTAAAATAGCATAAGTATTCTCCCCCTGATCTCAATTACTCGAACTCACTTGAAGTAAGTTCAGGGGACGAGGTGTTCACTGCTCATTCCACCGTCCACGCAGCCTCGAGCTGAGCATCGAGCTGCAGCAGACCAGATTTACGGCCGCAACCTTCCGCTTTTCTGGTTTTACAATTCATGATCTTGCGCAGGATTTATTGCTCTCACTCACGGAACTTCATCTTTGTTCTAGCGTCTACTTGATCACAGTACTGCCTCCGTTGATGTCGCATGACTCGAAAGATAACTTTTCTCCCGCACAATGGGTTTGTTTAAATTTCAGTACACCGAGTTATTCAAAGTTAAAAACAGGACATAATGTTTCCCATTTAGGAAACTGCTTCCCCAAGTCTCCTTTTGGTACTCTTGATTCGCTCACTTTTATGGCCGGTCACAGCTTCTCGAGTGAACGAAATTTATTCATCCGTTTTGTTCATGCGCTCAGTTTTAAAGGACAACCTTCGCCAAATTTTTTAGCAAAAAAATATCACTTCGGTCTTGATCTTCTTAATATACAGTATGAACCAGACCTAAAATCAATGTTTATTTTGTTTATCCATCTGAAGGTTATTTAATGAATTGGAAGAGCTCTAAAATAGTTACAATTGCTCTAACACGAAAAAAAGAGATCGGTCTTGGCCGAGAACTATTAAAGAGGGTTGAAGACGAGTCTTCTTTCAATGATAGCGCATAAAAAAAATTTGAAGCCTTCTCAGAGACACAACTCGACCACTCTTAAAGAGAACCATACATTAGCAGGGCGACAAACTGCCATCATGCCTACAGACACCGGAAAAAGTCCTATAAAAAAATGATGAATGGTCGAACTGCTAAGGTGCGAGTAACTTATGTCTTGCGAGGATCATGGCTCGCGCCTGAAGATGAACCTACGTTGAAGTGCAGGTACTTCATGCAGAGAACACCTCTTCTCAGCTCAAATGTAACCTTCAACTAGAAGGCTTGGAACACGAAAGACTTTTATATGGGAGGATGTTTGTGAGAAAACCAACTTTGCTGTGAAGAATTGAACAAAATCTTGCCTTCAAAGTCTTTCGACATATTGTGCCAGGTTTATTTTTCTCTATACGAGTCAACTACATTTGTATTTTATTAGAAAGCATTATTGATGAGCCATTCATGTGCATAAAATGCAAACAGTTAATTTAATTACTTCTCTGTTTATAACTTCATCACAACCTTTACTCCACAAACCTGGTTTCTGGTTTACTAGAACGTCGGTCAACACTTGTGTCGTTTTAAAAAACAGACTTCCCATTTTAAGAGCTGCAACAATTATTTATTGAATTTATATGTAATTAGGACAATGGAGGTATGAATAACGCTGTAACGAAGACAAAAAAATGTTCGTCACATGGATTATAGTTGCACGTTCCATTTGACAAGAGTTCAAAAGTTTTCAACACAACGCATCACTTCGAATTTTGCTCGAATTTAACATTGACTGCAACAGGAATAATTCTTTCTTTATCCGCCAATCATTAATCAACTGTCTTCCTGTACAGTGAATTTGTTTTCAATTATAGAATGGATTATATTCCTACTTCTGTAAGTCTGCAGCTTCGTATTTAATTCGATTGCAAACCTTAAACATGAAGAGAACTAAGAAGCTTTCTGAAGTAGTAGTAACTAGTGTCCTTTTTGGCCTAAGTTAGAAGTTTAGGTGCGTATTACGTGCCGTGTGTACGTACTAGTGTCCTCTACAAGTAGTGTTTATATCATTATGTTTAAATAATTTAAATCATTGCTAAAGGAAAGATAGTCTTTGCACCATCGCAGTCGTTCACATCATGACATACACAAAACGTGTTCTGCTCCTCAAACCTAAAAATGACCAAGTGTTTGGCAGAATATCTCCAATCTCTCTCAGTTTTAACGTGTACAAACGAACTAAAGTTTGTTGAATTATTCAGAAGCTTGAATCGGAGTACCTGAGATGACTGTGTGAATGAGTTTTGTCTAGGTGAGTGTATACATGAGTACTGTACTTACAGTCGGAGCAGCATGAGGGAGTTTCACAGTAGAGATAATTGAAAAGTTTTTCTGTAGGTCAACAGTCCTGACAAGTCTACCGGAATGTGAGAGATAATGAGCTTGATTAACTGCAAGCAGTCCTGCCTGACAGTCAACAGTCCTGCCTGACAGTCAACAGTCCTGCCTGACAGTCAGCAGTCCTGCCTGACAGTCAACAGTCATGCCTGACAGTCAATAGTCCTGCCTGACAGTCAACAGTCCTGCCTGACAGTCAGCAGTCCTGCATGACAGTCAGCAGTCCTGCCTGACAGTCAGCAGTTCTGCCTGACAGTCAGCAGTTCTGCCTGACGGTCAATAATCCAGCCTGTTATGTCTGTCTCATATATCATACTTGCTTAATATGCTTGCCTGACGTGCCTGGCTGATGTGCTTGTCTCACATTCCTGCCTACATGCCTGACTGGCATGCTTGCCTGACATGCCTACCTGACAGTCAGCAGTCCCGCCTGGCATGTCTGACTGACAGTCAACTGTCAAACAGTGAGCAAAATTAAGTGTCATTTGAGTGAAGCTGTCGATAGGATCACAAATAGGAGGAGAAGGGAGAGGCGGGTTCAAGCCTCTCATTAAAATCAGATCCTCAGGTTTTTAGAAACAATACACGCTTGCAATTGAGCTTATTTGTGTGATGAGCCAAATGCTATTTCAAACGAGGATAGAGTGATAAATAAATTACATCCTCGAAAGAAATTCCAATTTCGATTCTCTTTTCTTTTCCTTGTACGTACAGATATTTGACGACCTTCGTATTTCATTAGAAAGTTTGTTCGTTTACATTCAAGAAAAATGATTGCATGTCATTTTTCCGTTGCCGATTCGATGTTAAATTTAAGCTTGACAGTACTTTTGCGCTCAGATAAGCAAGTAACAGCGGTTCATTAACGGATTTACGGTTGTCAGCATTAATACTACCAGTTTGTGTTCGTATTTGTCAAAGTTAATGCTCTAATGATGCTGTTGTGCCTGTTAAAATTAATGCTACTATCTATATTGTAGTCGCAGTTCTCAAACGTTTGCGCTGCGATATTGCATGCAGCTGTGGTTGTCAGAATTAATGAAGCAATGTTGTTATATTTGCAGTTGTCGACTCTAGAAGTGACTGCTCTCGTGGATCTAACATTAGCACTCCTATGTTCAAATGGCATATGTCTAAATTAGAGTCACATTGCCGCCAGCCTCTTAATGGGCGGCGAGCACCTGAGTCAGCGATAAAATTGATGTATTACAGATTACAGTTTCAATCTAATCACCTCCACGAGTACAAAAGTATAAAAACTCGTAAATGTTCGTGAGACAAACTATAATCCACGGAATTCAATATAAACTTAAGAAAACATTTTACATTACGTTTCGATGTGTTTGCTTCGGCGTTAATTTCACTCACCTAAAAGTTTTGGTCGACTGGTATACATTTTACATTTAGTGCATTAGTTTTTTCTTCTACTTAGATGATTATCATCAGACTAACAGACCTCCATCGCTTAATTGTGTGTCTAAACATAAACGAACTTTTAGTAATTTTATTTTTTGAATGAAAAATACTCAAAAGAAGCACAAATTGTGCCTCTTATGGGTACTTTACTTTGCCTCTAGTGAAATTCTTTTAACAGATTCACTGCGTATAGTTATTTAAGCAGTATTCCCTGCCAACGCTATTGGTACACGGGTGTACCAATACGCAGGGAACGTGTTAAATTTGTCGTGGAGTAGAATGAAAAGAGAGCAACGCTCCTGTGCCACTAAACTTGGGGAAGAGAACGCTGCTTCCCCATCGCCTCCGAGCCTCTAAATCTTGCGAGTCTCGTCTATGGGGAAGGCTCTCGAGGGGAGGTAGATGAGGAGGAGGAGAGTACAGGGGGAGGAGGACGTGTTGTGTCTGTTGCGTGAAGAGAGAATGGGGGAGCACTGCTTGGGGTTTGGGGGTTATTGTAACACGCGTTCGTTGGATCTTTAACATTCTTGCTACGAGATAGAAGAAAGTTCAGGCACTTATATGAAGAAATAAATACAAGGTATACTATTTTCAAGCATTCATTAACGATTGTAACTAATCTTTGCGATTAGCTTGAAAATAGGCAAAATTATTGGTGCCACTCATGAGAAAATCCCACCTACGCGTATGACTGGGATACAGCCCCACAAGGGGACGCTCTGGGGGTAGGTCTGTCGTCTGTGAGTCCCCCACCCATGCCTCAGGGGAGGCCGAGCTTCGGTTTGTTCTTTTTAGTGCGGTGCTTTCAACACACCTTTATTGTAGGTGAAAGAAACGATAAATTGGACGCTCCACGCAATGAGGCAATGATCAGTTTTTTTCTCACCGACTTCACTAAAAGCAGGTCGGCTAATTTTATCTTAGAAGTGTAAGTGGAAAAATCTGGCTTGAATTACTCATTTACAATGAATAACTTTAAAATTATGCAGCGCATACATTCATTATCGACGTATTATTTATGTACAGAGATCGGCTTCCCTCTGACGCACTAAAATCTCTTACGTTGTTAACGTTGTAAGGATCGGGGATTCGACCATACGTACGTGTCCCTTATACAGGGTGCGATAACATAACTCAACTTTTTTAATTGCATTTTGCTTTGATAAAGGAACTTATGCTGTTGCACCCTATACAACAGATTTTCTACGCATGTAGGTCGAAGCTTCTATGTACACATGCGCCCTACGCAGGTATGTCTAACCTTCCACAGGTGTTCTCATAAATTTTCTGCGCCACCCTATGCTATAAACTGAGATGATCTTGTCAGAACTAGTGATTGCAAAGTTTTAGCTCAGCATCAAAGGAATCAGGCATAAGCATTCTAGAATCTGTTTTTCCAAGTTTCAGTGACTCCGGAACAACTATCAAGGGATTTTGCATCCACAGCTTAGGGAGTAAAGGGTTTGTGCATATGCTGCTCAAAAGTGTGTACACATCATGAAATTTCTTAATCAACGAATGCCACGTGATAAAAGATGAAAATTCTTTCTTGGCCCTTTTTTTAACTAATGATGAACTGTTTGAAACTTCATGTAGAATGAAAATAGTTTACTGAATTTTACGTTTGGTTTACCTGCTATAACTGAATATTTCTCAGCAATATACTGATGTCATTTATTTTGTTGTATTGTTGATGAAAATTTATTTTGATTGATAATAGTACGAGCACATTGTGCATCGAAATAGCATGAATAAATCAACGAAGTGCAAAGTCCATGTTTGCACAACATGCACAACTATATACAATGCTCGGTAAAAGCTTACGATGGATCATGAAAAAACACACCCTCAAAAACTGAGAGCTGATGCAGACTGATAAAATTCTTCTTACTAAGGTATTAAAAAAATTAATAGGTGGTATTCCCGTTTTCAAAATAAAAATTTTAGTCTGAGAGACGAAACAAAAACTTGTCCAAAGCAAACTCGATATCAAAGACTGGAAAAACTAAAATGATTTACCATCATATTTTCATTCGCCTACTATTTTTCCTTCAGAATGATATTTTATACTTGAACCACATTAAGGTCTTGCAACGAAGTGCATGCAGCATTATTCTAGCGTAATGTTGGCAAAGACACCAGCCAGTTGGACAGCGAGGTGCCAATATTACGCGAAGCAACAACGAAGTAGAGCTGAGCTTTAAGTGGGGCAAGCAGTATAAATAACCGAAGATTCTCCTTAGAAACAGCCTAAGCTGCGACCAAATATACAAAACTTACTAGCGCTGCAGTTCAGGAAATTAGGTCTGATGGACCTATCTAATACATTTCTTTTTCTCTCTGTATAAAGGCACTGTGTTCTCTTTTTTTCCCCCGCGTTATACACGGGGAAGAATGCTTCATGAATTTTAAAAGTTAAGACTGAGATAACATAAAGCCCACACATTTAAATTTTAAGATGCATTCTAACATTATTACCCATGATTTCCCTTCTGATAAAGAGTTCTAAAGGCAGAATTATCGAAGTGAGAGGGACATTTTTCTTCTTCATTAGGCCTACGGAGATGAATGATAGTTCCCAAGATTGCAGCACACTGAGGCCGCGGCGCCCATTACGCTTCCAGCGGCCCGCTGGAACGAAGAGCCCATTGCGGCACCACCATTGTGGAGGCTGGTACTGAATGGATCAGTTCGCTAGGTCTCGTAATGAGAGGCTAACTGAAGAAACTTTCGCCTCTTGGTGGTGTTAGAAAAACCTTGCGCTTTGTGGACAGTGATGCTCGTTTACAGCACTCCGTACTAAAAAACTGAATTAGAAGATTCGCATTAGGGCTAAAACTCGGCTTCAAATTGAGAGATTGATTTCCATAACCCTGTTCGGGATTTCTTATGTTATAGGAGCAAAGCTTATTTCGAAAGACTATGTTGTAGGAGCAAAGCTGATTTCGAAAGACTATGTTGTAGGAGCAAAGCTGATTTCGAAAGACTATGTTGTAAGATCAAAGCTGATTTCGAAAGACTATGTTGTAAGATCAAAGCTGATTTCGAAAAACTATGTTGTAGGAGCAAAGCTGATTTCGAAAGACTATGTTGTAGGAGCAAAGCTGATTTCGAAAGACGGTGTTGTAAGAGCAAAGCTGATTTCGAAAGACTATGTTGTAGGAGCAAAG
>VCRD01000480.1:167241-211510 GCA_006783055.1 Trinorchestia longiramus
AGACTATGTTGTAGGAGCAAAGCTGATTTCGAAAGACTATGTTGTAGGAGCAAAGCTGATTTCGAAAGACTATGTTGTAGGAGCAAAGCTGATTTCGAAAGACTATGTTGTAGGAGCAAAGCTGATTTCGAAAGACTATGTTGTAGGAGCAAAGCTGATTTCGAAAGAGACTAAACAACGCCGGCCGGTTGCACGATCAAAATTTATCTTTAAAAAATGACATGGTGCTGATTTATGACGAGGGTTTCAGGTTAATAAATTATACACAACTTAATTTCAAATCTTATGAAGTTACGATATTTTTTGCTTCTTAGATTTAATTGTCAAGGCATTAAATTTTTTTAAATGCTTCTTTTTACTAAGTTTGATTAAATCTGAGGAATCAAATTTAGGATGTCAATTTGTAAATAACTTATAATTAAATAAAGTTTACGCTCTCTAAGATATATATGTATATACTTCCCTACACACTCAGACGTACATGTATATATATATATATATATATATATATATATATATATATATATATATATATATAAATATATTACTACTATATATACAGTATTAATAAAAATATGTTAATAAATTATGATATCTCGTTTTATAATCACAGAAAATTGCATTTGCTAGCACACAGAGGATTTGGAATTGAGCTGGACGGAAATATCCCAATCTTTCTGTCTGGTCGTTCCCAGGTGCTCGTACAATTAACAATTTATAACAATTTTTAGTCTTTAGATGATTTCAAATTTTGCTTCA
Organism: Trinorchestia longiramus; assembly: GCA_006783055.1. Taxonomy (NCBI): domain Eukaryota; kingdom Metazoa; phylum Arthropoda; class Malacostraca; order Amphipoda; family Talitridae; genus Trinorchestia; species Trinorchestia longiramus. Next base: position 168,001 of record VCRD01000480.1, read on the forward strand.
ATTCATTTGCTCATTACGAAGAAATTTTTAAGAAAGTGTAATTATTCTCTGAAACATTCAATTGACTACATAAAATTACATCGAACAACACATCTGTCTAAAGTAACGCAGATTTTATGAGAAAAAATTAGAACGATTGAAAGCTAAGTAATTATTTGATTGATTTAACTATTAACCAGCGTCATTCAGTATTGAATCTGAAATAGAGTGAAGAATTCCTTCCAAAATATACTAAATATTAATGAAACTGACGATTAAGCAATATGTCCTGGCATTGGGTGGATTCGTCTGACGGACAGGTAAGCATTTTACATTTTACCAACGATGGCGTTATTCCACTTCCAAACTCAGCTTATTCAACCCTCATTGTTTCCCAATTGGAAACTAAAAGCTAATCTAGGAGGCTAAGTAGGTATCATTCCTCGACTGAAATGAGGTCGACAGCATTGACTTTCAGCTAATGCTTCATAAACATTTAAAACTGTGAAAACGAGAACGACTCACAACGCTGATTTATGTACGAAAGTAGACATTTTTAATAATTCGTTTCGATTTGTTCTCATAACCAGTATATGGGGTTTGTGTTATTACAATTAGTAATTAGGGGTATGTAGTTCTCATTGTATGAGCTAGTCTTACATACTCAAACAAATAAAAATGTGCTTCATAAGTGTCACGAATGAGACAAAAAATTAAAACTAAAACCTTGCTCATACATTTTCCCGGAATTAATTTCGGCAGTAAATATCGTAAAACCAATTTACTACCAGAAACCTTCATACTAATGAGTTTCATTATCTTTATTACTCATATTAATCTTCATGTTCTCATTCAATGACAAAAATAATAGGTCGAAAACTGTCGAAGTGGAGCACACAACTGCAAAGTTTATTTTGTTGACAGTGCATTGCATGCAGAGCGTCATGGGAGCCACGTAATGATACGCGTTCGTGCATTTTACGATCATTTCCGATCTAGTAGCTCAGTTCGAGGAAATATTACGCAAAATCCAGAACATCTAATTTGATCGAGGGGAAATGCAGCAACACGCCACCTGCCTTTGCGTGTGAACCAGCTGTCGCAGCTGGCCATTGTTACCAGGAAGAGCCAGCGCTGCAGTAACTCGTTTCAGGGGCCAGAAAAACTGCAGCTGGTGAGCTTGCAAAAAAGAATAGAGATTGAACGAATTTATTTGTGAGGAGCAAGGTTAGGCTAGAAAGGTTAACATCAACCTTTGTTGTTTACAAAAATTGTGATTCCTGTATATTTATTTGTCATTGGACTTTTTCGAGAATAATATTATTGAGTGGGAGGATGTTCAGAAATGCTAATTCATTTTCAGCGTGGACTGAGGAATCATTGTACACATTGCAAGTCATCTCTATCATGTATAGAACCACTTTAAATGCCTGGGTTTAGTGTGTAATGTCAGCATGTAGAATGTATTTTCGGAGCATTACTAACTTTGAACGTATTAAAGCTAAGCATTCTATTCAATAAGTGATTTTAAGGCATAGCCAGCGCGAAAAGGTGACCCACTGAACGAAGTGAAAGCAACTCTGGCATTGAGAAGTTCTGAGGAATTGTGTTTGGGCAATCATTATTAAATGATCGTGTGAGGTCATCCTCGACAACATACATAGCACATATCATTTATGCTGATCATGTGACTCCCTCGCTAACATTTCAGCATTTTTTACGGATCTCAGAGCATTGCACTTCGCAGAGTTGCTTTCCGTCTGCCAAGACTGTCTAGGTTTGGCGATCCTCCAGCTCTATACGCTTCAACGTTGCTTTTCCTTGTCAGTTTGTAAAATTATTTCTCCCTTTCAGAAGACTATATTTCCAACTAGGTAAAGCCTGATGTTTTCTTCGAGAAGTCCTGATGTTAATTAATTATTCTTTAGTAGAGACCGGACTCTCATCCATGTTAACAGTGTCTTTTTCATTGACGCTTAATCACAGGTTTTATGTCGTTGAGTTTTTGCATCATCTCAGTAATTTTGTTCAGGTACCAATTCTTTTAAATAAATTCTGATACAACCGTCCTTTTCCTGCACACAAATTCTTCAAGTAACATTCTGCATGAGACCAAACTCCATCTGTCTCGGGCCTTAACATTTGACTTGATCATAAATACGTAACGAGTATCTTTTCATAAATACTTATGCAGTTTCTACAGGCAACCTTTACCCAGCCAAAATGTTCCCCACATGCATTTATTCAGTTTTTATGCTTTCATTGAAATATTCACCTATTTCCTTCCCTTTTTACATCACTACCATCTCCCACCAGAATAGCTTATCCACAAGCTTTGTTATTTCTAGTTGCTGAGTAGGGTCCTTGTTTCATTTTCGTCGACTGTGGATGCGAAAGTGATAGTGAAAGAGAGACTGGAGAAACCAAAGTGACTAATTGGAGCACGAGAGAATTGAAAATGATAGAGCTTTGTGAAATAAAAAGGTCAACATAATGACAGGTAACGAGCGTACTCTGAGTAAGCGAGATATGGAAAAACAAGACATCGAAACAAAAATTTAAAAATTCATTCAGTCGTTCAGTCCATATCTAAATCATTTCACAAACGTTCAATAACCTATCTTCTCTGAATTCAGAATTAGAACGGGAAATAAGAATTTATAGATCCAAAATGTTAGCAATAGTCGCATAGTCGTTCAATGCAAAATACGACGAAGAGCGTCGTACATCATTGAGCTTTGACTGTAGTGAATGTCACAATCGTACGAAAAACTATCATGTATTACTTATGACAGCAGTGCAGGTAAGTGTGAAGCTGCTAGATGTTGCACATGTAGAGAGCCAATAAAATAGTTTTCAGCGTAAAAAAAGACATGAATGAGCATTGCCGAGTTTTATTGTCGACAACGAAAGCGCTACCTTAAGAAGCCTAATGTTTATCCTGGAACAGAATGTCTGAATTGTTTCGTCTTGCTTTCGAAAATCGGTCTCATGTTCCCTGGACGAAAATTTAGTTTGCTGTATAAATATAAATATCCTGAATACATGCATACATGTTTGTCAATTTTGATGATAATGAGGATGTTCGATGGGATAACGTACTTGAAAAAATCGTTCGATGACTTCTGCCTGCAGTCGACACAGTGCGCTGTTACGGCTGGACTTCAGTGTGTCAGGCTGCCAAGCCCGCATGAGGGAGAGCTAGCACTCAACCGCCATCGCACGCTCCACAGCCTCTTCCGTTCCAGCCTGTGCGGCTCTGCGACTTCATGTCGCACAACTCACGAGTGTGTTCGGGGTTGCCGACTCCATGAAGTGCAGGGTACGAACGTTCAGCTAGTCTGTTTCGAAATGAGGAGACTATCTGAAATGCGGTAGTCAGAGAGAAAATTGTTCTGTACATGAAGTGACAGAGTTTTTAATTTTACTTTCTACGTATTTACTAACACAGTTGAGTTGCAAGAGGCTTCTGTCGTAAGACTTTAGGTTGAGAATGAAAGGTAGACGTCGAAAGACGGATTGTCCTTCTCAGCCGCTTCTATTGACTGTTTTTGCGCACTTCACGCTCAGCTGCCAAGATAATGGATACATACATACGATCAAGGCTACTTGTTAGGCCTTGACTACTACAGAGTATTCTGTTTCACTTTAAAATACAGTTTATTGCTATAGGTGTCGACAGAGTCTTGCAAATTAAATGACTGAAATCTCTCGGTACTAACATTTTATAAGAACATTAATACAACACAGGTGCCTTAATTTCGCTACTGCCTGTTCGAAAGTAAGTATTAATTTTGGAGGAAAGTACACCATTAGAAAATTTAAATCCCATTTCTTTGTTGTATTCAGTTCATTCCTGAAAATAATTTCAGGGCACCGGATTTGAAATTCAAATCTGGTGCTTTCTGTGATGGTCTGCAGATGTGATCTAGAAATGATCGATAGCTGGCAGCTGATTTCAATGCCTGGATTGTAAGTCCCGTATGAGTCTATAATGACTGATTGTACCGTATGGGAGTAGGGCAAGTTTCGTAGTACTTCTTTATAGTGTTGGAACCTAGACTGCTAGAAATTCTGCTCAGAATGATGCATGACCGGGCTCAGTATTGAACACGAATTTACAATCTTCACATGTTATGCTGTTTTCGTTTCACATGCTGAGTCTTTATAGCTTAAATTTTTGTATCATGCGTTCTGAGTTACCAAATTGGGTCATAAAAAAATAACTTTCAGAGTCACTTATATGATTTATGTTTTCATACGCTTCACAATACTTATTTGTGTAAGGACCATGAAATAGTTTCAGTTCTTATACGTATGAATACTCCTTAAAATTTTTATCCTGCTATGAATTTAGTCCGCTTGAATAATTGTACATTTCTGTTTGTTAGACGGATGTTTTACTACATATGTTACTACAAATTTACTGGACATCTCTTTGAACAATGTTGAAATTTTCAAGCAAAAATTACTGTTTAAAATTACTGTTCGATGGAGAAATTTCGATCATAATTGAGTGTTTTTTTAGAGGCGACCAGAGGGATGTAAAAGTCATCCCGAGCTGTGACTCTCCTTCAGTGAAGCACGACAAGAAGGCTATTTCTCTGTCATTATCATCATAATAATTTTACTACGCTCGACCAATCATTTTATAGGACATCAGTCTCACCTGGCACAAGCGACCAATGAGAGGGCAAATACCTCACCAGTGGCGCATGCAACGTGTTTCGGACAAATTTTGGTCGTTCAGTACTTCGGTAAAAATTCATTTTGGGAATTAAAGGCAGTAAAGAATCGTCCTGTTGTGTTATTTCCTTGTATGAGTAATGGTGAAAAACAAGACATAAATTTTAACAACAATGCAATTAATTTTTCAGTTGACGTCCTACGGTAAATATTTGAAAAACTAGCTTTCAAACACTGAGGTCGAAAATAGACTGGTATCTACATACATGGATGTTGAACATTTTTCACTTTAGTTTTCTTAACTTAACTTTAGTGCAGCAAAAATTTAATTGTGCTGTGCCCTCGTTTGTCATGTCTCTAATACAGGAAGCGAAGCCACGAACCTTAACCCATCAGGTTAAGGTTAAAAAGGAAAAAATCAGAAAAATTCAGGTTAAAATCATAAAAAATGTTTTCCCCCCCCCCAAGCAACTAAAAAACACCTTAAAAACAAGAAAACAGCATTTAAAATCCACTCACCCGGTTTAAATGTCCCTCGTGGGATTGACGTGAAAATTGTCAATTGATGTTAAAATCAGTTATTTAACCCTTTCGGTCCTGACGGCATCTCTGGTAGCCGCAGTCATTTTTCGCCTATTAAGATGCAGAGCAACACGTGTGTCTGTGCAAACGCTGGTAGGGCAGTGCAAGCTACAGTTTGATCAGGACAATGCAGTGACCGTAAAACATCACAAAGCATCTTTTTTTTAAATTTGATGTTAAATATGTTGAAAAAGGTTCTGATATTTGCATCATGGTACCGAAAGGATTAAAAAACTTTTACGTCAATTGAAGTGGAAAACACAAACGAGTTAAACATTCACATGCCTAGTAACTGTGTTTCTTGTATAAACTACCCATTTTGTGATGTAGTGATCGACTTTCTGGTGCCTTAACAAATTGTAGTATTCATGCGACAGCAGTGAGTCTCAAATGGTTCAATAATATAATTTTCGTAACTAACTTGACAAGTGTTTGGTTCCCATACTCTCCTTATTTTAATACATGAAATTTGAATGGAGATTGTGCCTGAATTAACACTATAGCATTTGTCTTTTTTCTCGGATGGAATGCTTCATAAACTCAGATTTATTTATTCATATGTGCCTCGCTGGCCCTATTATCTTTACCAGCTACCATTGCTTAAGTGTTATTTGTCTGCGTAAGCTGAATAACAGACTCAGTATACTAATTACCTGTTTAATGAAACTGAATAAACATTAAGATCATCAAATCGAATCATAGTAATAATTCTAAATTATGACAGGAACAAAATTAATTTTAACGAACTCATACATTGAAATGAACTTCGTCGGGATATTTACAAGAAATTTCGGATCAGTAACTGTACCATGTTCCCAAGTTTGATGGGATGAATTTAGATTCGTCATGCGACCACATAAGGAACTCTGGTATTATTCGCACTGAAAATTTTATAATTTTTGTTACTCCTATTAGATATTGCTTCTAGAAATTTTTTCTAAGCGCTGAACGAACTGTTCTGCTCGGTTAGGCGACTAAATTGGCAAACGATTATGCTTGTGTGACGGCGCAAGCTGCAAGTCATCGTAGAATTAATTAAGGCGCATAACAAAAGCACGGTGAGGCGTTCGTAGAGCACTAAGGAAGTGAAAGTGATGACTGACGCATGGAAACATGATTGTCACCAAGGATTGGCAACAGAAGCCATACGCAGAAGCGTTGGTGTCAGGATTAGTAACCGACACCGCAGTGAGGTTTAGGACGGTGGTGTATATCATTTGTTGTATTTACACAAGAGCGACTGGAGAAATCGTCCAATAGTCAGCCAGAGGGTATATTAATATCATATCTATAAGTGTGTCTAGAAAAGAATTGGTTGCACAATTATCCATTAAATCTGTTAAAAAAAGTGTATGGAAGATTTAGTAACTTCAGTGGCAGCCAAATTGGGAACTGGAATGACAGCTGCTAGGCGAATGTAATAATTAAGAGCTGTAGTGAGCATGTACAATTTTACAATAATTCCAGAATTCTTATCAAAATGTCCGTAAAAATTTGATACAAGAACCCACTGTAAGGACTGATCACAAAGAAAATGCACGTAAATATGTATATCATAATGAGAGTTAATTGAACCCAGTTTTGGTGAGAGACAATGGAGTACAGTAAGTACAATATTTCAAGAAATTAAACACTTCATTTACGTTAATAACAGTGAATAGTAGCATAACAAGTACGTGAAAAATAGAACATTATGAGGGCGCATTAACCTCGCTGCCTATTATTAATGTTAATGTTTTCTGGATTAGCGAGATTACCAAAGGAAAAGAGTAGCCCTATAAAATTAGTGGTTACATCGGTGCTTAGAATATACTATAATACAAAAATAACAATCGATGACATCCCTTTAAAGTAGGCAACACTCACAAAATAGTTACTTTAGCCATGAGAAAAAATACGAATTATATATTTCCGCTGGGTGTTAGCTGAGGATGTCCATCCTTCATATTCAGATCGGAACAGAAGTCACGATGAAGAACTAAGATGAGAATAGAATAGAATGAGGCTATAGGAACGAACCTTCTCGCCCATTCTTGGGTCGGATAATTACTTCGATAATTATTCGGTTGTTTACACAAGTCCCATGCCTTATTTCTAGCCGCTTCAACCATGTCGGCAGCGGGATTCGAACCCGGGTCTTTCCGCTCGCAAGCAGATTCGCTCACCAGTCGACCAAGCTGGTGATGAGTGGTATTAGAACTGAAGTGAACGTTCTTATTTTACCGTAAGCTACTGTGTGAGTCTCGAGCACTAGAACTAAGTCGATGTAAAAATCTTCAAGAAAGTGGATTGATTCTCGGTGCCAACGGGTCTGCCTAGAAACAAAGTTTATGTGCTGGTATGATTATAAAAATTGTGCAAGAAATTTTTCAGTGAAAAACGGCGTTTGTAAGATAATTTTGTCTTTGCTAATGTCAAAATGTATATATGAGCGTACTTGTAATTTAGTACTAGTGCATTTGAGAGAAGTACCGTAGTGCATTTGCCTTAAACTGAATTTATGTTTAATAACATCGTACAAGCAAAAGGATTTTAAAAATAAGGTAAACACATTTCAAATTAAAAACAAAGTTTACCTGTTATTCTTAATTTACATTTGATGTAAATTCAGGGTTTATGAATTTCAGTTGAAAAAGATAAGTATTCACGAAGTATATCAACATTTCAATGTAAATCAATGGACGGACTTCAACATTATCGGAGAGCAAATTGCAAAAGAAACAAGTTAGTGATATTCACTTTATTACCCGATCACGGCAATGAATTTTATTTATTAATATCGGATAGTGCGAGTGAACTCTAAGCGCTGTTCGACTTTCGCTCTAGATTGTAATTGTATTTAACTTCTAAAAATCTCACCCGGGAATTTTACGGTACATTTGATAAGATGCAAAATAAATGAATGGACGGATGTAGATCCATTCCTCAGAAAGCTCATTACTTTAGAAGTCCTTTTCCTAGACAGACCACATTCTTGGTAGAGTTCGTGCGTGGGATGTGACCAGACAAACCAGCTGGCTACGACAACCGTTCACCAAAAATGCTGCAAAAAACTATTTATTTTTTTAATTTCATGTGAGAAATTATTCTCTGTTGAAAACATTCTCTGAACTGAGAATTTTTTTCTCCGCTTGGGGTGAATAAACAAGTACACACACGCAGACACATCGGACCTCTTTCATTCATACTTTTCTAGCAGGCCTCTGAATGACGTAAGAGCTACTGCTACAAGTTGTACTAATGCTCGTGCGTGAGTTGTACGCTCAAGAGCGTTTGGTATGCGACCTACATCTGTTATGAATGGTAGCATGAATATGATACCCGTGTATGTGCGGCCGTCTGTGAACTCTCAAGTGCGGGCAGCACATGCGGGCGGTTGACTTGTACCCTTCAGTGCTCTATGTGCATTCAATTTAATCGGATTAAATTCACTGTAAAAGAGAAAGGAGAACATCATGAAGACTGTGGTCATCACGCACAGAAATAGAATGCGAAAAGACTGTACGTGAACAAGAACTTCATAGAAGTTAGTGTTTTCAAACTGAATGCGCAAAACAAATGATGTCTTTTCACAGGCTGGGTCTCCAATCATTCTAACTTATTATTAAACAGTAAACGAGGTAGAGGTTCATTTATTTCTTCTCAGATAAATCAAACAACGCCATGTACCACTTGAGTTTCAATATTACCATGCGTGAACGAAGTTAAATACACACATAGGAAGCGTAAGTTAAAGTGACACGTGATTTGAACAGTTTGCCGCGTGCAGGGTATATACCTATACCTATATCGAATGTCGTCTAGACGAAGCAGTGAGCTACGCGACGTCTCACATGGGCTTTTCTTCATTAAAGTTTAATCTTCCTTCATATCACCATCAAAACTATAGAAATGATTTACGCGCTCTTGTAACTTTTACGGAGGCAAAATAACGTAAAATACACAAATTTGTCAGCGACTCTCTGTGCTAAAACCAACATGTAGCGACGGCCAAACCTCCACTCTTTTTTTCTGTTGTTTTTAAAACATGCGGGAAGCTGAAGGACAGTGTTTATATTTGTTCTAATTCATTATTTCGTCTATAAAGTATTTAAATGTTAATATGTTACCAAATAAGAATCTATTTGTTTCATTTAATGATTGATAGTAAATGAGTCGTGTCGTTCAAGAAGAGGAAAATTCAGTGGGTGAATTAATGATTTTTTCTAGAAGACAACAGTTTATCCAATCTCCATTCCCGCCAAATTCTCTACGTGGTAAATAACCATGCTGAACAAAAAACACTGACAAATTAGAAAAGACAAATAGTAGACGCTTTAGCTTAACAGATAACGCAAGTAAGTCAAGGAAGTATGTATCAGCAAATGAACTAAGTGCTACTAGACCAGCGATCACGTTTCAATTGGCGACGATTGCCTCAGTACTCACGTTCACCTCTGTCTGACAGTGTAAAGTTGCAGTTAGCCTCTAAAATGGTCTGCATTTATTTAGTGATACTAACAGGGTAGTATAATTACTTGCCATACTTCGCACCAATTGCTTGCATTATTCCACGAAAAATTTCCCCTCCGACGGATATCCTTGCACGGTGACCAGGAATCACCACAAAGATCCTGATATCTTTCCCTTTGCAATTTCTTTTTATGGGGGTATGTGAAATAACAAGTATACGCTAACAACCCATAACCAGTCATGGAGTAAAGCCAGCCATGGAGTCATATGCCCAATCCGAATTTTATCGTCTGACCGGCGATAATTTTCGTCAGCATTAACCGGTAATTATCGCCTTTTCTTACGATAAACCGATGATATCTTACGATAAAGCGGTAATTATTATCTTAAAAAAAACTGTATTTTTATTGTTTTTTCCCTATGCTTGGAATGACGGTAGGAATAAGACTGTAAAGACCGATCAATATCGTCGGCGAACAATTCATCGTCTGGAAATACCTATAATTACCGGTAATAACCAGTACTATTTCTATCGTCGGAAGTTCCTACTATAAACGATGATTATTACCGCAAATCGATGATTATCTCCGGTAAACCGACGAAAAAATTCGGATTGGGTGAAGCCTTGAGTAATCCTGAACTATAAGTTGAAATCAGGTATGTTATAAGAGGCATCGATCAACACATCTGGGATAGAGTTATCGTGAGTTTTAAGGAGAGCCTAAATGCATGCAAACTCAATGCAGGTGAACATGTGGCTAATTTTGCGTTTTATAGCAAAATGGGAAAGAAAGAAAACTTAAGAAATATGCAAAATATAATCATGTTTGTGAAAATTCGTCTTAATTATTTATATTTTATAATCGGTATCATTTATGAAACACCATATATATAATAATACCAGACTAGACATTTCCCAAATTTACTTGTAGAGAGTAAATTTTAGATATTCATTATATGAAACGCAAACCAAAGTAGATCGATAACTTCGAAAAATAAACAACGCTATAAAAACAAACATAACATAGTGTTTTTCTTTATTTTGGTACGCCCTTCTCCACGTTTTTTTTCAGGTCAGTTTGCGGTCGGGGATACACCAAGAAAAAACCCATTGTCGAGAGCTGGATGGTGGTGGGTGCGTGGAAAATATAAAGTCATAAAACATAAGATGGTTAATTCTATTGATGCCACCGTGCCATAAACCATAGAGATGCCTCCGTGCATTGTCAATACTATGGACAGTCACAAACACAAACCATGACGAAAAACGTTTTACGCTAAGACGATCTAAGCAAATCCAGGTGAGCCAGTAGAGGTGTTCTCACAACCATGTCTGCTTTACCGGCCTCAACGATTAACTAAGTGCCTTTTAAAATTTATTTCCCCAGTTGAAAACCGATTCTATGTAGGTATATCAGGGAAAAGACTTCTCATTTTTTATCTAATAGAAAAAAACTATTCTCCTTATTCATAAAATGAATGCGACTCAATAAATAGGATTTATAAATGTTTTCAATACTCAAAATACGTTGGAAAACTATAGACAATTTTTATGGAAGCGAATTTTTCAAAGCAGATATTAAACTACTGCTTTGCTGCCACCTTAATTATTGTTTATGTCATCTATATTCCTTATTCCTCACTAACTTTAATTATTCAAACTACAGAACCATAAGTTAGCAGCTGGAATTTTATTTACCTCCAGCTTGAAAGTACAGACTGAATAACACAGGACGATGATTTAGAAACACTCCATAACATAAGTTCAATATTCTCAGTATCCTTGCCTACAAGATAGTGTACTTAATATACTTTATGTGTACCGGACATCATGCTTTCTGGTAATTTTACCTACTAGACTTCATATCTACATGACGTTAGGTTTAATAAATGACATGTTGAACAGAGAAACCAACATGGGGCTTTTTAAAAATATTTCAAGGTCTTCTTCTCATAAACCACGAATCTAGGGAGTAGAGGTTGGAATCATATTTTATAAATTATCAACACTATATAATAAAACGCCAGGCGTCTCCTTAAATAGATAGATTTATATAGTTATTGTGCGTAATTTCTACTGTTATTACAATGGGAGTCTCCCTTAAATACTGGTAGTTAAAACCGTAGACTTTTTCGTCAGGTCTGAGAATCTGTTGCTCTAAGTTCTTCCTTCAAATGCATGATATTAAAACCCGTTATTTTTAACAGACATACACACTAGTTTTATATATTACGAAGTTCATGAGAATTCGTATGATTGACTGAGTTCTGTAGGTCGAACGGGCAGTCCTACTACTTTGGATACGCAGCTCGCAGGATGCTTGCTCCAAGCTTTCTTGAGCTGGTCAGCAGCAATATAATGAATTTCTAAGGACTCATCAGCTATTGACAAAATAATTCAACATTAAAATGAGAACATTCTTATTTTTCAATAACTAGACAACCACAGTAAAATAAATTTTTCGACCACAATGCTGTAACTGTTTAATATCTGAAGAACCACAATACTATAGTAAACATTGAATAAGAGACCAGCCTCATGATAGTAAATTCTTATTAGCTTGACACCCTCAATAGTGTAAATTTCAAGAATAGACCAACCATAACATACATACTTCGTATTTAAAAGCAGACAACCGTAACAAAGGAATTTAAAAAACTAACCAGTCACAGTTATACATAAGGTGCTCAATATTTATCGCTACATCAAAATGTAAAATCAATTATTTACACAAAGATTCCATTCTATTTTAAATTTCTGTGCGTCAACGAAATTATATTTTTTTGGTAAAATACGAATTATAATGGCTAAAGACTTAGACAATAGAATAACAATTTTAGAACTGCATAAGGCTGGGAAATCTCTTGCGGAACCTATGTATAAGAATCCTAAAATTAAACAGAAGGCTAGTCTAGAGAACACTGAAGGGGTTCAAAGAGACTGAACAAGTAAAGAGTTCGAGGACAAAGTCAAAGTTCGAACTGCTAGGACCTCGAAACTGAATCCTCTGGACCCCGGTATCTATGCAGTGTTGAGGGATAAAGTTTCTGTTTCTTCAAAAAGAATGGCGATGCTGAAAGCAAAATAAAGTCAGGATGTAATAAAAATTATCGGCAGTATTACATATGACTCCTGTAAATCATTTTCTAACCGTCTTCGGAAAGCTATGATCGTTAAAGGTCACCATATTGAATGGCGTATCAACACAAGTATTTTTCAAACATTTTTTGACATTTGAAAAAACATCAGTATTATTATATCTTTCGTTAATTGTACGAAACAAATTTTGTAACTAGTCCTAGAACATCGTGGCAATACTCAGAAACCCGTTGATTTAGCGAGAAACAATTGTACTCAGCCATTGATGATATAGGTAAGTAATGCAATGAGGGAGTTATTTTTCAAGCTATCAGAGGAATTCGCTGCTTCTCCGTTCTGACGTTCGCTGATAAGAAAGCTGCAGGCTGGTCTTTGCGTGCGAGCTTCGGGCTCAAAGTGCCCAGCTCCGTAGTTTCATTTGTTTCTGGTAGATAAATGCCCGCGATGAACAATTTTTTCATCCGTAAATGCAAAGAAGCACCTTTGAATTTTAGGACTATAATTTTTTGTGGTTAAGTCTCTTTCTGATTCAAGGTCTGATCTTTTGTTTTTAGTTCCACTGTATTCATTCACGAAAATGACAACGGTGGATTTTCAAAATTGCCGGAGACATTTTAATGATAAATTATAGAAAATTACTAACACGTATAATGCAATAACGAAATTGTGTTTTTTGATTGCAGTTCAAGTTTGAATTTGTCAGCGTAACAAAAAAATATAATAACAAAATTTAGAAGTTTCCACGTACTCAGAAGGTTGATAGATGCTTCTACAACTATGAATTTAGGTAAAAGAAGTTAATATTTCAGTCCAACATTACTTAACAAAGTTCTTGGTATGATTTTCATTACCTTCGACTCTTATAAACAGCATTAACGCCTCTCTTTCTTACGGCAAAAAGAGACTTCTGAAAAATATTTTTTGCTCCAACTTTCTCTTATCTGTTCAAACTAAGCCTAAGATTATGTTGTTTACGGACCAAGCTTTTACCTTTGACTAACTAAAGCTGATTAGCACACGTTTGAAGCTATCTTTTTCATCTTATTTACTGGCACGCCCCACCACCCTGGCGGTCACTGATGTACGCTTCAGCATCATAAAATGATGCAATAATTCAGTTACAATTTGAATTTAAATTCAATGTTGTCTCCTCTTCGCTTCATGATGATGGCAAGTGAGGTAGAGAATAGAGATGAAACCCAGAAATGACTAGATTTTTATAGCTGATCTAATATTCACTCGAAGAGAGCTAGCTGAAGCCTCATCTTTAAAATGTTTGAGTTGGTTAGATGGTAAGGAACTGGTCAGATGCATTAAGCAATTTAACATTATCCTGCACAGACTTCTGCGTACTTCGCTTACATTGTGTTACATTGTACGTTGAACATTATGCGTAGAACACTGTGCGTAGAACTGTTACATTCTGCGTAGAACATTGTGCGTAAAACTGTTGCATTCTGCGTAGAACATTGGGCGTAGAACTGTTACATTGTGCATAGAACATTGTGCGTAGAACTGTTGCATTGTGCGTAGAACATCCTGCGTAGAACTGTTAATTTGTTCGGTGTGCATGATGAACAAAGATTCCTCAGTAACATTCTCATACGTTTTTTATGTACCTACTGGACTGTTATAATTATAAGAAGTCCACTGTGCTATTAACACAGGGTGTTTCTTAAAAAATTAAACCCTTTGTTTGAATGTTAATAATTTAGTAAACAATAATTCGATTTAAATGTTCTAGTTTTAATTTAATTCAAAAAATTATTTTGTCGCAGCAACAACAATAACAGTTCCTTGAAATCCAGACTTTGGTTGTAGTTACTTAAAACGGGATGGGATATTTAAACACTTTTTGATCAATAAGAAACTCAAATAATAAAATTAATGAATATTTTTCTACCATGACTACTAACAATAACTGCAAAACCGCTGCTCAATAAAAAATAATCTTCATTTAATCATTCAAAAAATGTATTAAATCTTTTATTTAATCTGTGGATTTTCGATTATCTCCGGATTTTCGGTGCAGGACAAGAGTAGCTGTATTGGTTTTCAGGCTCCGCTTCATGAGACTTCTTCTTTTGGGTGGTAGTTGCAATCTAGAGTCTGCTTTACTCCCTCGGAAACAGTAAAGGGTGCGGCAACCTAATTTCCTTTTTTCAGAGCAAAGCGCTTTGAAAAAACGAAGTTCTGTTGCCGCATCCTGTAGAAGATCTAAAAGGAATGATTGCGAAAATCTACAGATGATATTTTATTAAAATGAAGACTATTATTTATTAAAAAATGGATTTGCATTTTTGGTTTTATCCATGGTGTAAAAAATTCGATAAATTCTATCATCTAATTTTATTATTTCTGCAAACAGGGTTTTAAATACCCTCACAAGTTTCAAGTAGCCAAAACCAAAGTGTAGTTTCCATGAAACTATTCTTTTGTTGTTGAAACATCAAACGATTTTCTGCATCGAACGAAAAAAGGAAAGTATGAATCGAAAATGAGTTACTAAATCATTAGGATTCAAACAGAGGGTTTCGTTTCGTGTGAAGAACTCTGCAAAAGACATCCAACACATTACCAAAAGTTGTATTTCCTATAGTTATTCAATTTACGCAACGTATTGGATATTTATTGAATCCACTGTATATGCTCTCGCAGCAATAGTTTATTACTTGAGTGTTAGAGATAAAACTACTTGTGATCTGTCCTTGTATCTTCTGATACAGGAGCATTTTCTCCATCTGTGCTGCAACATACAGCATCAACATTCTCATGGCGTTGTCTTGTCCGCACGATGCTATCGATAAGATACTCCTTAAATTCGGTCACGGTATCTACAGATGAGGTGTATCACAAATTAATTCCTTGCGTTCACTAGTAGCACAATTGCTAACCAACAGTGCTAAGACAATCATGTCAACTATTTCTAGTAATAGCGTATACGTGCCTTAGTGTGGTTACGTCTATAGGGTTCTGACACCATCAACGTAGTATTTTTTAACGAAAAATCAGTTATGAATCTAATTTTAATTTTCGTATATTTATTAGCAGTATAGGTTGATCTGTCTCTTACTGTTATAAAATAGAAAGAATATTTAGAGAAGTCTGAGTTTGGAGACTTAACGGGCAACGCTCAGGGAACAAAAATTAGGATGTAGAACGTTTCGAAATTAGTAACCGAGGTAACATTTAGAATAAATTCGCCCATTGTTTTTATTTTAGATATATAATACTAATAGAAAAAAGCTATCGGATCGACCGTTGAGCGCTCACAGAACTCAACTCTCAGAGGCTCCTGAAGAGATCAAAAGATTCTTCGAATTTCTCCTAGAGAACTTGAAGGTTTTAGTTATTATCGTTACATTTAGGTGTAAAATAATTTTTTTACACTAATATGTGATTTTATATACTGCTATACCTTCTTTTATATACCTTCTCGGACTGCTAGCACCTCAAAATTGTTAAAATTTACCGGAGAAAAAGGTTAGAAGAAACCCAAAGAGATCCTTTAGAAATCTGATGAAAGAGGGAAATGTTTTAGTCGGAACCATGTTTACCATTCTCCATATAGACTTGACAACTTCTTCATATAAAAAATCAAAACAAACACTGATTATCTACAAAACTGAAGTAACGTAGAAAGCTCACTACCAAATCTCATGTTCAGTGACAAAAAAAATTTGATGTTCAACAAAAAATTGACGAACAAACTGATCAATTTTGGTGTTGGACAGGTGTGACAGGTGTGGATAGTCACTCAAATAGATAGAGCAGCATCAATGATGGTTTGGGCCTCCATCACTGATATCGGAACTAGTTCACTGTTCTCCATGAAAGAAGGTGTTAAACCTAATAAAAAAAATAACACGTCATTCTTCCAGAGTTATTGTTGCATTATGCTAAAAATATTTAAAAAAAACGTAAACAATTGTTTCAGGGAGACTCGGCACTTATAGTGAAGCTAAGCAAGCACAAGCTTTGTTGGTATCAAATGTTTCCCCACTTCATTTCCATGGAAGAATGGCCTCCATCGTCGCCAGATCTGAATCCTCTTGATTACGGCACCTGATCTAAACTGGACAGTGAGGTGCCAGCGAGATATTACTGAAATTTAGAGGCACTGAAAACAAAGCTTGAGATGGAAAAGGCCAAAATTCAAAAAGAAGTTAGCCGTGACTCGTACAAATCATTCTCTAAACGTCTTTAGCTTGGTATCAACTAAAAACAGAGGGCATCTTGAATTAAATATGCTGATTTTAAACTATTATATTTTTAACTAATTTAATTTGTTCGTTTAATTTACATGGGTCCTAAAAGTTGCAACGTTAATTATTGTACACCTTCTACACAGCTGAAAATATAAAGCCTCATCGTCAATCCTTTTTCTAAATCATGGACGGGGCTGCACACTAATCAGATCACTGATGCAATCATTAGAGCAATGAATCTCCTTCATTCTTCATATCTTGGTGTTTTTTGTGTCAGATAACATATGCTGTTACTGGTGTACACTGCCGAGCCCGGTATGTCTGTTTCCATATGTCACTCCATGATGACGGATTATTTTCTCTTACTTTAAAAACGGGAAAGCAAAGCGCAAGAGACTCCCTTTCAGGTCTGAGGCAAAGAGTTACATTCGGTTCACAATCACCTTTCACTCCATGCTGCCTCTGTTGCACCCTTACATTCTTTATTGGCTTATCTTTAACTTATTCCAGAACCTTCTCTTACTATGTACAGTATAGGCATTCGTCAATGCTTTAGTCTTCCTCCAGTAAATCATTCTATCGCTTCTAACACCACGTTTCCAACCGAACGATGCTCTTTCATTCTCACCGTAAGCCAGACTACCTACAGTTTAGACCGACTTCAGAGATTTATCTAAAATTTTTCTAGATTTGTTTTTCATTTCAGGTTGTCTAGAAATTTTAATGATAGTTTACTTGTGTCTCCAAGTTATCTATTATTTGATGTGTCGGACACTTCTTGACACATTACTTCAACATTTTCACGAATAGAATGTTCATACTTTATTTTTTCTGTAAAAGGTTTTTAAATTTCAGTTCGAAGTACAAAAACGCAGTGATGATCAAATTTCATTTGTTTAAAGGTTGTATACGTATAGTAACTAAACCTATTGGCAACGGGATAGACATTTATTGCACTGACTATAGGTGTTTCTGCAGAAAAGGTGTAGTTACTTTTTTTAGCTGGATTCATATCAAATTTTGAAATGAGAGAATAGCCTTCTTAAGCACAGGGAGCTTCTTAATTTCCCAAGCGTCTCTCCGAAACGTGTAAGCGAAATAAATATGGTTTGAATATGAAGTAAACTACCCATATTAAGCCAGAAGAGATGCAGTGCGATCTTTTCAAGAATATCACTTTGTTGTTACATTTTTCGAGTTTCCATCTACACCTCACCTGATAATCTGGAATGCTCGATTTGATTTCCGACTTCTCTGTGATTTGGACTGTAGTTGTGTAGTTTACTATGTTTACTTTATAACATATAATAAATATTGCAAGCTAGAGCAACAATGAAAAACTCGCTTTTCTATGAGCATTGATATTTCCTCTCCACAGTTCCGCTGTAAACGCTCTGGGAAAAATTTTTACATTAAAAGTTCTGTGCTGTAAAAAGAAGACAATTAAATGTGAAGAAAAGGCAACACGATCAACACGAGAGTATTCAAAGTTGAGAAGAACAGTATCACATGCATTGATTCCGTTTATTTCAACTAATTAAATTTTTATTTGCCGCTACCATTGACTCACTCTGTTAATTAACTCAACTAAGCTAACTATGCACCAATCTTAGGAAAAAATTAAATAAAATGAAACCTTAAATTGAAATTGGAGAGATTATTTTTCATTTTCCAATTAAAATTTAAAAAAGTTTATAAATAACTTCTATTTATTATTTCCTAATATCTTTTTGTCTCTGTGAAACTTATAATTTATTTTCTATTCTTTAGTATGAGCAAATTCTTAGATTTTTGTACGTGAGAAGTAAGTAGAAGATTTGAAAATTGAAAACAATTAACTGTTTCTTATCTGTTCTCCTATGCACTTGTGAACGAAAAATGAGCGCGAATTTTGTCTTGTGTGCCATAAAAGGTGTGATGTTCAGAAGCTTCATCGTACACCCATCATGCAACACGAATAGCATTTCTGAAAACGCTTCTGAGTGTACGAGTATCGAGAAAGACACCTGTTATCTTGCGCAACAAGGAACTAATTCATCAACGTGACCCTTTCTCTTGGAAAGGCACTTGACGAGAGAACTGTATATCGGTTTTTATTACCCGGGCACAGCCCAACGAAAGCAAGTAGAAGCTTCATTACAGGTTGTTTATTCGGTGCTGAACAAGGACTTCTTTGTTGGCGATGCGATTATCTTCTTTTGACTCACCGCTTGCCACTTTATGACGTCTATCATCCTAGTCCAAACTTCACTTTCAGTCTGAAATAAACCAAGTATTCGTGGCCAGCAATTGTTTTTTCTTGGTCCATCTCCCTGGAGGAGATAGCGGCTGCTTCTTGAAGAATGCACTTGTCGTACAGAGTCTTGGCAGTGCTGGATCTCTAGATTTAAGAGACGTCTGTTTGCTTATAAAATGTCTTTGAATGAACTACCTGAAAACTGAAGCCTTTTACGAGCACATAACGAACTAAATCAATTAGAAAATAAACTTTGGTGGTAATGAATATCTGGTACACAGTAAGGCAAAAGTATTTCACACACTGAAATTTCATACATCTCCATATTTACTATTTTAACCTTAAATTAATAATTAATAATGAAAATTTTCATTCGTGTGCAAGAATTTATGAAAATACACATTAGAAAAGGATTTATTGGTACAGATATCAAAACACCAGAAACAGAAATACATAATGAATTATTATAAAATTTAATGAGGTAACAGTTTTGCTTTGATTAGTTTCAAAGTTAAAATATATTTTTTTTGTTCAACCACACCATTCCACGATGTTCCAATCATCATAGACAACACTCCTTATGATCTTTCATTGGTATTTTAAATCACACTACCGTGATTCACGCATAGGACAAAATAACTGTGAAATGATGCGCCTTAAATGATCATCGAATTCCACAAAGCGCAAATCGTTTCACAAAGTGCACATCGTGAACTGGTGGTTGTCTACTATTATTGCAGCTGTCACCAGAACGGGATATCTAGAACACCGTGTGTATAGCAGGCCGATCTTGCTTTTGTACTTGGAAGTTCATGCAACTGAGAGCGCTTAATCTTTTTGCAGCTTTTCCATAACAAGATCATGCTACACCATTTTCTTCTTGGCCTCTTTCGAAAGAAATATGGATATTCGATCGAATCTATATATATATATTTATATACATGTGGATATATGCAAATGAACTCGATTATGTTCATGCATGGTTGGTATTCTGAGTGGAAGTTTGAGCAACATAATTTCTTGCATGTCGTTGTCCTCTCGTGTCCAAGACACGAGCAATGAGGCGCTGGAAGATGCTTTCAGTCGAGTGTCACAGTAGATCTCTTCGTATCTCATCTTCGAAATAATAATTACCTTTACCTGATAGGCAGCATTTAACGCAGGAAGAAAGTCACTCAGAGAACTCACTGCAGAAATTGGGTCAACAATGCATGTGGCTTTTCTCATATCTATTCATTCTTTATCTCCGTGATAAGAAACATCATTAGACTACAGTCATTAGTTGATAACTGTGACAGACGCTTAGGAATGAAGACAGATGGCATGAGTTTCGGAGCATGTAAGTGGACCTCCTGAAGTGTTTACAGAAGCGCTGATTGGGATAAGATGGCCATTTTACCAAGGACATTAAAAGAATACAATCCCTCTTTTCTAGGCGGCTTGGATGCAGGCTTTTAATGGGCCAGAAGAACTGAAACGCCTCCAATTCACATGCGAAATGTTTATTTTGATTCTTGTCTCCTTTTCTCCGACTGCAAAAATAGATGAAATTACGAGATTGGCGATGTGCAAGTCATTCCGCGTAGGCTGTGTGTCATGTTATGCGCTGCAAACTTTGTAGCATATTGTGCACAGCATTACATACCCTACCATATCACGTATTATATAAATTACCCCATCATTCAGAAACATGAGGCTAAGGATCATTCATCAGCAGTACCATGTATAATACTACCTACTATCTCATGTATCATACCATCTGTTATAATACGAATCATACCGTACATGTCATCATGCACGATATCATGTATCATACCATATTCATACAATACTACTCCTTGAACAATATCATATCATAACATATCACTCCTTCAACAACATGAAACCTTGTAACGTGTCTTGAACAAGGCGTATGAGTGGTACGAGCCATGTGTATGACATCTTAATCCACTCAGCCTGCAACTCTGGGCAAGCATCCCTGTGGAGTGCTTCCCTTTGTATAATGTGAGGACTTTTGAGTTGAGTTCCTTCTGAGGATGCAGCTTGGAGGAAGGAGCTAGCCAATGAGGAGCAATAGCTTTAGGAATAATGTTAGGGCTTGAGGATATAACGCTTAAGGAGTTAGGTGCAAAGAAAAAGGAGTGAGAAACATGGAAGTTTGAAATGCGATAAAAGTAGGTGTTCTTTTGGAGTGCAAGGAGGGGTGATAAAGTAATGTGATTATCACAAGTTATAAAGGGAAAGTATTATTGTACTCAAAAAACTTTCAATAGTATTAAAAAATTATTATTGACCGTTCTTTCACTGATTGAAAGTGTTGTACGTTTGAGAGAGAAGGGATAAATGGGAGATGTGAGTGATTGGTGACAATCCAAGGAACACTAGTGAGCGATAATAGGTGAGTGTTCTAATGTGAACTTAATAAGATGGAGAGGTGAGTGAAAGCTTTGAAGGGAAATGAGTGAAAGATATGAGTGAAAGTGGAGAGTGAAAACGATGAGTAAACATGACGATTGACGGTGATGAACAGATTAAATAAATGAAGGATATAAGTGTAGTTGATGAGTGAAAATTTAGAGTGACGGAGGTAAGTGAACATTGTGTGAAGGTAATGAGAACAGATATTTAGCAGAGGTTATTAGCGGAGTTGAGTAATGGAGTGGAGCGATAGTGATGAGTGAGAGTGAAGATAGAGGTGTACGGCCTGAAGTAATGTTTCTGGGAGGTGGTAGTTTGTGTACTGAAAGAGGGAATAGAATAGAATAGAATGAAGCTATAGGAACGAACCTTCTGGCCCATTCTTGGGTCAGATAATCACTTCGATAATTATTCGGTTACCCAAGTCCCATGCCGTAATTCTAGCCGCGTCAACCATGGCGGCAGCGGGATTCGAACCCGGGTCTTCCTGCTCTCAAGCGGATTCGCTCACCAGTCGACCAAGCTGGCGACGCAACGATAAGAGGGATGCAGAATGACAGAAATCAACTGATGACGAGCTCATGGTTGCAAAGGACAATAGTGGGAAGTGGGAGAGGTGAAGAGTGATGTGGACATTGAATGGAGATACGATGCATGTATAAGGAATGAAGGTGCATGAGGAAAAGGTGTAAGTATGTAAGGTGAGGAATAGAGGTAAGAAATTTAGAGCACTAAAAGAATGAGACTTATTGCTGAAGGAGAAACTAGTTGGAGAAGGTTGTGGAGGTGTGCCAGCTTGTGGAGTGTTGAACAGGTGGGGAGGTGAAGAAGGCTGATGAAGGAAGGAGGTAAACAGGTGTGAGATCAAAAAATTGAACAATTAGAGAGTGTGACTGGTGAGTGGAGGGTTGAGAAGTGTGCCAGATGAGGTGTGTTGAAGAAGTGAGAAGGATATTGAAGTCAGAGGCGTTTGAGAGGATGCTTGAGGCTAGAAGAGATGAGGTGAGATGGGTGAGGTGGACATGAAGGGGGGAGATATGTGAGGAGGGTAAGAGATATGTGAGTGATTTCAGAGTGAGAGAGCTTAAGGGTGAAGAGAGAGGAGGAATGAGGGAAAGACAGAAGTGATGATAGATTGAAAAAGTGAGAGCGATGAAGAGGAATGAGGGGGTGAGGTTGGATAAGTGCTGATAAATCAGCTGAATGGAAAGGGAGGTAATGAGGGTTGGGGAGTGTCAGTGGCGAGGCGTTTTCAAAGTTGATAGGATTTGAAATGGTGAGGGTTGTGTGGCAGAGTGAGCGTGGTGTATTAGGATGAGAAGGTAAGAAAAGAAAGGAAGGGTGAGAGGGTAATAAGCCAGAAATGTTGGCGGGGTAAGAGAAGAACACGGTTAGGTATAAGCGTTTAGTTTCGAATCTGCCTTCTGTCGGATTTCTGGTCTTTTTGTTCAGTCAGCCACCCTTTCAGCCCCGTACAATACATTTGTTTCATTCACTAATTCTGATGTGGCGTATTCTCACCATATGTACCATATATCTAATGTCCCATATCCACTAAGTTCAGCGATTCCAACTATGATCTAGTAGAATAAAGTTACTGGCAACTTATATACGAAGCTAGAGACAATGTCATAGTGTCGAAAGATTCAGATTCAAATATTGTGAGACCTACTAATGGGAAGATTGATTTTTACGTTCAATTATGAAGGTGTGACAAGAGCAACTACCACAAGCTCTTCACTGCATACAGTCTCTTTACAGGATGTCTCAAAGTAGCCAATTCTTTTAATCTTATGATAAAACGACACCACTAACTCAGCGTCTGGAAATCGAAGCCTAAAATATGGTAGCGCCATAAAAGATACCAAACGAACTGGAATGTAGAAAACAAAGAATTGAGTGTCCGTGTATACATGCATCCTCGTGTCTCGTGTAAGTATTGAAGTCAAAATACTGTATTTTTTTGACGGCATTACTCATAACAGTAAAATTAGATCAGAAATTACATTCATTTCATGCAGATCAGGAGGAGATCAGGCTACAACCTGATTCTGATCTTGGCCTTACGTTTTGTTCAATAATTTTATAGAAATAATTTTTCTTTATTTTGCACCGAAAATAATTGCAAAAGCATTAGGAAACACACAAAATCACGTGTTTTTCGTGATCTACGCACAACGATTCGCTTGTAGGCACAATTTCACGGAGTTTCGTGCATTTTTGAATTTTACGAAAAATAATAAGCGTACCCCTTACGTATTCTTCCCAAATATTTATATGAATAATTTTTCATTATTATGCACCCAAATTGATTGGAAGTGCATTAAAAAACACACAAGATTAACAATTTTGGTATACCACAGTTTAAAATACCCCAATTTCCAGTTTACGTAAAATTACTTTTTACCAACTTTCGGGATTCACTACTTTTTTGGGATTCGCTAGTACGAAATCAGGGACAGTTGAGCAAAAACTGATGTGTTTTTCGTAATATACGCACAAATATTTACTAGTAGACACTATTTCATTGACTTTGGTGCAATTTTTAATTATATAAAAAATGATAAGGATACCCCACTACGTTTTTTTCAATAATTTTATAAAAATCATTTTTCTTTATTTTGCACCCAGAATGATTGCAAAAGCATTAGGAAACACACGAAATCATGCGTTTTTCGTGATCTACGCACAACGATTCGCTTGTAGGCACAATTTCACGGAGTTTCGAGCAATTTTTAATTTTACAAAAAATGATAAGGGTACCCCTTTACGTATTCTTCCCAAATGTTTATATGAATCATTTTACAATATTATGAACCCAAAATGATTGGAAGTGCATTCGGAAACACTTAAGATCAGAAATTTTCGTATACCACAATTTCCAGTTTACGTAAAATTACT
This sequence comes from Trinorchestia longiramus, assembly GCA_006783055.1. Taxonomy (NCBI): domain Eukaryota; kingdom Metazoa; phylum Arthropoda; class Malacostraca; order Amphipoda; family Talitridae; genus Trinorchestia; species Trinorchestia longiramus. The sequence continues at coordinate 192,563 of VCRD01000480.1, forward strand.
TTTTACCAACTTTCGGGATTCGCCACTTTTTTGGGATTTGCTATTGCGAAATCAGTGACAGTTGAGCAAAAACTGATGTGTTTTTCGTAATCTACGCACAAATATTTACTTCTAGAAACAATTTCATTTATTTTGGTGCAATTTTAAAATATATAAAAAATGATAAGGATACCCCACTACGTTTTTTTCAATAATTTTATAAAAATCATTTTTCTTTATTTAGCACCCAAAATGATTGCAAAAGCATTAGGAAACACACAAAATCATGTGTTTTTCGTGATCTACGCACAACAATTCGCTTGAAGGCACAATTTCACGGAGTTTCGTGCAATTTTGAATTTTACAAAAAATGACAAGGGTACCCACTTACGTATTCTTTCCAAATGTTTATATGAATCATTTTACATTATTATGCACCCAAAATGATTGGAAGTGCATTAAGAAACACATAAGATCCAAGATTTCTGTATACCATAGTTTAAAATACCACAATTTCCAGTGTACGTAAAATTACTTTTTACCAAGTTTCGGGATTCGCTAGCGCAAACGCAGCCACAGTTGAGCAAAAACTGATGTGTTTTTCGTAATCTACGCACAAATATTTGCTTGTAAACATAATTTCATTGAGTTTCGTGCAGTTTTTAATTATATAAAAACTGACAAGGATACCCCCTACCTGGCCACAAAATACCTCACACTCAGTTGAGTGAATGTGTCATAGGTGAGCATCCCTGTTTCAGATATGGGAGACCCGGGTTCTAATCCCGGTACTGCGTTAGTCAGTTTCTACCTGATGATAGGAAGACGTGATACTCATCCTACATGCTTGCCAAAGGAATCTTGTACCATTCTTTCTGCAAACCAGGTGCAAGTTCAGATAACGATGATGGTTGTGGATTGCGACCACACACTTTTCTTTCCAATGCAGCCCACAAAGCTTCAATAATATTGAGGTCTGGCGACTGCGGAGGCCAAGAGAGATTTGACAAATTACCCTCGTGCTCAGAAAACCAGTACTGGAAGTTATGAACTGTAAACAGGGGTTTTGTCTTCTTGGAAGACACCATGACCATTGGGGAACAATGTTTGAACGATGGGATGAACTTGATAAGCCAAAATGTTCACATTACTCCTAGCAGTAATGTGCCCTTGCTGAGTTATCATGGCGCCTACTGAAAACCACGATATGGCTGCCTAAAGCATCACAAAACCCCCGCTATGTTTCACTCGAAGCAACAAGCTGTCTGTATTTATATTACAGCTGTAAGCTGTATCGACCAGCTTGGTCGACTGGTGAGCGAGTCTGCTTTCGAGCAGGAAGACCCGGGTTCGAATCCCGCTGCCGACATGGTTGACGCGGCTAGAAATACGGCATGGGACTTGGGTATACAACCGAATAATTGCCGAAGTAATTATCCGACCCAAGAATGGGCCAGAAGGTTCGTTCCTATAGCCTCATTCTATTCTATTATAGGCCTGGGATGGCGTTCGCCAGACGCAAACGCGGTCAGAGGTGGGAAACCGTGAGAAGGAGAACTCATCTAATCATATTACTGTCTTCCACTTCTCTATAGTCAACGCTTTATAACTTAAACACCACATTCTCCTATTACTGGCATTTTCATCACTGATGAATGGTTTTGTATAGTATCTAGGCCAGAAAAGCCGTGCTTATGGAGCTCCCTTTTTATTGCTTTGGTACTCACACGGTTTGTGAGCATGACATTCTTTTCAGGAGTATCTTTTTGCAGCTGTGGCTTTCTTCTTTTTCTTCACAATCTTACTCAACGATCGTCTGTGACAATCATTCAACACACACTCTTGTCCTCGCTGTATTTTAGTGGATGATGTTTTTCAGCGTTTTATATATGCGGAATGAATTTTCGAAAGAGTACCCTGTGAAACACAAACACTGGGTTACCTTGCTTACGGAAGCACCCACCGTACGCACTCCAACAATATGCCCACGTTCGAAGTTTGTTAGCTCAGAGATGATGCAATTATGCAATTACAACTTCCCAGAACAGTGCCCCAACTACGAATGAACTAAGCAGCATATTTACTGCGTTGTATAGGTGACCAGAAAACAAGCGCCACCTACACATTTTACTAGATAAAACGTATATTTTCAAGCATAAATTTCACGAGATATTTCCGTATTGTTGTCCAATCCCTGTATATTTCAGTTACTGTTTACATCTTGTCATGCAGTTTACTAATGGTGAAAAATTCCTGATTATCATTTCCGTAAATTTCGTTTTCTGGTACCGTATATGTTCTTTTATAGTTCATTCATGTGAGAATACTTAAAGTATATTGAAAATGCTCTGGTATGGGAGAGAGTAAATAATATGAACAACCTTTTATCTCATCTACGTTTTTTGCATGATATTCTCTGGTTATATGGAATCATGCAGTTAACTTTGTGCAAATAATATATTTTAATTTGTCCATACATACACCACATATCTCTACCGTGCAAGACCATACGGCAACACTTGACTGCGTATCATTACACAAGCGTGGTGCAATCAGACTATACGCTATGCAGTTTCACGCGGGCAACATTGCGACACGGTATCAATTTTTTCTGCAAAATTAACCGTATTAAACAACGTTACAAAAGTTCCAAGACAGGGATTCAGTTTAAAATCTGTCAATTCCCTTGAAGTTAGTCAGCCAAAGATACTTAGAAATTAAGCGTGCAGTAATTACAGAGATCTTTTTTCTTCCGACTAAGCGTCATGTCTTCCTGATAGTAGAAGTTTTCCCGCGTTAAAGTGTCTTGACCAACCAGCGAGCAGGACCAAGGTTTCTTGGAGTAGTTCGACCACTTACGCACCATAGTAACCGACTACACCAATAGTATTTCTTCCCGCCAAAGCTTAGCGTGACGTAATAATGTTCGAAGCAAATGACTACTAAGAAGTCAGCGACTCGGTGACTCACAGTGCGTTTCGCAGAGGTAGTGATGACGTTCCTAAAATCTCAACCATTGCCCGCAGAGGCACTCTGACGTCCCAAGTGGCAGTGGCCAATCACCTCACTTTATTTTTCCCGCCATTTTCAATGGATACCTGACCTAGAAGGGAATAGACGTCACTCTCGCGGAACCCATCGGCAAAAAATACGATTGTATTGAGACAATTGTTTTGTTGCATTGGCCTGAACTGCGACACAGTGAAATGCAACAACCTTGTACTCCTATTGATAGATTTGCGTCATGGTCACAGGTACAAACTTTCACATGCAGTTTGATGACGGGAAAATAATTGAAGGATTTAGGCGTCGAACTAGTATAACTCACTTACAAAGACGCATGAAAATATCAGCGCCAATTGATTTAGACATGGTTTGTTCAGGATCATCTGAGCTTAGCGTTGCGCAATAGGATGTGGCCTCACAAAGGCATGTGAGCGGTGAGAGCGACTGAAGTGAAGTCTTCGCTGTGGTTGTTTACTTGAGTAAGTATGGCTGGGCGTCAGTGCCTTGAGAGCAATGGAATGCGTACCGTAATGTTCCGCATTGGTATTTGGAAACCAGTAAAATCATCGCATTAAATAAATACGACTGGTATGCTACAGCAATGAGAGTTCATTGCTTCTGAAAGTTACCATTTGTTAAGAATTGAAGCTTGTCTCGCCGTTATTCTAACCTTAGTAAAAATTAAATCGCAAATTTTGCTTATAACTAGTCTTTAATGATCTAGTTTGAAATGGCATATAAATTAATTTTAAAGTAATGCTATCGAATGTAAATGATACAGTACATATGAATTAGTGTCTGTACTTTCCTTCCCAGCTAATCGTATTCTAGCAAACGTAGACAAAATTTAGTAGTCCACTTGTACGAAGATTATCTTTTCAACCAGAAAAAAGTTTTTAACTTTAGTTTCTGATTTTCGGTAAAGTACTGTAATCAATCTTTGAAATATAAGATTAGAAGCATGCGAGATCTCCGTTAGAGTATAGCGTCCCAAGAGTCTCATGAGTAGTCGGGAAGCGGGTTGCCTCCACGATAGTAATTGGTACCATAACATGCCATTTCCATAATGTGACTCCAGGCAAGAGTCAGGGCTAAAAGATGTACGACTTCTTAGGGAAGGGCTTTTTGTATCGTATTCGTACATTGAAACCGTGATTGATCCAAAACACGAATTTACCAGCGGGCATTTTTCATAGTTATATACTGCGCAGCTATTTATCATCGTTATAAGTACCTTTCAGGCGTTTCTGTTCTCCTGTACTTAATTTTAATTACTTAATGACAACAATCATTCGTGTGAAATTTAGTGCGAGTTTCGCTTGAAAAAAAACTTAGCATCATTGTAGTTTTTCGGGCCAATTTTTTACTTGAGGTTATTGTGAACTGCCTATTCCAACCCCAACAATTTATTCGTAAAGAGAACGATTAGGATTATTAGAAGCACGAAAGCTATAAAAACTTCAACACTTTAAAACACAAGATATTAGACCAAGCGTTTTCAATACACAGAATTCGTTTTTTGTTCAAAACAAACAAGGAACACAATACCGTAAATGTCCTCCTGAATAAGGCATGTACTTTTATTCAACATAATGCAACACTAACACTATTGCGGGTAAAGTCAATATAATTTTAGACACACAGAAGAGCAGTTTAGAGGGCTGATAGACATTAGCATCAGCGATCAACCATAGACTTGTAATTCGTAGTGAAACTTGTTTCTAAGCACTTTCTTTAAATATCGCTTATCTGTTGTTTGATTTAAAATTCACCCACTCAAAATAGCGCTCAATCTACGGCATATGCATATGTATTTACTGAAGAGTTCACTTTAGGAAACAATTTTTGCGTTCATAAATGCTTCTCTATATTGATGATAAACGAATTTTACAACACGTGTGTACATGATGAAGTTCTTCATATGCGGTTTATAAAAAATACAAATTTTTGGAGGGAAAGGGCAAGTAGAACATTAAAATTAACCAATAGAATAGAATAGACTAAGGCAATAGGAACGAGCCGTTTGGCCCATTCTTGGTTCAATACCGAAGTCCCATGCCGTCTAAAGTAAATCCATCAGTCATGCACGTACACCTTAACCACGTAAGTCAATTTAGTCTTGTGCACACATATCACTCACGCACAGGCGTTTGAAGGCTCAATGAAGGCGAGAGTTAAATAAAAAAATTATAACTTTTGGGTTGTGACATCATGTTCTAAATTCTAGAAATTGGTGGGTACAGATAAACGTATGTGAAACATTTTACAAAGAATCTAACGAATTATGGTAACGTACTCTGACAATATTGATTGTGATCCATGAATGACACGTGACGAATATAAGGAATGGAGACAAAATTTTTGTTCGTGATGAATTAGTAGTCAATTATTTGCTAATTAGGGAAGAAAGAAGGTGATACTTATGAAGTGTACATACAACAGGCGGGAGTTTTCTCTCATTTTTTCAGCGGCAGTGTGTTTCGACCAGGCGGAATAGATGACTTCCTTGTTTGGTCTTGTACTTGAAGTCAAATTGAGATGTATGAGCTGTAATACACACGTCACTTCAGACGGTTTGATTTACTCGTTCTTCAACTCACCAGCAGGAGACTGTTGTAGATCCTACCGATGTTGAGTGATTGCTAACAACTTGAGATTGGAATACTTGAAAGGCGATAGCAATATGTCTTTTTGACTGAACCTGCCGTATCTCAGAAATCTGCATGTCTGAAGCTATGATTATCAGGTCATGTAATCAAATGTGCGTGCATATGCTGCATTTCTCTCACCATTTTCAAGGCAATAATAGTTTGAAATCTCAGTTTTTAGCTAGCTTGCACTAGTAATGATTGTAACTTCTCACTAATTATAAATGCTTGAGTACTTTCATGCAAATGTCGCTTGTACTCGGAGGTTATTCCTGTTCCTACGACCTGCATAGATGTAATCGCGCTATACTACACAGCAAGTTTAAAAATCGCCCATTATCATTCGTGACATATATGTTTAATTTCATTTGCTCCATGGAATAGTACTATGTTTGTTTAGTGGCCCATTCATGCCTATCGCAAACTGCATCCTTGAACTTGAGAAATTTTTTGGTGTGTTGAAGAATAATTTAGAAATTTTAGGGAGTTACAAATTTTATCGAGTTCATACTTTAAGAAACAGTGTTTGCTCGCATCTTTTTAGTTTTTATCACCGGACACAACGTGGTTGAATAAATTTATCAACGAGAAGGATATTATGTCAAATGGAAGTATGATATGTTGTGTCACTCATAATTTTATTTTACGTGGTTAGATCGTTTGAATGCATGGCGTCACATCGTTGCAGTTGTGGGGCTTCACGCGTTTCCTGCAGATGGAATTAAACCTGCAGCAGCGTCTTGGAGAAATCAATAGTTTTTTTAGTACTCGAATCCAGATTGTTGGAGGGATTCTTGAAGCCTCTTGTGAATAACTCCTCTCGAGGAACATACTACACGTTTAAGTTTTAAAGTTGTTTAGCCGTTCTGATACTGTTTTCAGTTGTGTGTGTTTTTTGTATCTTTTATTGGAACCAAATAGCAAGCCTGCTTTTCACTCAGATTCAAAAATTAGAACCAGAAATCATAATTGTTTGCTCCACTTCAAATTTTGACTGAAATAGTTTTTTATCAATACCTACCGCGCTCATTTACTTTATAGCCCTCTCTGTCATCTAAACCTGAAAACATATTTCTGGCATTCTGCATTAATTAAAACGCAGAAAAGGCAGATTGCAAACTTGTTCGTAGGCATCATTTGTTACGGGTTGTTAACCTGTCCTGCAATGAGCAGGTGATAGCAATCCAGGCGTCCCATAGGCCAGCGCGGGCACCTGCACCAGGCGAACAGCACCTGCGCCTAACACCCGAGTCGTGGAAATTATTTTCTGTGTTTACGAAAGAAGATTTTACTTTGACCACAGGTAACCTCCCTGGACATCAAAATAGGCACATTCTCTCCCGTGGCGCATCACTATTATGGATTTTCTTCTGTTTCTTCTGTTTTCTGTTTTTCCTTCTTCGTTTCATCCTCGTACATACAGCGTCAAACTCTTGTTCTCCTCGCTTTTTCTTACTGGCACTTACAGCCATAAGTACAAGGAGAGTATAGAGCATTTTTTACATTTGATTTGCAAAAGCTTAGAATTTCTCAATTTTTATCTAACATTTATTTGGCTCCGGAGCGTAAGATCCAAATTTTACTAATCTTGCATTAACTTAATATTTATGTTTCAAAATTAGTCCACAAACAAAAGCGATGCTATGAAATAGCGAGGTAATCGCTAAGTAAGTTTGACCAAAATCCCATTGGCATACATGCTGAATGTATGAATTCCACTAAACCTTATACATACATGTGTAAATGGTGCTTCCTTTAAAAGAACTTAATTGCTTTGTTACTGCTTTTCAAGTGACATTTTTTAGTTGATGGTAGATAAATGATAACCATTTCATTACAGTTTCTTTCATACAGAACATTTCTTTACTTATTAGAAAAAATTAAGAACGTGAAAAAAAGATTTGAGAAGTTACACATGGGTTAACCACGGAACTTTGTTCATATTAATTGGTTCAAAGGCATCGTTAGCAGTTACAGTAATCTTGTGGATTAAAAAATGTGTACTGAATACGATAGGAGTAACTGAGATCACAACTTTAAAACTAATTATGTAATTTTTGATATAAGATTCTTTTTAATTTATGAATTTTTTTACTGCAATCTCAAAAACCATACTTTTAACACTAGGTTGAATTACACGATTTTTCTAAACTTTATTTTATTTTATTGGTGTAAACCTCTCTCCATACAGAATCCACCAAAAATTGCATACACATAAAAAATTACACGTACGCCACATGAGTTTACAGAAAAATGTGCACCCGAAACAATAGTGAGCAGTACAAGCATTCAATGGATCCTTAAGAGAGCTTAGTGAAAATGCTGCATCCCAAGATTATTTCATGAAATTAAGGAATACAATCAAGAAGGAAGAATCAAGTTTTATGATTGGTTTTAACACATTCTAGGTGAGCATTAGGACACTTCTCAGTTTTTACACATAAAGGACCTTAAAGTATGTTGTGTTTTCCAGAAAATTGACTACATACATTAGCGGTCCTTTAACAAGAAGTTGAAAGCCACGTGCTGCAACTCCACTGAATGTTTTTGGTCAACGTTGACCAAGCAATAGTTCGCCGTACTATTAAATGTCTGGAAGCTAATGGCCAACACTCGAACAACTCTCGTAAATGTGAAGGACAAAGGAAACTTGCGTTAATGTTGCAATGTCTGGAAAAAATTTCGTAGTCAAATATTGATACCTACTTTTATTCTCCTGAAGTGCGAAAATAGTTTCTTTGGTGGACCCCGTAGATACAGATACTCTCAATCTCACGAACATTCAATTATAAGAACTTTTCAGATACGAAAAAACTTGTTTTCAAAGTGAAATTTGTTTGGATTCGAAAATAAACAAACCGAGGAAAGTCGGGCGTAGCAAGCGCGACTACATGATGCGTACAGCGATACTGCGCAGTGAAGGCAGCGTGAACTGCATTTTCTTCACATTGCTCTCAGTCGTAGTGCATCTACTGTGTACTGTACATCACTTATTATAATTATTTGCTAATCCATTAGTACTTAATGCACAATATAGAGCAGTATTGCACCTTATTTAATCCTGGAGTTGTGTTACTATAGCCTAAGAAATGAAGACATTTCATCATGGTAGCGAAATTACCTGTTGCAGTGGTGGAAAACACGGCACCTCCTTTCAGATGCAGTACTAAATGCTGCATCTCTTCCGTGAGTTATTCCATGCAGTGACTCTTGAGGTTATAAAGTTGTTTTGAGCAACAGAAACAATCAAAGAGAAAAGAATCGATTTCTCTGACCTGAACGTCAGTCAGTGGCGCTGTGGTTACTCTACGCGACGATTGAGCTCGTAGTAAATCCTTAAGCACTGGAACCAAAAAATTTCGTTAATTTCACGTACAAAAGTTTTCTAAACTCAGAAACTCGTTTTTCATTTACGTGTATTGATAAAATGACAATTTCTAGTAATAGCAGCATACAGAGTTGAACCACCAGCACAAAGCATTCAGTTGAGGCACGCAAGGTGCTATGTATCGTAGAGAGTAGCAAGGTGCAATAATAGCGTCCTTGCATGATGTCGTGGTTCCCCACGCTATCACTAGACAGGTGCTAGGCATGCAAGACGCTCTGATTGGCCAAATCTAACTCACGCCTGACCAATCGCGGGGCACTTGCAAAAAGGCACGTGCGACAGGTGGCAGTTCTGGAGCGTGATCATATACCTGTACAGGTGTGACAGAACTCTTTTTTTCATACTAAATTGTATTCCAATTTAAAAATTTCGAATTTCTGAACTACATATGTTGCACTGGTGTTATTCGAAGTAGCTATAATACGTCTAAAATTATGATAATTTCTTTGAGTCATTTCTCATGTTTACTAAATTCAGAATTCAGCTGATGAAATTTTTGAATTTTTTACTTCGAAATCAGGTTTGCATAATTATTACAGGTCAGAAACAGATGCATCGTAACACAAGCAACAAATTACTGGGTTTGTTTGATTGATATGACCTAAAACAATTGACTTGTCATCGCTGTTATCTGTATTACAACTCAAACAAACACCTGCAGCACCAAACATGGTATTAAAGTCTTTCGTCAAGTTTTTGCATTGCTTGCTGATGCACAACCTTGATTGTAAACGAAGAGAAGAGCTGCGTAAACTGAGTCATTTCTAGTCAAGGGTAATAATTGTTATCCCAAAAAAATTAGAACGAAAAATTTATAAGGTTGGAATTTCAGGTCGCATACAATACTATTGAATAACTACTATTCATAGTGATCAAATATTTTAAAACTATGTTTCCCTGAAACGGAATTTCTGTTCCTTTGATTTAAAATCAAATCCGTTTACAAAGAACGTCGATTCCGGTTTGACCAAAGGAAATAAATATTAAAGCCATTCTGCATTGTTGTTTAGAGTGCTTTTATTTGGTGAGTTTTGGTTTGGTATTAGCGTCTGTAATCATTTAAAATATGTACAGTGTGAATTTGACTACACACAATAACTGTGATAATCTCTAGAATTTGAAAAGAATATACACATTTGAGCTTTGTAATGCTGTAATTCTTGCGTAGAACCTTATTGTTCTACGACCTTATTTTAACGCGTAGAATTTCGAATGAGATTTTATGATCATGTATACATTTCTTTGGGACGCCCTGTCCCTTTTCTCAAAAAAATTATGGACAGTTACGAAATCAAGAGCTGTTTCGTAGTGAGTAATTTAAGGGCAAGTGCTATTTTCCAATAAAGGACCATAATATTTTGTTGAATGCGCCTTCTGTCACTGACCCTCTTATCACCAAGGTGCTGAATGCTAAAATTGCTCTTCCATCGTGTCAATGATCTTCTATCTCAGACCATAGTGTATTGCAACCTTGAAACTTGTATAACTTGACCCTTTAAGAGAACAACCACGTGAACATCTGGCAGCTAGTTTAGAGAAGGTCCTAAGTTACAGAGTGTTTGCAACTGTGGAAGCACTGGCTATCGTGTCGCGGGTTGTGCGAGTTGGGGACGTCAAGTTGAAATACATTATTGTCCGAGCTCTACTTTTTTATTCAGTTTCACTGCTTTACTCTGCACTCTCAACTGCGACAGGAGAAGGTAAATTTAATGTGTACATTCAAAATGCATCATCTTAATAATTCATAATAAAAATTAGGAAGGAAAAATAATTTTCAAGCTCCGTTATACACGATTATGACATTCATGTGTGGCAGGGCATTCGAGGTTAAAATTCTCAAGTATTTTGTGAATAAACCATAGGCTATAACCTATAGCTTACGACTGGTCATAAAGCACTTACGATAATAGCGTAAATTTCTTGGCTATCAAACTCCATCGTGCATTATTGAAGGAGCAGACGAGACCAAAATACCTAGAGGGCTATCATCTTATCATTTGCACTAGGAGCTGGCGTACAATGAGAGCAGCTGCAACCGCACCATCTCAATTCTATGAACAGGTACAATCACGTAATCGCTTTCATTCTGAAAGCTATTACAGCACACCGAAGGAATATTTCAGCAATTCTAATATCCTGTTTTTGGAACTTGTAACAAGAAGCTTGCTCTTCAGTTTTGTTTAATGAAATAGCCAATAATTTAAACGTTCCAAAGAATTAGCTTGATACAACATCTTCCTCCGCAAATTGAAGGAACATATAGGAAAAAGATGGTTTTATGATGTTTTTATTGTATTAAATATCAAAACCTCAAAATCAGTTTCAAAATGAAATCTATTCTTATAAGTGCAGAACTGAATGCTTACATATGTATGCCGAAGCTAGTAGCGGTACGTTGAACTTATCCCTTGTTTATTTCTCTTCCACGGTTGTCTACAAGTTTCTGCAAATCTTCAATTGTTAATGGCTTGTGTTGGTGTAAATTCGATTCTATATCTCCGACTTCAGTCCAGAGGGCTGAGGTCGGAGTTATGATAGAACCAAGATTGGTTTGATAGGCTGCTGATCGTGGTCAGAGAATTAGTCCGATAAACATGGAAGACATTCATTGTAGCAGTGAGCGGGAACACCATTCTGTTGATATTCTCTTGCTCATTAGCATCTGATCTGACAACTGGCCACTATTTTTGTTCAAGCTTATTCTCGGAAATTCCTAATTCGCCTTTGTTAAACCACAATAATGGTGGCACTCGACCATGTACAATTCCTACTCGAGACAATATTTTTTAGCTTTCGTGTATTATCAAATCAACATACCAAAATGGATTTTTAGTTCTACAATAAACTAAGTTTTGACAGGTACGTGGCGCCTTTATATAGATCCATTTCTTGTGTGTGAATATTGGTTGATAATTGGAAAAAGGTATACTTTGGCTTTTGTTTTGAGACTTAAAATTGAAAAAATATCAGTTATATTTCAAAATTAATGAACATATGCAAAAGAACAGTATTACATATACCATAATATGACGGTCATCTTTACATTTGTTACTGTCGTAAATTATTTTAGCGTTCAGTAAAAAGCACCCTGTACATTAGGGTGTCAGTGCATCACATCTCAAATGCATGCATTATGAACTTGAATAATATTTTTCATGCAAAACTTCCGAGTATCGTCGGAACTGACACGATAATAATTGAACAGCATTCCACATTACACATCGGGGGAAATTTTGTGTATGCCGTAGGAATAAGAGTAGTCAAGGAAATTCTCGGTAGTCTTTGAAAGCATCGAAGGCCCCAACAACCAACGTTGATGATCTATGTATGTCCTCAGTTCTAGCAAGTGCATTCAGTCACTGGCGCAGGTGCTGTAACTCTAGGAGTCTTTCTTTTTTATTATTTCGAGACTGGTTTACTAAAGTTGCTTTCACTGCTGACTTCTCGCCCACTTGAATGTCATTCTGATTTTCATTTTTTTTTTGCATTGGAGGCAATGACAGGATCCAGAAAAATTGTAGTCAATACTTCGCTCCCGAAGACATCATACTAATAAATACAGCCGTTTGAAAATATACTTACGCGAATAATTATATGATATCAAACATTTTGTTTTAAATAAAGCCAAATTCCACGTAGAGGAGGGACACCAAAAATGGAATAAAACTTGTTCTAAATGGTCTAAGAGGATGAACCAGGTTTTGAATTCAGACAAATTTATATAATTCGAAATGCATTTGTTAAGGAAAATTGTTTGTGTGTTTTAATGCAATCAGATCGCAGTAAAATCTTTCTTCCTAATACACTATTTTCACTAAGCTTTTAATGACTTGTTTGCCATTTTCCTATGATCTAACAGTTTTGCACCATACAGAAACGTTCGACACAAGTGAATTGCAGAATGCAAATATTTTTGAAAATTTCGTGTATACTAGTTTGTTACAATTAAATTTGGCTTTTAGGTTTTAAATTATATCTTTTTCAACAATTGACATCTGCGTTGAATCTTGACGCAAACTAGGTGCCTATTGTCTAGAATCTAGACAATAGGCACCTAGTTTGCGTCAAGATTGCGTAAAAAATCAGGAGTAGATGCTCATCTGTCAAAATACTGAAGGGGTACAAGGTCAGAAAAAGGTTGGGAAGCCATGATCTAGACTCTAGATCATGTCTTCCCAACCTTTTTCTGACCTTGTACCCCTTCAGTATTTTGACAGATGAGCATCTACTCCTGATTTTTTACGACAGAAAACTTAGTCGAAAAATACAATTCCACTGAATTTTTAATAGAACTTTTAGGTTTTAAGAACTATACAAAAACATTAACTGTACCCCTTCAGATAAGAAAATGTAGGGGTACATGTACCCCAGGCTGGGAACCCCTGGTGTAGGTTGTAGGAAGGCATCCTCGGTGCAAGATTCCTGGAAGGGCGAGTGGTGCAGCTAAGAAAAATGCCATGCACGCAGGCGTGCCACGTACGGGTGCCTTGTGTGCAGGAAATGATGCAGTTTGGCTCCCTTGAAGCTCCTTACTTGTCGACTAGAGAAATTGCTTCAAGTATGTTAGGATTCTAAGATTTCCAGAAGAGATGAGGGTTGTGATTTAAGTTAGAATTACTTTGAAAACATGGTATACATATACGTTGAAGGCAGCGTCAAAGAATTGAAGTATTTCAATAAAATCACTCGGATTCAATTGAAGGATATGAAAATGCCTAAATCAGTTCGGTCGCTCATTTTGGAGCAAATAATTTATTTTCCTCATCCCTTAAATATTACCATTTGTGTCAGAAGAGCCGCACCATCTTCACATCTTCACTAATAAATGAAAAACATGTGTAATCATTTTCTGTGCGTAAAGAAACAGACACCATTCTCAAGAGTAAACGTGATCCTGCATAAGAACAACAGTTTTTTAAGGCCCTGAAGACATGAGTTACTACCGTGTGTTGCACCAAAGCTGTATCCTAGTAACACAAGCCACACCACATTCTGGGTGTCCGGAAACCACATGAGTTATGCTTGCAGATTTACACAAACATGTTCATCATTTGCTACCAAATTACGAATACATATTTTTATTTCTAATATACCCATAAGAGGGCTATAACTGATAATTTTTAATTCACTGTATTTCACCCCGGTGCGAATATTAATTGACGTTTAATATCCTCGATTACGAATAGTTCTATAAAGCCTCCTTAATGACAGTATAACTTGATAAATTTTAAACCGAGCATTCCAACACTTCACTACCTCCAGCTTCATGAGCTGGGTTCATGTAGTAATTGGGTGCATTGCTAGGCAATCAAAAAACCTAATAACGATTTCACCACTTTGTGTTACAATTTACAACTTCAGAGTTTTATCCCGAAGATATTATTCATAAGAAGTTGTTCTGTAACCCTGCAACTCTGTGTTCATGTTATAGGTGGGTGTATCCAGTGTGTCTCTGAATTTATATAAACCATGAAAGAAAATGATCAAACAAGTCGATCTGAGAGATACGATTGCCTCTGCAGAAGTTAGTAGATAACTGTGTTTTTAACTAACATTTAAGCTTCAATATAAAAAATTGTTTTATCACTCAAAAATATCCTCAAACGTTTAAGTTCACAATGTTGCGTGAACAGAATATGCAATTTAACTGTATCAAAGTAGACTCAAATAGATCGTAGAATTTAATGCATGAAATCATTACCATTGAACCCAAAATAATCGAAAATATTGCTGCAAGTACGAGTACAAATTTTATTCAATCCTTAAACTTGATTTGTTTTTAAGTCAATCGAATTAGTAACTTCTATTGTAGTAAATATAACTCTAGTAGAAAAGAAAACGTGAGATGAACAAACATCATCTACACTACTGAATTTTTCAATAAATGACTAACGCTCTCTTGTGTACGATGAGGAAGATCAATATTATTTCAAACGTTCGCAATTGATGCGGTTTCGATTTTAAGAAATCAACGTTTAAAAAAGAATGAGAATGAAAATATGAAGAGATTCATTTAAAAACCTCTCCAAGATTAATCACCGATTTTTCTTCTGAAAATATTTGTGGCTTCAGAAATTAGCCATATTTCACTTAGAATGTTTCTCGCGTATTTTTCGCCTTACACTGACTGGTGCTAAGTGATGTATATGCATGATAACATGTAAAATGGGTAATAAATATCTCAGAAATCGTAGACAAGGGTGTAACCCTAGGCTGAGAAGGAGATGAAGAGCACAGATCAGATTTGTGCCTTGGCTTGTTCTATTAGAAGTAGAGCTTTCTCTTTTTAAAGTGCCGCAGCTTTGGATTGTTTCGAAGGAGTTAATAAGTAACATGTTAGGAAACTTGTCCAGGTCTATATTTTCGTTTGCCCGTGTGCTGAACTGGTTGTAAAAATCTGCTCCGAAATGTTTGTAATTATTGTTTTTCATAGAAACAATGGTTATTACGCAAGGATAGTGCTTTACAACTATAACACTTGCGCAAGGACAGTGTTTTACAACAATAACAGTGATCAGAAGTAGATAACTATTTCAATTATTAAAAGAAATAAAAACAGTAAATAAAATTTAAAATCTAATATCAATTCTACTTTTTTTAATTATAACACAATAATAGATAAAGGACAATTTAATAGCAGTGACCTATGTCACATTCCATCACAAAAATTCAGCAAGCATGTGGAAAAAAGTTGTTTCACTAACAAAGGTCTTTTGTTTTTAATAGCCATATCATAGTAATTACGTAACTGAAATGTATCTTTTATTTTATAGCTGCTCGACGACGACTCTTGTATCTTAGCTAAAAGTTTCAAAGATTGTGTGTTTGGTACTACATAGTATAATACTATGTAGCGTGTGTTAGGTACTACATAGTATAATACTATGTAGCGTGTGTTTGGTACTACATAGTATAATACTATGTAGCGTGTGTTAGGTACTACATAGTATAATACCATGTAGCGTGTTAGGTACTACATAGTATAATACTATGTAGCGTGTGTTAGGTACTACATAGTATAATACTATGTAGCGTGTGTTAGGTACTACATATGATAGTATAATACTCCCGAGGAAGATTGAAACAAGAGTTCGAATACATTTCTTTTCACCAAAGAGCAACAAATCTGGAAAAAAAGTAACTTAGTTATTTGTATATATTGTTGATGCGATAATTGAACGTACTTGGAATTTATCGAGAGTAAACATATTGAAGTATTTTTTTTATCGCTGCACTGACGGTTTGCACCTGAAATCTATGTAACCAGCAACTCAATTGACTGTTTCCTTGTGACAGTTTGAAATTATCGGATTGAATTCCTACCCATCGTCAATGACATATTTCTTAATACAATGTTTGACACTTCGTGCTGCACTACTTTTTAATTTGGGGCACTGTGTTGTGGAGAATTTCCCTCCAATTTGTTCTGCATTTACTTGTTTAACTAACAACGCAATAAGCTATGGCGTATAGTCAAAAAATTCTCACGAAAACCGATGCCGTATTACTTTGAGTTACTTCCAATAAGCGATAAATAAAATTTTGCTCACACCTGCAGTATCTATATAATAAATTTATTACCAACCTCTGAAAGAGAAAACTTAAAAAAAATTACGTTTTAATATAATGTTCAAACTTGAGTGTTAGCTTTCATTTAAGGGGTCGAAGTTATTTTGCAGAAAATTGAATTTCCTATCCACAATTTATGTTTTCTTGCCGCAGTCTCTGCGTTTAGAATCGCAAACTTCAATTCACGAGCTGGAAAAATTACGCGTTATTCTGGCTTCTAGACCACAGGCTGTCCTCTACAGCCATGACGAGAGAGGGAGGATGGGGATACAACAGTTGGTAGATGGGGGACCTCGAACACCCCCATCCCTAACACCACCGTCTGGAGGCCAGCTTCAGCACTAGCAACACTTACTAGGAAGTTAGACTTTTTTTGCAATGAAATTTCACCAGCCCTTCAGATACGCTCAGTGACACACAGACTAGCTCTACATATAATGTTGTCTGATTCTACTTACTATCGTGATAGAGGTCAGGTTGATGTATTTACACGGGCAAAAAGAAGGTAGCTAACTGTCCTTAGTGCTTCCATGATAACGTACACCAAAAGTTTGTTAGTCAAACAATATCATTATGATGGGTTACCGGCACGATGATTTATCGGTAAACTTATATTAGTTTTAATGTCCCTCAACTCATGTTCGTAACTACAAAAATCCATTAAACTGTCATTAGGACGAGTTTCACAGGAGTTCTGTCATCCACAGAGGAGTTTTACACGAGAACTCATAGAACAGCTTATGAACAATCACACCTCTGCACTGAATCTTCTTATCTTGATTAAATTTGTCTTTATGAACTCAATTGCAATTCTTTAAAAGTATTTTCCCTGCTTGTATAATTGTAGAATATAACAATACCATAATTTAGGCAAATACTCCACAACAACCCATGCAATTTGAATCATTTAGGCATTGTAAAAACCTTCTAGGCCAGTACCAGTACAATTTTAATTGAAAATCAACGATTCTGTGCGTACCAACACCAGTAGAATTAGTTATGCGTGCTTCAAAAAATGAGTTTTGTACAACGATAAAATCATATTTATCCTTTTGCCCAAGAAAATCTAGAAAATGCATTATTTCCTGCTTCAGAAAAAGGGATCTCAAGACTATAAACGATAAATATTTGTTCGTTAATGAGAATGAAAAATTTATATTTTTGCATTAGCTGACGAAGTTCAGTTAAATGCTGTGATATAGAGAGTATTAAATTATAGTCTTATAGAAAGTACCAGTGATTGGAAAGACTTTAGAATGCAAAACAAGCGAATGTCTTTTCTTTCCTTTTATCAGCTCAACGGTTAATGAAACGAGAGTCAGGTAGAATAATGAGCAGACAATGCATCGAAAACACAACATAATATGCTAAAAACGAGGGCACGAGAGAGTCTTTTCTTCTATATAGTAATTTTCACCTTTCATAATCTCCAGATCTTGTAGAAATGTCTTGCTGTGTTTAAGCAATGTATCATACTACATAAACTCAAAACGTAGAGATTCTACGGGCGATATTTTTAGGGTCTGAATGTGACAAGATGGAAGATTCATTGGACCGATCTCACGCTAACGAACCCAAAACAAGCTAGGGGTGAAAAGTAATTAGATGTGACGTAGCTGCACCAATCTGTGCGGCTCAGTTGATGTAAATAAAACTTTTGGTGGATTTTCTTTGAGTTAATTAAAGCTGCTGCTGTAACAACTTGAGTGGTCAAGTGAACTGAGACGGAACAAATCAGCTAACCCTCTCTGTGACCTCCAGGTAGCAGTTCTTGTTGCTATTGCTAAGAAAGTAAAGGCGCCCCCGATTGCACTGAGGGACTGAGAATCATCTCAAGGATTATACGGGCAGGTCATGTGAAAGGAGGATTTCTCTTTACAAAATGGCTGACATTACCTTGAGAATTTATTTAGGATTGCAAGGAATACTTAGCAATGGTCTATAAATATTTCTCTGGTTTCAGTCATTTAATCATCTAATATTTTGATTAGTGATTTCGAAAATGGGAATTTTAATCACGGACTCTGAAATTAGTTAACTTGTGATATATACCATATAATTTAAACCATCGTGTATTGATTTATTTACTCATTTGTTTATTTATGTATTGAGTTTTAAAAATATATTTTATTTCCCTCTCTCTGTTGAATTACACAGAGGTAATTATTTTACAAGAGCCATTCCTAAGGAGCTGAAATAAAGTGTTTATCTTAGGCTAACAAATATTGTGGCCACCACCGATATATTATTATTATCAATTGCCGATATATTATTATTTTAAAAACCAATATTATCCATCGAGTACTTGAAAAAATACAAAACGGATTTTATTATATAATAAGATAGTATGTGTGTCAT
>VCRD01000480.1:221832-276771 GCA_006783055.1 Trinorchestia longiramus
ATTATCTAGTGTCGGAAGATAAGATGAATATTTTGTGGTTGTTGTAATAGAGTTTGAGTGCTTATTAGAGAAGCTACGACAGACGGTAGGTTAGACCAGCTGGTAGATGGTAGTGGTCTGCAACAGATGGATTGCGTTCGGCGAAATGCAGCCAATTGCATTAACGACGGACAGATGTCGCGTGCCAGGGCAGCAAAAAGTCTGCAACAGGTCCGTAACAGGTCTGCAACAGGTTCATAACAGGTCTGCAACAGGTCCGTAACAGGTCTGCAACAGGTCCGTATAACAGGTCTGTAACAAGTCCGTAACAGGTCTGCAACAGGTCTGTAATAGGTCCATAACATGTCTGCAACAGGTCCGCAACAGGTCCATAACAAGTCAGCAATAGGTCCATAACAGGTCGGGAACAGGTTCGCAACAGGTCCGAAACTGGTCCAAAACAGGTCTGCAACAGGTCCACAACAGTGGGTGCTATAAACAACGTAAGTTTTCGTAGTGACGTGATGCGCTTCATACTACGAAGATAAATGCATTAAAAAGCACTCACAAATACTTATTAATAACATTAAATCTACCGTTTGCGCATCTGAAGACGCTGTCGTAGATATAGGCTAATTGTGTAATCTTTATGGCAGGGAATTTGCTCACATATTTTACATTTTTAATATCGGATGTATTCTAATATTGCCCTGAGCATTTTTAAGATCATCGTTGAATTACGTGTTCTTTTTTTTTTAAACTCCTACATATATTATTGAGAATGTGTTTACGCTTGAAACGTTAAAAATAAATCGCTTGATGTTCATTTTCGCTGTCACTTTTATCATATAGGTTATTGAGCAACATATGCTCCAAGTTTGCATAGTTCAACAGAACAAATTTCGTCTTTAGCAGTTATGACAAAAATTGAACTCGATTATGCACTAAAAATGCGTCCCATTGAGACACGATCACTCATGCAACTCAGAGCAAAAGCAATGTTTTTTTCAAAAAAATGTTAAGAATAGATCTGTTTCTATTGTGTCAGAATAAGAATAAACACCACAAACATTAATTTTTAACATTTTTTGGATCTAAATGCCATGCATGACGTTGTTTTCCACCATAAAGCTAAATTCATTTTAATTCTATGGATAAACATGTTTTGAGTACTTGGTTTCTCCGTGAACGCACAAGCTAAAATATTTTTTCTTGGATTGGTTTTCTGCGAAACGTGAGACGTTTTACCAGAACTGACGTCAAGTGTGCAGCGACTTACTATCTAATGAATTTATCTTCCATACCCATTGAGCTCGAGAAACAGTAATTAGGCATGATTATAGCTTGTCGCAGCGGGTTTACTGATGCGATCGACTAGAGTTCTCCGACAGGACTTTAGAAGAACGCAATGAACAAAAGACTTGTGCGTCTCAACGAGTCCAAGGTCGTTCCAACTAATAGGATCCAGCCAGTTTGTCGATCGATTTAAAAGAGGAAATTCATAACAAACTTGAATTAATATTGTTGGTGCTTCTGAAGTCTTACTGTGAAATTTTATGTATGTATTGTAATGAGTAGAACTAACGAACAAAGAATCTTACTATGTCAAGTTCAACTTTTGAAAATTGGAGGGAAAAATCTGCACAAAAACACTGCTTTTGAAAATGCTTCACCAGATTAAATCTGTTTGTACCTTCACGATTGAGTTGCCGTAAACAATACACGCGAGATGGTTACCGCGTTTGCAAAAATGTCTTGTAAGCGACCGCCTATTGGAAACAAAGAGTTCGTCAGAGTTGGTGAACACGATCCAGGAAGTACTGACAATATCCTGTCAATAGCCAAGTCTTTTTCACCTTTAATTTACCTGCGCTAATTTTCAAGGCTGCGTTGAGGTGGGCTGTTGCTAGGAACAAACTGAGTGTTGTCATCACGTCTGTGGTGAAAGTGCCCCACGCGATGTGTTAAGAGTCGCTGACGCGAAAGTTCTTACCCATCATCTTAGGCCAATGTTCAAATCCTCAGTCGAAATATACAGGATGTTCTTATAATTTGTTTAGAATTTAATAAATTTATTACAAAAACAATCAATGAAATATCTGAATAAAATTTATTCAGTTGTACTCAGTGGTTATCAAAGTTTTTAATCAAATTGCATTTGTGTGTTTCAAGCATCCTGTTGATGAAAAAAGCAGAGGCACTGTTGAATGAACCCCTCAGGAGAAAGCACAGTGCGTATCATGGCTTACTGAAACAAAATCGGATCCGCAGACTCTGCGAAACAACAGAACTAAGCATGGAAGAAATCTAACTTGACGTCCTTCAATCCGTACAATAAATTTATGGAGTCAGGAACAGTGTTGAATAAAAGAAAGATTAGGTAGAATAGAATAGAATGAGGCTATAGGAACGAACCTTCTGGCCCATTCTTGGGTCTGATAATTACTTCGATAATTATTCGGTTGTTTACCCAAGTCCCATGCCGTATTTCTAGCCGCGTCAACCATGTCGGCAGCGGGATTCGAACCCGGGTCTTTCCGCTCGCAAGCAGATTCGCTCACCAGTCGACCAAGCTGGTGATCACCAGGTGACCAAGAACATTGGAGGAAAGTATTGATAGTATAAGACAAGTTTTTACTCGTTTTCCCACTAAGTCCATCTGTACTGCTGAAGAGCAGTTAAAGAAACCACATTCAACAGCGCACAAGGCACAAAACATGAATGACATAAAGCAAAGGATGCTGATGCCATTGACGAGACTACGCTACAGGGAACATGGTAAGAAATCTTACGCCGACTTGATGTGCTTTCTTGTAACTAATAATTCTCATATATTATAAATGTGTAATAAATGAGACGAAAATGTATCAATATCTATTTCTCATTTTGAAATAATTTTCTCATATGTATCTTTTTACTTGTTTGTGTATACATTTACCATATTTGCTACGTGTATTTTCCATATCGAACACTAATTTGAGTAGCTCAATTACGTGTAAGAAACAGTTTTTAGACATGGATTTTGTCTTTTCGCAAATAAATCGATCAAATTGACTGTGGTAATTTCTCCCCCAGTTCACAACATCAACGAAAATAATTGTCCGTTCGTGAATTAGCTCACTCTTTAATGAACTGCCAACGTGATTTCAAAAACTCATTAGTTTAAAATGGCTGTGAACTAACAGTTTACCGTCATAAGCAGATTTCATTGTTTTTGCCACTTTAATACGTTTGTTTTATTTTATACGTTTGTAGTGTTTCCAACTCATGAATGAAATTCGATTTTTGGATTTTCTCCGCGTCTGTTACATGAATTTTTTAAATGTTGCTTTGGCTAATCAAAATATGATAGTCAGGGTAATCTTTTTTGGTGTGTTTCATTCTTACCTGATAGCAGTTAAAATCATATTGCTATTAAAAGCATTAAGACTGCAGCTGTACGTTTGATATAATTTACATTGTATAGTTCTTCATTTTTAGGCGTGTACGTTGCTAGGTCTTACCATCCTTCCAGAATAACGTTTTGTTTAGTTTCATGGTAAGGAAAGTTAAAGTATGTTATCTAAACAAAGTCAAAAGTCGTAAGTAAAGTCAAGGTACGTAATCGAAACAAAGTCAAAAGTCGTGAGTAAAATCAAATTACGTTAGCTAAACAAAGTGTACCAGTTTTTTATTAGTCGTTTTGAATTTCGAAACATTTCAATTCCAGCATTTGCAAGGCACTGAAATGCCGTATCAAGGTCTTGAAAGTTGGAGGAGCGGGTGGGAAGGTGTGACTCGTTGGACCAGACATTGACGGATGGAAGAGACGTGGGATGACCATGCGTGACTCCTGTGGATTTATAACGGCTTGTGGTTCCTGAATCCATTGGGTTGAGATTGAACCCCATATTCCGTTGCTAAAATAATGTTTTTTCAAATTTTTACTAAAATTAGATTCTACAAATGAGCTGCACTTTAGGTCTAATACACATGTACCCTTGAAATTTCATCGTTAATAAGTAGGACTACAATTATAAGATCCCGATAGCATTCGCAGTAGAATTTGAGATAAAGACGGTTTATTATTCATATATTCCTATCAGAAATGAACTATTCAGAGTGTTGAAGATGCTTGAGGAGGGCAGTGAGGAACAGGAAACAGGGTGGTGATGGCAGTGTCATGGAAGGTCGATGGGAGGAGAAAGGCGGGAGGATGCCCTGAGCTAAGATTAGATAGCGATGCTATGAGCATGATAGTGCCTCGAAGTCCTGCAACCGTGGTGAAATGTTTTAGAAAAGTTACGGCTAATCTATTTCGTCTTTTCACCGGGAAAATCGCGTGCAAGACGAAACTTACTTGATTCTACAAGTAAGGAGTAGAAAACTCGATTAGAAGAATGTGATTAGAACTACAGACATTCGATTCTGAACAAGTTATTCAGATGAGGCAGTAAATTTCATGACACTAATTTTTTGTATAGAATCTGTGCTACCATCGTCAAATTTTATGGTACTTAGCTCTCATAACATTTTCATAAACATTTGATGAAAATCGCAGAGCAGGCAAAATTAAATTAAACTTCGATTGATCCTTAATTAACCCTTCACATGACTCACTTACAAATTAAGCTTTCACATGACTTATCTCTAGTCTGGCTCAGAATAACATTACTCAGCATGCAAGCTTGTTTATTATTCAGTAATGAAAATACAAGTTGAATCAAAGTGCCTGCAGAATTTATATTTTGATTATGTGTGGATGAGAGTCACATTATAGCTCAACATATACATCCAGATATGCAAACCAAAGGATCAAATAAGCTGACGTTAGAAAAAACATGTTTCTTCAACAACTTCTAAGTTCAGGGAATTATTGACGATAACAAAGTTCCGAGTATCACACGAGTGTACCTTTGGCACTAATCTGTCACGAAGAAAACAATTTTGTTGATGTAGGTGGCGACAGGACGATTATTGGGTGATCTTGCGTTTTGGATGGGAGGCTGCCGCAACACTGAGGAAATGCATTACTTCTGATCAGAAGATTGCAAGCGATGAGATAATTATCACTTGTGTTTTGCACAATTATTAGACTCACTTGATGTGTACCCATGCGATATCGAAAAATTCGAGGGGTAGCATTTTTCTCCGTACGCTAAGGAGAAGAAACTACTTGAATATAAAGTATTTTTATCAAGTGGATGGACGGAAGCGTCTTGTATATGACGGAGCCAGGCTGTACATAGAAATGACGGGCAGGGTGGGCATGAAGAGATAGTACGAGTGCGGAAACAGATGTTACGCGAGCAATGATCTCAACTTCGCTTTTATTCATCTCACAATACCCTCAAGACACTCACATCAGAACAAAAAGACAAGTATCAAGTTTGTCGAATTTCCACCGAGAAATTCTTAAGAACTACGTGTATTTATTTACTCGTTGAGAGTGGGTTGTCGACGATAGTAAAGATTCATGTATTCATGTACAATGAGCGATATTATGTCTATAATTTTCGACATAACTTGGTATTTTCTATTGATTTTGATGGTGTCTCCATGGTGTCTTAAGATACTTTACACGAGGAAAGATTTAAATCTGATGTTTTACCTCCGCATAGTGTGTCTCTTTCACAATTACGTAAAATATCGTGAAAAGTTGTTTACAAATAACTCAGCTCCTAATTGCTCTTGTATTTCAAAAGTTGTTTCAAAAATAGTTCATTTTTAATTTGAGAGCAAAGAAGTCTTCACAGTAAAAGGTATAATTCCTTCATGAGCCACCGTCAAACAATTCAAGCTTTCTACTTTTAATTTCGTGCATGACATCTCTTCTGTTTGTAGATGTGTGCAATGAATCAACAAAGTCAGCCTATCATCTCCATCAATGGGACGAAAATGAAATTTAACACGAGGAGAATAGCTTCTAGTTTCAAGTACAGAGTAGAACGTAGTTTGTGAGGGCGGGCAACCTGTTTTGAGTAAAAATAGCCCGCAAAGAATGCAGACGACAGTATACGTGTACATGCTACGCTGTCTGACTGCGTCGGGATGCAGCGAATGTTGCGTGTTGCGTAGTTGACGCCGCTCAGCCTCCTCTGAACTTTGTACTCGTAAGAGATACTGTACATGTCTGTCTAGCAAGATGGATGCAATTAAACATGTGTTAATTCATATGTGATGCTGCATTTTTCCTGAGTGAGACTTGTTAATTTCGCTCTACAGTTCGTCTTCGGTGGAAGAAGGCAATGAAAAACTGCGCGTTTTACACTCGGAAGAAAATGTCAGGATCTTAATAAACTGCTACTTTAGTAATGCTTTTATTCTAACGAACATCTAAGTCAGGGAAAAAATAACTGCAGCCAAAACACAATTGCATGAACTCAAGTAAAAAGCTATTAGTTGGTCTTAAAAAATGTCTCCTAAACATTGTGTCGAAAAATGTGATATTGGAGAATGCATGTATGGTTAAAAGCCCCTCCAAATATCGTAGGAAATTGGGATTCGATTAAAAATGAAGATGTCCCCTTTAGTTGAATGTTAAAGTCATCAGTAAATGAAGTTTCAATTCCCAGTCCGTAACTAAGCCTTCGTACGAGTACATCTGAATTTAATGAGTGGAATCACTTAAAAGTATCATTCTAAAATGAATCATGGCTGTCATATAAACTTGTGCATAGCAATGACGGAAATACGCTACAATTATAGTGCGCACTACTATTGAAGTGCCTGTATAGGCAGTGGAAGGCCTGGTCAGTGTCAGTGTAGGCAGTGGAAGTCCTGGTCAGTGTCAGTGTAGGCAGTGGAAGTCCTGGTCAGTGTCAGTGTAGGCAGTGGAAGGCCTGGTTAGTGTCAGTGTAGGCAGTGGAAGTCCTGGCCAGTGTCAGTGTAGGCAGTGGAAGTCCTGGCCAGTGTCAGTGTAGGCAGTGTAAGGTCTGGTCAGTGTCAGTGTAGGCAGTGGAAGGCCTGGTTAGTGTCAGTGTAGGCAGTGAAAGGCAGTTCTTAGGATCATATACGCATCATATTTTAGATGGTTAAAGTCACTCGGATAAATTCAGTTTCACTTTGTGCAGAAAATTGTACTTGTACATATTGATAGCTTTTTCATTTTTTTAATATTCCTTACAAATTTCTGAATGCTCTGCAAATATAAATGCATAAGGAATATATTTTTAAGAAAATTAATTTTTAACCAAATTTGTACCAGTAAAATTTTCAATTCTATTTCATCAGACAAAGATTCCCCTGTAACGCGCTTTGCCTCATCGGATATAACGCTAAGCTGAACGTATTGCGCCACTTCCAATGAAAACAAAAAGTGTAAAATTTCCAGGGTAGCTTCTCAGTTCATTAAAATTTCCCAGAAATCATCAGTATCTGATCGGAAATAGCAGGAAACTTATTGTTTGGCGAGTGCGCATGGGCAGCGAGGGAGGTGTGTTACTAGAGACAGGGAGGGGACGTTTAACCCTTTACTGCCTGAATTAATTTTAGCAGTTCACTCCTTCTGCACTGCTTGTGTTGAAACTAGTAAGCCGGTGCGAATAATAATGCAACACTTGACTGAGCATAAACAGAACATATTCCGTACTCGTCGCACTCCTTTGTTAAACTCTATGTTTTTAATAACAGGCGCTATAAGCATTGCTTTTCACTGCGACGAATTTGTCACAGCCGGGCGTAAAGGGTTAAGGAGAAGGGAGGCAGACATTGAAGGACAATTTTGAGGCGCTTGCCAGTGGAGTAGCGTACGAAGAGTGGGTTAGTAAGGGAGGAGGGCAAGACATGCAGTTTGGGGGGCTTTGAGAGGTCTGTCCTTGAGTTAGTGGAGCAATGCACTCTCTCACGGCCACGACTGCTGGCTGCATCCACTATTGCGTCTACCACATCTCGCACCTACGTGTCACCAACCTTGGCGAATTACTACTACACAATAATTTTGTGCGATGTAGTGTCTAGTGCTAGACCAACAAATTTAACTTGTCTATAAAGGAGGATTTTAATTTCATTTGGTCGTCCTCAATATGTTGCACCACAGCAAGAGTATGTACATTAGCACCTGACATTTGTACTCTCACATTCTTACGGTTACAGCAGCTGGAGCCGAGAACCTCAGCGGTTATCACGAGAATTGGAATATTTTCTGCAACCACCACTGGACTGGGTTCCTGACTATGGGTTAACACTAGTATACATCATTTATCACTATTGCTACCATGTACAACTCACTCCAGAGCGATCGTAAGCGAGTCAGTTATTGCTCTTTCTTACCTGCATCACTG
Organism: Trinorchestia longiramus; assembly: GCA_006783055.1. Lineage (NCBI taxonomy): Eukaryota > Metazoa > Arthropoda > Malacostraca > Amphipoda > Talitridae > Trinorchestia > Trinorchestia longiramus. Next base: position 230,073 of record VCRD01000480.1, read on the forward strand.
TGCTTACAAATGCCATTACAAGGAAGTCATTTGAAAGAGTTGCAGTTTGACAGGATGTCGGAGCGTTGGACGTGGGAACGGAGCGTTGTGACGATGTAGGCGATAGTTATGGTAGATGAATTGATCGTTGCGATTGCTTGTACATATATGTAGGTAGAATTAACTAATTATGCTTATTTCGATAAAGTAAGAAATGGTAATCAATAAAAAAAAGAATTATGAATGACATGCTAAGCAGAACTAGAACCGTTTGTCGTCTCTGAGATGCGCAGATGCGGAAATGAAGGGTGTAGATATTTATTATTGTTTTGTAGTTCAAACAAAAATACAAGCTTCTGAGGGATGTGCAAAGCTAGAGGGAAAAACTGAAGTAAACTGATACTGAATTTGAAGACCTGAATTATTTTTATGTAAGCACTATGAAATGAATGATTATACAGTAGAAAAGGAATTTTTTTTTGCCGTAACGCAACTGAACACTGTAAGCATGTAGAATAGTAGTAGTGTTCGTAAAATGACCTGTCAGAAATGGGCAAAGGCTTGGAGAAATATCATCAATAGGGTAACAGACAATTCGACACAGGATGTAAAAAGAGTGAGAAAACTTATATTCTTGGAAAGAGAAGCTGCGATAAGAAAGCAAAAGAAATGCTATTGGATGTCGAGGCACAGCTGTTTCTACTTCTCTAAGCTGAAGATGAGGGATAATTGAATAAAATGAGGGAGTGATAACGAGTTGAAATATTAAAGTTGCTGTGAAATAAATAAAGCCTCGGACGGCGTTTAGAGTGGATGGTTGCAAAGGAAGAGAACATTGTGTGAGGAAAGCTGTTCGAAATGCTCAATGTTTTGTTTACGACCGCGTTTTTCTTGATGGTTTGCGCAGTGCGCTTGAAATACCTTCAGTTATAATTGCAGTAGCGGTAGTAGCAATATAGTTTTTTGTGGAAGGGCGTAGCTTGTGTGATATTTGGAATTAAATCAGTAACTGGTTTCTTGTGAAGGTTGTATCGGGACAAAGTTGTGGGTTGTCGCCATGGCTATAAATGCCATGCATGCCATGGCTGTGAGACAACTGAATCTTGGAGTTTTTGATGGTATTGAATTGGTTTGAACAAATGACTGGGGATAAGATTTAGCTAATTAAGTTACATGGATATCAAATTATTAGTGTGCTGATACACGTTAGAGCTTGTACAGATTATGGTCTGCAATGAAAGGAGGGTAACATGCGGACACCAATAGTAAGCGTTAGGAAAAAGACGAAGATGCATGCTAAAATAACTAGAGTATTGATGAAATGAGTATCAAATAAAATAGAAAATAATTGTAGAAGTGAGCTGTTTGGAAAACTTAGGACCGTGTGTTAGTGGAAATAAAGAATAACAGGGTGTAGGGAGTTGCATAGAATTTATGTGAGGAATAAGCTCGTAAAACTCAATCTAAGCTCGTTGTATTGTACACTGGTGTTTTACCATGAATTCAGAGAGGTATATTCGTTAATAGGTATGAATATTGAATCATATGAACACCCATCCTTCCATCAGTCCTCACTACTGGATTTGTGAGCAACGTCACTTGGAAAAAATATATTATATACATATATGCTCTGAGTTTGTAGAAATTTATTATCGAGCACAACCGTCACAGAGTCGATTTGTTAGTTTTGATGCTATCGAGCGTCTTAGTTAAATGCAAAAAGGAGTTCGTAGGAAACTGTCTTTGATATTAATTGATATCCCAGAAGAGAGGCTGTGAGGAGAAGAATGAATGTAGGTGGTGCTGAAGACTAGAGAAGTATTGTTGAAACGACGCTGCTTGATGACGCGAGTAAAATGGAGATATCATAACGAACGACAGATCGTGTCAATAATAAAATAATGATGAAGTTAGAAGTCAGAAGACACATTAATTCAGGTTCGAATAAATGAGGTGAAAAAAACGCCAGGTTACACATACAGTACGTCTTTACAGTAAACGTAAAAATATGAAGCAGAGACAGATATGAAGAGCTTCTGTGTGATGACCAGAGAACCAGTTGTACAGGGTGTCCATAAAGCATCTTCACTATTTAAAAATTTTTCACAATTGAAATTGATAAGATATTTTATTCAGATTTGATCTATCGTATTCAGTGTTTATCAAAGTTTTTAATCACATTTGGCCTTTATGTGTTTTAAGGATCCTGTTTCTGAAAGAGGTACTGTTGAGACATTATGAGAGACTTTTATAAGAGACTTGATGGACACCTTGTACATTCCAGCGTGGCTTGGTCGATCAACAGACTATCTCTGTCCAACTCGTGAGAGGTAACCACCATCTATACTGCGTCTAGGACAAGTAAAAGTATAATAGTAGGGTTCTGGAGCACTAGTCACGAGATACAGCTGTTACATCAAAGAATCAAGATGTACTGTGTCATAAGAAGCCAGTTGTGAAGGTTTTGTGTGGCTGATCAAACCCATATTTAGCTTACTGCTTCCTCTTTCGTGTGGAGGAAGAGTGACATGGTTAAGTATTACTCCCTCCGCTTAGGAATAGTTGGTCCATATCAATGTTGAAGTTGGTCGGAAATACATATTTGCTCCAAAAACAAATGTAAACCTTTTATAAAGGATACGTGCAAAACTACTGGTTGTGACAAAAAGAAAAACTTTATTCTGTAATACAGTGCAATAAATTGATAATGTATAAACACCAATGAATGATATTTTTATTAAAATAAATAACAAAAACCAAACTTTACATTGTAATTAGATACATGAAATTAATAATGTATTAAAGGAAGAAACATATTTGCCACTATATTTCCTCAATACTTGTTAATTTATTCTTCAATTTTTCTGAGATCTAAATTGAATTTGGAAGAATTCCTTTTCTTTCTAGTTGTACTTTCGACAGATGTTGAAGCCTGTAATTGTTGCCACCGTTAGCCAAAATAATCTGTTCCACTGACTGCTGCAAAGTGGGAAAAATGTTGTTCAATGTTGATCTCTGTAATTCCTCAAAGCTATCTGTCACTGCTTTAATTAATTCATCAACGTTACGGGGTGTTTTTTTATGTTGAAGGGATTGGATTGAATTGAAATAGCCGAGGTCAAGTATTTATGTACATTCAGATCTGAACTGTTTTAAGGGCTGTAGATAGAATAGAATGAATGAGGCTATAGGAACGAACCTTCTGGCCCATTCTTGGGTCGGATAATTACTTCGATAATTATTCGGTTGTTTTACCCAAGTCCCATGCCGATTACCCAAGTCCCATGCCGTTTACCCAAGTCCCATGCCGGTTACCCAAGTCCCATGCCGATCGCTCAAGAAGTGCCTGCAATACTGCTCTTCTCTCAGAATCTGTCAAATCTTTTGTCTTTCGGTTATATGTGCATTTTTTATTAATATCATCTTTATTTGCCATATTCTGCGGGTAACTTAAGAACTCTTAAATATTATCTGAAAAAGGATAATGATAAAATTATATTAACTTATACCTTATTATTTACTAAAGCTTAAAATTTGTGTTCAACACACTGTGCACGATCGCCTCCTGTATCCAAAACAGAATTTTGTTAAAAGACACTGAAATGCGGGAAATTTTCTCCTTGTGTAGCAAATATTTCCGACCGAAGGGAGTATTATTTTATTATTATTAGGATGATCATTTTATTTGTATAGAAATAAACATCATCGCTGTATTTTATACATTTTCATTGCAAATAATAGCATTATTATTTTCATTTTAATGAAAAATTACCTGCCACATAAACAGGTATATCTATTCATGTGTTTCTGAATTTCTTTAGAAATTATGACAATCGACGAAATCTCCAGCTACAGTAGCAACTGCAGAACTTCTTGTTCCTGGACTTTAACCTGTTGACGGTCACCGCTCACACAATAATAATACTATTGTCATATTACAATTGTAATATGACAGTAATAAAAACGCTAATTGAACTAATAAACATTATAACATCATACGATGTTAACGCCGCTGTGGTACCGTCGCGCATCTACATCATATGGTGTAAGTTGCTGGTAGAATGCAACTCGTACAAACATCATATGATGTAAATAACGCTTAACAGGTTAAATTTAGTGGACCACTCTTATAACTTAGGAGTGAAACCACATCATCGTTACCCGATATTTTGTAATTCAACAGTTCCATTCATTCAAAATCGTTTTTTAGTCATTTACTTGTTCGAAGTGTCCCAGGCGAATGCAAAAGGTGAGGTAGAGATCATTCCTCAAAAAGTTGGCATAGTATCGAGGTTAAACAATGGTTGAAAATTACCACCTGAATCACTGGTGAGATACTGATTTTTGAATGTAGGTTCACAGTCTTCTCAACAATTGAGCTTAGCAACAAAATAAACCGAGTCTCTAATCGAGCTATGTAATGAAAAGCACATTGGTTCATTACTATAATAGTAACAAAATGCATTGGTAAACTTATACATTCAAATAGATACTTCTATTTTTATTGGGATGCTGTGTGCATGATTAAGTCGTTCATTAAAGCTCATTCGAGCCTTTTTTTGCTCTACCAAGCCACGCCATGTTTTAAGTTGCAGCTATTTCTGAGCAGCGTTACGGGCGAAGTGCTACCATGCGATGGTTCTTCATTTGCTTGAGGCCGAAATTCCTAACATGGTTAGCAACATGGCAGAGTCAGGCTATGTGTTCTCTCAAGCCTAATTTTAGAGGCAAATAAGAAGGACCGTGCCATCGTGGCTCACGTGATTGCAGCGTCAGTGTCGGAGGCAGCTTCTTAGTGAGATGGTTCTATCTGACAAATACTGTAGGTTGTCTGAGAAGTTTTTCAGATTCGCCAATGTTACAGTTGGATATAGTTAGAATCAAACAAACTTTTTGACCAACCCAATGTAGACGTTGAGTTATTTGACGAAACATGTTCTGCTTGCGATCCACGTGTATACGCTAATGAGAAACAGATTCGTAAATAAATATCTAAGATATAAAGTTCTCATGATGTGTGACACAAAACATCGTGAAATGCCTGCCTAAGAATGAATCGAGCAGCGTAACCAAAGACCACTTGATAAATTCCTTGGTTTCCGGACTGCAAGACAGACTGATAGACTGCCTCAGGACTGCGGACAGACTGGTAGACTGTCTCGGGACTGCAGAACAGACTGGTAGACTGCCTCAGTACTGCGTACAGACTGGTAGACTGCCTCAGTACTGCGGACAGACTGGTAGACTGTCTCGGGACTGCGGACAGACTGGTAGACTGTCTCAGGACTGCGGACAGACTGGTAGACTGTCTTGGGACTGCTGAACAGACTGGTAGAATGCCTCAGTACTGCGTACAGACTGGTAGACTGTCTCGGGACTGCGGACAGACTGGTAGACTGTCTCGGGACTGCTGGACAGACTGGTAGACTGTCTCGGGACTGCGGACAGACTGGTAGACTGTCTCGGGACTGCTGAACAGACTGGTAGACTGTCTCAGGACTGCTGGACAGACTGGTAGAACGGGACTGCTCAACAGACTACTAGACTGCCTCAACAAGCAAACGCTGTTTTGACCAGTGAAGCAAGTACTCCGACTAGTTGATGGATATCATTCTCTATGAGTGCTCTGTTAAGGGGAAAATTCACGACGATTTTATAAACCTAATGAGCAACTGATGCTTTCCCATTTTTATCTCAGGTTAACTTCTCTATTTAATTCTCCTCTATTACTAGGAACGCATCCCTTATGTATTGACATTATACTCCCATCTGCGCAAGGTTTCGCAGCAACGAAGAATGTACCTCATAACACCGCATGAATTGAAATCATACAGTTCCTAAGAGTTTCTCGTTACTCATTTTCTTTTGGCAGTATCCCTCCAACATTTATTCATCTGCGTAGCTCAACAGTTGCCGTGCGTGATCATTTTTCTTGCGTGCTTTACTTTGGTGTTGAAATCGTCCCTGCTCGCCGCACCTACGTTTGTTGAGAATCATGCAGAATATACTCTGAAAGCACCTACTCGATGCACACTGATTTTTTGCACAATTGATTTCATGAAACTTTTCGACAGAATTCTCATTTCTTAGTCGAAACTTAGTTTTCAATTTGTATTGTGATAAATTATTGTGTCGACAACATCTAGGTCACTCTGCATACGCAGTTGCAGTTATTTTTATCAAATACTGGCAAAGAGCTCAAATCACCGATCATGAAAAACATAGAGACATAAAGTTCAATATTTTTCATACAGAGCGTAAAGCAGAAATTACATTAAAAAGATTTTAAAAATAACTTAAATAGTGGATTAAAAATGCCACATATGTGTCGAAAATTGCCAAATTGATTTGTATTTGACAATTAATGAGCAAAGTGTCACGTTCTCGCTTTTCTCGTGACATTTACTATACTTTTACATTGCGGTGTGTGACACGGCAGTTATGGCAGATGCATTTAGCTGCATAATATATGTAATTATGCGGGCAGTAAAGCACAGGGAAGCACAATAATTTGCATGGAACAAAGTACCCGCTGCTGTGTAGAACAACAAAGTACAGTCATTCGCACAGAACAAAGTACAGATGAACGCGTCGGACAACAGAGAGTGATAATTTAAGTAGGAAATAGTACAGGCGATGCATAAGCTTGTAAGTAACATTTCTGAAAATAAAAAGAATGTCAGGGAAAAATTCCATACATCTGTGGAATAAGCAGATCCATGGAACAAAAATTTTGCTCGAAATGAGTAGTTCTTATTTTGAGGTTGAGGTTGAGAGGTTGTAAGTCGGGTTGAAAGGTTGTGTTTCAGGTTGAGCGGTTGTGTTTCAGGTTGAAAGGTTGTAAAACAAGTTGAAAGGATATAAATCGGTTTGAGACGATGTAAACCAGGCTGGAAGGATGTAAAGAAGGCCGAAAGGTTGTAAACCAGGTTAAGAAATTAGGATTAAAATTGCAATGCTATGAATTGATACAACGTTCCAAGTCAGAGGGCGCATTGAGCAGACAGACTCGCTGTCAGTGTTAGAGAGCACCTGGCAAAAGCAAGCCTAGGGCCATGTTGGAACTGCCGCTGCGGCCGTGAGATTTCCGCAGTTCAGGACAGGTTTCCGGAAATGCCTTTTGTGTCTGACGCTCGCACTGCAAAACTGAACTGGAAGCCAAATGTTCCTTCCTGAACACCGTGTTATTAGACCCGCAGGCAGTAAACTGCTCCAATTTTTGAAGGTGATAGCTTCCGAGCAAGACATGAACGCGCAAGTGTTCGCGAGTATTCTATTGATTCGTCTTGTATCGTAAAATAAGTGATACTACGGCATTTTACTGTGGAGAGAGGCGATTGCTACGCTCAGGTGGATTGTTGCAGATAACAGCTTTTCATGCATAATTGATGCCATTGTTTGACAGATCCTCAGCATGACAGTACGTAATTCTCTTGTCGCTTGTTTCCTGATATTGTTTTTAGTTGACATGCTTACCGTCACTAGCAAGTTTACTCGTCCTTTCATTTATTAAGGACAAGACGTTTAAAGAAAGGAAGAAAGAAAGGAAAGAAAACAGCTCATTCCAATGCCATTGATACACAAAATGTATTTAACATTTAGTCTTGAAATGCCTTGTCGGTAAGATTTTGTGAGGTAGAAATACATTAATTGATAATGTCAGACACTTAGGTCATGTTTTCAGAACTGGAGTGAAACTGAATAATAAAAGTGAGCAAGAGTTTCAAAAATACTTCTATTTAAAAAAAAGTTGCATATAGCATAATTTACTTTATAACAATAAGGCTAAAATCGTCTAGTTAAATACTCGAGGAAGGATGAAGTTTTTAAGGTGCGGTTTCTAATTTGCTGGTCTATCATTCAGTGTTAAAAGTCGATAGTTTATGAATTAGAAATTATTAATGTATTTAACTGAGAACTTCACAGTATTTTTTGAAATCAAAAGTTTCATGCCAGAAAGTCTATAAATGAGAAAGAAAACTGAAACATATCATGATTCGTCAGGAGTGAAATACCGATTGTCAAAATGGAGTTACTGTAGTTCAAAAGTTTTTAGGTTTCACATATGGTTATTTTTGTAAAACATTTAATAACATCGGCACATGAACTTCATGATGGCACAGAATTAAAAAACATAAAAGAAATAAATACACACGAGGATGGAGCCAACGAGACAAATGCTCCGTCAAGCATAGTATGTGAAAACTGCAGAATATAAACATAGGAGGAAAAACAAAGGTTAAAACTAAAATTTGTTTCGTGCAATTAAGTTTATACATGGCACATGCATCAACATTGCGTTTCCATTTCCCTTATTATCAAAGTCGTAATGTGATGGAAGTACATTTATTGATACTATAAAAAAGTCATATTTTCTCTGAACGATGAAGTTAAAAATCTATACAAGCAAGAATAATGATGATAAGAAAGACAAATACCTCAACAATAGTAGCATGCTAATAATGCAGGAGCTAAAATAAAACGACTATAACATCCTCTTCTTTTAGAATGACCTCAGTAAGCTCGTTCATTAGGCATAAATGTTCATAGGCTTCACTTGTTTGTGTTAAGAATAATCGAGGCAGGGACATACTGATGAGTCCATTACAGTGCAACTCTAACTGTTCGCTTCCAAAGCGTTGTTTTATTCCCTTGAAATGTTATAGAATAGAATGAGGCTATAGGAACGAACCTTCGGGCCCATTCTTGGGTCGGATATTTACTTCGATAATTATTCGATTGTTTACCCAAGTCCCATGCCGTATTTCTAGCCGCGTCAACCATGTCGGCAGCGGAATTCGAACCCGGGTCTTTCCGCTCGCAAGCAGATTCGCTCACCAGTCGACCAAGCTGGTGTTATCGCGAATAAACGTCAAGAAATTGAATACAATTAATAAGTTAGTCTTCAAAATTAAATTCCGAGTAAATTATCCTACCAGAATAATATGAGGTAGATAATATCTCGCATGTACTGAAGGGCTGAAAGCATCATAAGATGCATGTGGGTGCATTTGTATTTGAAAACTTTGCTTTATTTTTTGTCATAGTACTTTCTTTCGAAAAAACTATGAAACTTATTTACTCATAAGAGTTTCCAGGGAAGACCATTAAGAACAACAAATTTTTAACAATCCCGTGAAAGGTGTAAATTTTCTATTATAAATTACATGTGTACTCTACTTCAAATTTATGCGAAGTTCTAGCAGTGTGAATCGTCCGTTTTTGCTGCATTTAGCTTGTATTTGCCTCCAAGGACAGGTACTGTTCAGTCTGTATAAGTACGACAGTTGAGGAGCAAACTCAGACCTGAACCGAGATCTGATGCTTGTGTTATTCCTCTTTCAATCAGTTCCAGTTGTCACTCAAGCATGAAGAACAAAGGAAGCACAAAGGGAAGATGGAGCGTGGAGAGAGGCGGACTGGAGATTCTACCGTCGGCTACTGGTTAAATAAGACCCGAGAAACGTAAAAGAGTCAAAAAACACCGAAAACGGAGAATGAAATGCAGTGTAGGCAAAAAATATGCCTACTTTAGCTGTGCAATAATTCTCTGTATTATGGATAAGACGTTGAAACATATATCACCTGAGAAAGTTTGACGTTGAGTTTTTGCTGTACGTAGTAACGCAGCAGTAATACAGAAGATGTGGGTTATGCTTAAAGCTATTTTTAGAATGTTATTGCCCTTGCATATATGACGTGGGAAAGGCATTTTTAATTGTCTAACGAGTTTATTATGAAAGAAATTACGACGAAAACATGATCACGCGAAGGAACCTGAAGAAAGTTCAACGGTATCTATGGTTGTATCTTACATTCAAGAATTGTACGAAAAAGTTTTCGAAATTCACAAGAAAAATTGACGGTGAACAATGTTTTAAGATCAGATAGTAAACGACAAGACAAACGTACGACAACATGGAAAAAGTTAAATCCAGGCTACAAGAAGATAATTAAATAGTCAGCAGCAAAAATATCATCAGAAGCTAATCTATGTAAATAAGTCAATTGTAAGAAAGCTCGTAAAAACTGTCACTCTTCAGTCCTTCAAATCTTAAGTTAACCAATTATTGCCATCGAAAAACAAGCTTGCGAAGCACAATTTTTGTGGGATACACAAGCAAATGACTGGAAATTAAAATTTATTTCAATACGGATTTCAGAGATAAAATTTACAGTCAATGTTTCAGGACAGGCCTGTATCCATAGATGAACTGAAAAAATAAGTGTTTCGAATCACTTCTTCAATTAACGCTGAAATTCTGAAAATTATTTTTCAGAATTTCGGTCATCGAGTCGAAAAATACTGGTCATACAATGAAAATTAGAGTAACTGAACAAGTCAGAGTAATTTACAGAGAAAGTTATAGCAAATTAAAAAGGAACGTACCTTCAGAACCTCTTGTATACAATGAAAATAAAACGACAACGAACTGAAGAATCCATAAGAACGAAAACGTCTGGAAGAAGCAATCAATTAAAATGAGAGGACTGTCAGAGAACAAAACGACACGTCTAGTTTTTCCAGTCGTTTTATGTCTCCCTGGTAATTAAGGCGTCGGGATTAGCTCTTCTAGATTAGTTCCACTCATCCGTGGGTTTGTGAGAGCCTACAGGCCTTGTTTAAGTATGCACCTGCAGGCCAATCTCCAGGGAAAGTCGTTTTTTTTCTATCGATTGAATTCACCTTTCGAAACTTCTATGCACCTTATAAGATCAAACTCAATCTTCGAAACAAATACAGCAATCAATTTATGCGAGGCATAAAATGCTTTTTATGATCTACTAAGTTGGTAAATCTTTACGAAATATTGAGTATAAGCCAGGTTTGTTGGCGCAAAACCAGTTAGCGATGCAGGAAGCTGTAACTCGCTGGTCACTCGCTTTGCGGTTTTCAGAAGACGCTTGCCCACGAACAATAGCGTTCAACTGACATCCCTTTCGTAAACAAGCAAAAATAAATCAATATCCATGTTTCAAACGTCTGTTATTTCATACGTCATCAAACTTCAACTAAGAAAATCGTCCTGTGTTTTTTACAAACAGGTAAGAGTGAGTACGACTTTAAGTGATGTATTGAATCATTTGCTTCACGGCTTGCGTGAACGAACTTCTCTCGTCATAGGCCTAACTGCAGTTCAAATTTTCAAATGCAGTTTGGTCTCCACAGTTGAACTCAGAAGCTCGACTGGCGTAACACAAAATGAAATCACGAGTTCCCGAAAAATGCGCTAATGCAGTATTATTCACTCAAAAACAAGTATATTTTAAACAATGAACATTTACTCAGTTGAAAATACTTTTAATGTGATTGCTAGTTGTTTACTGCAGTGATAAAATTTAATTGGACATCTCAATTCTTGTCACTCTCAGGAAGCGTGTCTGATGAAGATCGGTAGTGATGAAATGAATGATTTAGACTGCAACCAAGATCTTCCAAGATTTGTACTGGCAGATCCGGCCTTTCACTTATGAAACATCCTACAAAATAATAATTCTCTCATCCTTGAAATTCATCTTGTGCGTAGAACAAATACTTTCATTATCTGTTTTTAAACACTGAATAGACATTAGGGTCCTTACGTATTATCGGGAGGACCTTTGATTTTTACTTTTTTTTTTTTTCACAGGGTTTGTTGGTTAGGTTAGGTTAGGTTAGGTTAGGTTAGGTTAGGTTAGGTTAGGTTAGGTTAGGTTAGGTTAGGTTAGGAATTACAAATGTTATTTTATTGTTTTAACCGTTTCAATAAATAATTTACTTTAATTTTTGAGTCGTTTTTTTAAAGGTCCTCCCGATAATACGTAAGTACCGACATTAGTTTGGAATAACAAGCTGTAAAAATATTATTGAGAGACGTACTCAAGTCGAGGATGTATCTCTAACTGATATCAATACTAAGATAAAATATGAGCTCGAACACTGCATGCCTTCTTAAATTACACAGATTACTTGTAGTGACGGAATAGGTAACTTCTTTATCTTGTGAACTCCATTCTCAGGACATTTTGCGCGACTTTACGACCCTAGTTTGACAGGCCCACTAATATGTATAACCTAATGCCTGCAATGGCGGTCGTTTTAGTCACAGACCGAAATTGAAGCCGTATTATCAAACATATCTAGAATCATTCCTCAGCGTGAAGGGATAGATGTTCTGTTCTTAAAGTGTGAAAACATATTTTTGAAATAATCGAATCTTTAAGCACTTCTAGCAAATGGATTGGTTTTTAAATATATTTATATGATCAAATTCTCAGTGTAAAACACGTATCAGAAATTTATGCTGTCATCTGTGTTCGAAAAAATGACCGAAATACCAGCAATACGAAATAATATTCAATTTTATGAGAACATTAGACTCATTCTTACGCTCAGTATATTTTCTCCAGCAAGCCTCAAAATCAAAATCTAAGTCCTTTCAGTTACTGACCTACTGAAGGTCCGCAAAATTTGCGAGCGTCCTGAACGCTTGGTTGTGTTGGGCTGACAGCAATGATCGCGTGCACCTTTGGTTGGAAAAACCTCCCACAAATATATTTGAAAACCGCAATGTTGGAAAAATGACAGTGTACGATGCTAGTTTTAAGGTTTTCCCTTAGGGGCTGGGTTTTCAATTCTTGATTGCAATTTTGTGGAAACAATGAAATGGACCGGAATATGGTAACAAGCTTGAGCTGCTTTTCAATTCTGATGTCAAAGTTATCTTCAAAGTAGAAGAAGGTGAACGGAGGCAAAGTAACAGTCATACTACCACCCATCAATCTTTACTCACAAGCACAAGTGGATTCGTTTCAACATAAACACCCCTTATAGTCTCTGCCAAAAAACCCTTTGGGGCTAATATCGTTAAAGCCATTTAGATATTTCTAGGTAGAAGCTGATCAATTTGTTTCACCTAATTCTAGATGATTCGTGTGCGAATACTGGCATATAAAAAGATAAGTGTGTTCACTTCAACGTGAAGGGTTAGAATAGAGCGTCCATTAAGTCTCTTTACATTTTAATAAATAGAATAGAATAAGGCATTAGGAATGAGCCGTTTTGCCCATTCTTGGGTCGATACCCAAGTCCCATGTTATATATTACATATAATATGTATGTATGTTATATTACATATAACATGTATGTTATATTACATACCTCAATAAAATGTGTCTGGAAAGTCACACGCGTATAAAAAGCGGTGTTAGTGATAGTTTGAGCCACATTCGCTGAAACTGACACAAATTAATTGGATTTTGAGGAAGAACGGGTAAAACTTCTTTGTCGCCTTTGACTAAAATGATTTTTAAAGACGCGAATAATCATTTCTGCAACACACGACGCTCTCACATGATGCTAATTAAAGACATGACTGATGGACATCCAACATTCCTCTCTTTATTTCGAAGGAGACAGGCACCCTACATCTCCAGATCTAATTCCTCTCGATTACAACATATGGTCTATACTGGAGAGCAAGGTTTCAGCAGCACATCACCGAAATTCGGAGGCACTGACGTCAAAACTCAATATGAAATGCGTCAAAATTCTTTAAAAAACATTCGTGACTCGTGATGGTCTCTTCAGTTCGTTATCGACGCATCTTGAATAAAGGTGTTAATTTCTCACTATTAAATAGCTACTATTTTCTTTTTATGGCATTCGTATACATTTGTTTGTGTAATAAAGTTGAGCTTTAAAAGTTGTAACGTTAATTATTAAACATCCTGTATATCTTTTAATTGGCTAGTCAATTTAATTTAGCATGATTAATTTCATGCCTTAGGCTTCTTTTCCTTGATTAATTCAACACGGCAGCTCTCCAATGTTCAGTTCGATAATTTTACTGACGTTGTAGTTATGCAAAATCATACTGAAAAATGTTGAAGCTTCTTGTCTTTCTTCTACATGAGTAACTTGCTCTCTTTTACAGGCACTCTTGAGAGTGTGACATTCAAAGGTTTTTATTCATGTATGAATATACATGGTGCAGCAACATAATTTTCTTTTTTACAGCGTTTTGCAGGAAAAAAGGAAGTTATGTTGCCGCGCCCTGTACTGAAATGATACTGAAGATCCTCTCCAATGATTCCCTCAAAACATCAATTGCTGTGTTGTATGGAGCACGTTAATCATTGTTTGATTCTTTATTTGCAGATGTATTATATAACTTATTCATGTCGGAGGAATACTTGCGTACTCAAAACATCTTGAAAGATTTATTGCTGTTCTCTTGACTATAAAACTTTACCGCGTGCATCTCATGTAAATTTCGCAAGGCCTCTGCATGCATCAAACATCAAAAGCCATAAATCGAGGGGAAAGGTGGCAATAAAATGCATTATTGTTGGCTTTCAGCATAAATTGATGGATGGTGGAGGGTCTCATTAGTTCGTTTCTGCCTATTGTGGCGATGTCAATAACAAGTCTACTGCCGAAGCACAGGGCATCCAACATTCCTTCACATTTCGTATTTTCTGAAGTAGGGGAAAAGTGGGAGGTAATGTTCTGTCATTGGGTAGCTTACAATTTACGTTTGAGGGTAGAGTTTCCGTGTTGAAAACATATTTAGAATTTATGTCAGACAGAATGATGGTGTGACTCGGATAGAGTAAAATTTTGATTGGAAGGAAGACAGAATCACTTACTAGACTATGGTGATACAAGCGATGAACTTTGGAAGATAAGCAATCAATGCAACGGAGTTAAAAAATCTCGGTAAAAAATAGTTTTGTTGAACCATACGCTAAGTTTGTAAAAAATTTTCAGACTTAATGACAAGCTGAGAGTTTTCAAGAATTTTTTTAATATTCTGAAACAATGCATAGGATGGCTGGTCTTAGAAGCTATCGTGAAACAAAACAGCAAGAATTTTGCCATGAGATATTTTGGTCACGAATGTCAAACTGCTTTTGCATTTGATCTTAGAAAAGAGCTGTATACTTTAAGAAAATGCGATATTGAATAGAGCACTGCATTTTTTGTGCATTGACCGTTCAGTTTTCAAGAACTTAAGAAATTCTATCATGATAATTCACGAGTCACATGAATGCATGCAAAAGAAAAGTGTGTCGTGGCCACTTACTATTATGTAGCTTATGTATGTTCTTATAACTGGTAAGGAATGCAGAGTACGCAACAGGCAATTTTGTTGAATGGCATCGTACATAATTGAAATTAACCTGCAGAATAAGAATAATGATTGACTTTACACTTAAATAAGCTCAAGGCATGTCTCAGCTAGAAGAAATGGTCTAGAGCAGTGTTTCTCAAAGTGATCCGTACCGCCTCCCTGGGGGCGTTGAAGAAATGCAAAGGGGCGGTAGGAGGGTACGCCTTGAATGGGGGCGTCTTGTAATTTATAATGTACAGTAATATAATCATTATTAGGGGGCGGTGGAAAACCAAATAGTGTCCTAAGGGGGCGATGATTGAAAAAACTTTGAGAAACACTGGTCAAGAGCCATTTTGTGACCAAGAAGCTGAGGTCAGTTTCCATTTCTCAATTCTTCCATTTATCTTCGTCTGTCACTCGGAGCAACACAATGACATGCTGCGAACGACTGCTCTGAAGGAAGGTTTTTCTTTTGAACTACTCGAAACAAATGATCAAATTCTGATTAATGATTTTCGAAGATACTTCCGAACGAACAGAGAGCGAAGAAGCTATTGAAGCTTATGTAGGTCAGCTTCAGTTTTGGGCTCACACGCATTTTAACATCATCCAAGGCGTCAATTTAATTTGTGTTATTTTCATATCGATTTAAAAAACTCGGAATGGTCATTTTTAAATACTATTACTCATTTCTACTGATGGTCATAAGTCCAGTATTCACTATTAACTCTTTACATCACCGTTCTTCTTCATAATGGTATACCGTAGGGCTAAATTAATTGTAAGAGAACTGTGCTTGGATTAACTTTTAGTACACGTAATAATGCCCATCTCCTGATCTTATCACACAATATGAGGAGACAACTAACTTGATAAGCGGCAAGTTCTAAAGAAGCGTATAAAAATTGATGAATATTATGTGCCATTCCGTATTCCTCATGTCAGATCTCCTTTTGTATGCATAAAAAATATTGAGGGTTTCTATAGAAACTCAATGTGCTGTTCGTTCTCACAGTTCAATCCAAGTCTATTTTATTGGCTTCCTGTAAATAAGGCTACGAAAAATTAGAGAACTAATGTTACAGTCTCCTTGTATTTCATTACTTTCGTAATTTATTTTTTTCTCAAGTCCAGATCCTAAAAAACAATGAACCTCGTCTAGTTTATACAACAAAACATGAACATTTGTAGGCCAGCCCTGTGTACTGGTGCAATCAAGACACTGGACTTCAGGCCTCTAGTCTTCATCGTATTTACTACTGCAAGTATTCTAGTCTTTCTATTTCTTCAGGCTCAATTGTCATGGAGCGGTAGCTTTCTAAAATCAAACACGAATTATGAAATCACACTGATTGTGTGCAGCACTTTGAGGAAAACGGGGCAAAACATTATTGAAAGTTGGTAAATTTTCCTCGCCCACCTCACCCTCCTCACTCTTCGCCCCTAAACTCTATTGATTTCTATATAAGTTAGAAATTTGACAGTCGAAATATCCCTTCAAAAAGCTCAAGAAACACACAAGCCCCCAGCAGTTTACGGAGACCACAAGCGCCCTTTAAAGGGTCTCAAGAAGCTCACAAACCCCAAAAATATTACAAAGAACACAAGCACTTTGCAAAGTGCCCAATAAACTCACAAACCTTCAAAAGATTACAAAGATAAGAAACACTTTTCAATATGTCCAACAAACTAACAACACCCAATAGATTAAAAAGAACATAAGCACTTTTCAAAGTGTTCACACCAATAAACTCACACACCCCCAACAGATTACAAAGAGTAAAAGTGCCTTTTAAAGTGTTCCAAGAGGCGTGTACACCCCCAACAGATTACAAAGAGCACAAACACTTTTCAAAATGTCCAATAAACTTACACACCCCCAACAGATTACAAAAAGCACAGGCGCTTTTCAAAATCTCCAATAAACTCACAAACCCCCAACAGATTAAAAAGAGCACAAGCACTTTCCAAAGTGTCCAATAAACTCACAAACCCCCAACAGATTACAAAGAGCACAAGCGCTTTTCAAAGTGCCCAATAAACTCACAAGCCCCCAACAGATTAAAAAGAGCGCAAGCGCCCTGTAAAGTGGCCCAAGAGGCACGTCCACCCCCAAAAGATTACAAAGAACACAAGCACTGTTTGAAGTGCAGGGTGATACAGGCTCACTTCCAGTTCTACAACCAGGATTTGTAAAAGATAAAGCAATGCTGAAATTTGTTTTCTACTAAAAATAGACATTCTTGATTGTGGACTTATAAGCTACTTCTAGTCATCTCTCTCGATCCATTTTTTCCCTAATTCAAGAAAAGCCCAATTTCACAAAAATATGTTTAAAAACAGGCAAAACTTTAACAAGTTATAAAAATCATAATGTTTCTCGCAGATGCAATGCAATTTATACAGAAGATGTGATACTAAAGTGGTATACTGGGTAACCATGCAACTAAAGAACCAACGGAGAAATGATCAAAATTATTAAAAGATCGATGATGATCGTTTTTGATGATATTTCAAATTAACCTACATGCTGAAAAAATGTGTGAATAAATGCATATTCTGATAAAAATTGCCAATTCAAGTGATAAGATAATTCTGCTTTAGATGAGTTGAAATAGTTAATTTTTTTACCAGTATGGCTAATTGAGGATGCAGATTTAAGACGAATGGTTTTGATTCTTCAGTTCCACTAAGACGTTATTTAGCATTAATACAGCATGTACAAAATATTGCAGACCTACATATCATACGATACAGCACACATGTAAAAACCTTGTCACACTGCTGGGAAATGTAAACGTAAGGTAAACTCTGATAAAATTATTTTTTTCCGGTAACGTAGCTATACAAAATGACGAGGATCCAACGCGCCAATTTGGCGGACAACTTCATGCTAACGGCGATGGATACAGAAACGAACCTTATAATTTGGGCCTACTTTTCATTAGCTGGCCCTATAGATCTACATATCATTACAGGGAAAATGAATTTTAAGAAACACTGAGGAAGTATTAAAACACCTCAGTTTTACTGTGCTAAAATCTTACGAATTGAAGCCGTTAGATGATGTATAGAAATAAGCGAGTGACTCGAACAGAAGTAAATGCATCCACTGCATGATCCGATGGTCGTCGTCTCGGTGCTCTTTAATAACTTAGTTCGAGTTGCCACTTGAATTCAACGGAAAATCTTCGAATAATATTGAAGATTGAAGTTGGGAAACTACAACCTCAATTCTGGGGGATTTGTATGCATAAGTACAAAGGGGTGGAATAAAAGTTCAATAGACAAATGATATAATCATAAATAAAAAATATCGGAATCGTAAGTAAGTGTAATAGTGTGAAGCATTGCATGTAATTTACATTATCGTGTATGACCGATAAATCATATTTTATGTTTGTAATATAAACAAGAGCTTACTTCTTCTGAGTGGACAACAGAAATAAATATAATAGAACAGAATAAGGCAATATGAACGAACCGTCCGACCCATTCTTGGGTTGATACCCAAGTCCCATGCCGGTACCAATAGTAATACGTACATAGGTGTGTAAAAATGGGAATGCAACCGGAATACAGAGTCAAAAAATGCTGAACAGGTACAATTCGAGAGGCTGTCACATCAAACTTCACTAAATTTACAGCTGTGCGTAAATGAGAGAATTTTTCAGCTGGACGACGGATGAGTCGCCACGGTAGGTGATCGTGTGCAGTCTATTTAAAAAAAAAATAGCTACAAGTGTCTAGCGTTCTTCATTTCTGAGATGAGAAATTTAACAGTCCTTCCAGGAAGCAGCTACACACGAACAAACTTACGGCATCTTTTAAAACAGGGGGAATATACAGAGCTATTAGAAAGCAGCTACAAGCAATGAATAATAGGCCGTGCTAACTTGTCGAAAAAATCTAAGAGTTCCTATATGCAACATGGAAAATTAGGATGATTAGTTGAAGAGAGTATGCTTTTTCTGATTACAATATAGCTCATCTGAAAAAGCGTGCCTTTCAATTGGATTCATCAAATAATATACAGATCAATACTATAAGAAGAACAAGCTAGAAAAATACCCCTCAGAATATAGTGAAGGGAACTGCTACACAATTCCAAAGATTAAGAAAACGATGAACAAATGAAACACGCGAAAGAAATCCACGCACGTTTCCAGAAGACAGCGAGAATGAGCTGAACTAATGTGCAAGATGAGGGAAAATAACTTGCATACAACAACCTACAGCTCAAAATACCTTCAGGGCCAGGACGACAAGCATTGAGTTCCGGTGCCTTTCTTCACGCTAAGACCGGAGTTGTCTCTGGTACAAAGGCATGGGCTTTACCGCCCGGAATTTTGAGACATTCTGTGAGATTTGTGGTATTGTTAAGCCGGACTTTAGGTCTAATACCTCATTTTCATCTCGAGTGAGCGATGAGGAAAAATTCTTCGCTGCAGAGGAGCAGAATGTTCTTGACACTCCTGTGCATGGAGTAGGGGAACTGGTGTTGTGGTTTACGCAGAGGACTTGAGAAAGTTTCGTGGAGGAGGATGTGGCTTGAAAAGGACTGATTCCGAGTCACTCTTGGCCACTGATATTTTAGAAGCGAAATGCAGCTCAAAGAGTATGTCCGAGAGAAACTCTTGTAAATAACAAAAACTTTCAATTAAACTCAGTCTGCTTTTGATTACTGATCACATGAACGATGTGAACTGTGATGCATATTGAACCCTATTTCATAGCTGAATCTGTTATCATAAATTCAGCATCAGAGTATTTTGGAAATGTTATTACACATGCTCCTGGAAAGAGACATTGCAGACACAAATAAAGTTTGGATACATTACGGAAGTAAAAAAAGATATGTAAAATTTGCAGCACTTACACCACTTACAGCGTCTACACCACTTTCATTACCTACACCACTTTCATTACCTACACTACTTTCATTACCTACACCACTTTCATTACCTACACCACTTTCATTACCTACACCACTTTCATTACCTACACCACTTTCATTACCTACACCACTTTCATTACCTACACCACTTTCATTACCTACACCACTTTCATTACCTACACCACCTACAGCATCTATACCACTTACAGTACCACTTACAGCACTTACACCACCAGGCTTACCTCCACCATTCTTTCTTTCGAGTTGGCAAATGCAAATATTCCAAATAATATTCCGAGTTGGCCGCAAATATAATATTCTGTGCTGTATCATTGAACTAAAACAAATCATGCGCCAAAAATTTTCTGCTACAGGTAAAAAATGCCTGTGAAACTTCTTTGAAAGGCGTTTCGAACTATCAATAAACCTGCTAATATTATAAGTGAATTTAGTTATTATTATAATAAACTACACATTTGACCACTTTAATCAACAAATATTTCTCCAGTAATCAGCAATTTACACAAGATGGGATCAATAAACGGCATGGGACTTGGGTAACACCCCCAGAATGGATCAAACAGCTCGTTTATGTTGCCATATTCTATTCTGTTTGATATACTGCTTTACATGAAGAAATTATCAAAACATGCCGATGTTTCTACAAACTTACTCACGTTTCTATAAACTAACTGACATTTCTATAAACTTACTGACGTGTCTACAAATTCGCTGACGTTTCTACAAACTTAGTGATGATATTAACAAATATCTTAATGGATGTTTTATACAAACATTCCCGATGTTGTCTCAGAGACTCATTCTAACTGAAGCTTGGACACCGCCAATATTGACAACTGTAGACGTTACTGTGCGAATGATTCATTGCTGTCTACGCATCCGAGTTAAATAGAAGCTCACATTGAAATTAAAATTAATATTACGTAATTAGCAATTGATTTTTTACGGTATCTTTATTTTAAATAACTGATCGAGGCTTTGTAAGCACACAGAGCGTCTATATATGAAAGAGAGATCTTTTTGGTTCCTATCGTTCATGTAAGAGGGAAAACAAGTCATTTTATTCATTCAGGTACCGTAGAGTTAATTTAATCCATTGAATAAATTTATCATTTTGATGTCAAAGAAAATTTATCTGCTCTGAGAAAATCTATGTTGATTGATTTTTACGTCATTTACACAATCCTAACTCTCCAATGTAGAATTAAAAAAATATACAAAAATAATTCTGAAAAGTGGGAACACATAAGCAAACTCTGAATGACCTTCAAGGATGTACGGCGTTGCCAGTAATTTAAACTGTTGTATGAAACACAGGACTGAAAATAATTTGATTTCATGAGATCAATTTCCAAACATTGCACAGCCCTAAACTGTCCAGAATGGCATCGGCATTCATTGTCAGTTCCGGGTGAGGCATCGGATGCAGAGTGTCATATGAACAGCATGAACACGGCTCTTTGCAGCGGCTGGACTGCTACATTTTTGTGCTATTTGTGCTGAAATTCCACGCTGTCGGAGAAACTGAGAAGTACGACATTGAAATTTGTGGAAACTCAGTCATTTGAAATCAATGAGTTTAAACTATACAGTATTTTAATGAGATACGTGTATCTTTCAAGACTGTGGTATAACTTACTACCTATGTGAAATAAAATATTTCAGTGTCTTAAAGACGGAGAGATGATTTGAGTTCCAGGCGTTAATTTTTAATCGTTAATATTTAATATATTATTTTATATACGAAATAGTATCGTACGATGTGTGATACTATTGATGTGTGTGAAGGTTGTTCTCACTATTTTTAAACATACATTAGTTACTTTTGAGTTTTAATAGCTTATTTCATAATATACCATCATATCGTAAAACATTTATTGTCCATTTTGTGAATCTCTACGGTTAATCAATAAATCGATTTTAAACGACCACTTCATTCGAATCTAGAATGACTCGAATGTACCCTTTTTTGGTTACTGGTGGTACAAAAAAAATTGTCTAAAAAATATGTAGTTAGATTAGTTTCAGCTTGATTTGTGAAGGCTCATCTCCAATCGGATCTACATACTTAGTTTTCCCACACACATGAGATCCTAATCGTTTCAAAAATATTTGAGGAGCTTTAGAGTGGAAAAAGCGAGAGAAAAATATGATAGGATGCTAGTTTGCATTCAAAGAAATGTGTAAATACTCGTGTGCATGTAACATGTTTTATTATCATCCAGGAACCCTTTCATTCACACACATGCCTTCAAAATTATAACTTAGAGATATATTTGATGAACTCTTCTCAGAAGCTTTATGATTTTCCCTGTAAGAATAGACAGATTACTACATATATATACATCACCACTCTTGAGAATTCAAAGCTGTACTGGTATGAGAACTACGAATTACCATTGATGATTACCGTAGGATTGATGCTTGCCACTTACGCTAACCTTCCTCTTTTCGTTCAATTTTAAATGTCTATACTTTTTGTTACGGCCGTTTCCGTGCGGCCTCGAACCCGGGTCGTCCATTTGCTACTTAGTTACTGTAACCTCGAGCTGCTCCTTGGTGTCGTACAATTGAGTAACACAAATGCCGTCAATTCATATTGACGAAAACTTCATCTAAGACTTTGGTGTAGATAATTATCTATCAATGAAAAAGAAAAATGATGTTATTTTTATGAAATGAAATTTTATGAAATTTAAGATTATAAGTAAATCTACGAGAAATTTCGGTAATAGATAATTTAGCAAAACCCAAGTAACAGAAAGCAAAATTAAAACTTCCACGTTTAAACTTACCTTCATGTTTCTCAAGAGGATGAATGATTTGTTTCACTTGCTAACCAGGGCACCTCTATGATCGGTATTACCCTGTTCAATAAAGGGAATAAATTTATTGACCGAGTACACCCTCTAAAAATTGACTATGAATAAACAAGAACACAGAGCACTCGTCATTTTTTACCCTTTAGCGACCAATTTGTTTTTCTAGTTTCTACGTCTAAGCTCACAAAGACCGTCTGTACACTGATGCAATGAAGCACGCTGAGAGCCAGGCAGCCAAAAGAACGACGCTGTAACATGCCGCCGCGTTCAAACCTAGTAGCAACATCAATTGCTCACTGTTTAATTATTAGAACAATTCTCCCTAAAACCGTAAAAGAGGACCGTATGGAGTCATGGGGCAGTCCCTAGGGCAGAGACACTTGCTGAGACGAGAAGGAAGTCTTGCAATAGAGAGTCTGGTTCAATATGTCTTCGAATTACATTTTTGACAGCTACTCATACAGAGATTAGAAGCCCCGATTAAATTAATAATGTTTTCATATTTAACCCAATTTGTATACCAATCATGGACTATAAATATAATTGTTTATTACATATAATATAAAGTTTTTAACGGGAATTGAAACTCCAATTTGCCTTCAAGTAACCATGGTTGACTGATATTTTTATAACTGATTCTTTAGTTTATCATTCAAATAAAACCATGCATATTTTTGGGGAGAATTTGAGTTAGAGGCTATTTATCACAATTCAAAAATCACCTTAAATACGTAATTGAGCTGGGCATGTATCGTTCATACGAGAATCACGGGTTTTTCCTGCATTCGGGAAAACGGAACAATGAACCTGTACTCCCTATATTCAGACGAGCAGCGAGTTCAGACGAACGTGTATTATTAAATAATTAAAACCTAGGCAAATTTAGTTTAGAACTAGGAACTATTATGTGTGAGATGTCATTTTTTTAAAAACATGAAACTTTCAGGAAGAATAAATTTGAAGTGAATTGGAAGAATTGAATGAGGTAAAATCATGATGCACTCTGCCGGCAAATCTTAGTAAAATAATATATAAAGGCCATCTGTATTTTCCTATAGGTATGAAGATGACAACTGTTATATGAAAAGAGAGCATCACTTTCGGGAGAAAAAACTCTTCATTTCGCTCTCCTCGTAGATCGTGCAAATAATTAATTAGTGTGAAGTCACAACTCAACTTTACGACTCTGATAATATTTGCGAAGATAGTTTCGCACAGTTAAGCTCTTTTAAACCTCTTCAATTTCCGCTTTTATCGTCATACATGTTAGCTTGAAAATAAGTGTGAAGCAACAGCGATCAAACCTGACCAGTTGGATATGAATAAAAACTCTAAAATTGAATACTACGAGAGGTAGACCGAAGTGCCTTAGTGGTATATGGGATGATCTCCGACGTCGCAAGTCCCCGGTTCGAGTCCTGCTGAAGGTAACCGGGAAAAAAAAAATATATATATATATAAAATAAGGTATTCTACTTCAAGGAAAAGGTTTCAAGGATTGAGGAATGACTGATTTCTGAAGAGGTTTCTTAAAATTGTACGCTGTATGCGCTGGGTCATTACTCTTTAAAACTTCAGAGAACAGTATACGTTATGTTGCCCGGTATCATAATAAATAAAGTGATTATATACATTAAATGCGATGTAGGAGGGCTACTTCCTTTTCAACCTCCGATGCACTACAAAAAAATATAAATTTACACACCATAATAATTTTATACCCAAAGGTACTGCAGGGTCTTACTTATTTCTCTACATAATCGCCAAAACGGTACAGCCTGATTGCCTATCCTGCTGCTTAGTATTCAGAAGAGATTTTTTTTGGTTTTTTGAGCCTCTGTTTGTTCGAAACTTACACTACCCGCCTCCACCCTTCCTCCCTCCCTCCACCTTCCTCCCTTCCTCCTTCCACCTTCCTCCCTTCCTCCTTCCACCTTTGCACTGTCTCCTGTAAACAAGTCCGAACAGGAGCGACCACACCACCGTGACCGATATGCAAAAGGATCCTTCCCATCATCAACGCTGCCTCTGAATGTTAAAAAAAACTACTAGCGTTTGAAAAACAAATTACGATACGCAAGTGTAGAAATGAAAATGCGTGTAAAAATTAGGTTTGTGTTAAGGTTCTTCAAACAAATAAGGGAAATTATTAAGTCTAAACGCGTTAAAATTTTCTTCCCTGCTTCAATGCATAGCTAATGAATGGTGTTAGCAGGCGGTTGGAAAGGCATACCTAAGCCTACTATTTTATTACCAGTAAATTCGTGTACTACGGTAAGAATTTGTGGACTTGAAACTAACTCACTACTTCACTTAAAGATTCGTAGCCGTGGATGGAAAGTTAGTTAAACTTAAAAAGGTATTCGTAAGTATTAGTTCGAATTCGTAAGGGGTTCGAAATGCAATAATGAATTTTTGAGTTTCAGTAACTCACATGCTATTCAAAGCGATGCATCTGTAAAGTTACTAATGCGAACTTCGTTTATCTGAGCCGAGTTTCATGTTACAGTTTTGTGTCTAGCGTGTCACTCATACTCATTGTAAGGCCTAGCAACGTTATCACTTGTTAGTCTGTCGTCTGTGTTATCTAGCTCACTCATCTTGAGAAATGACTCATGGACGCGTCTTTGTTTCTTGACAACTATTGTTACGAGCTACCAAACTATGATTGGAATTTGAGACCTAAATGCCCAATGAAGGCAGATCCTTTTCGACCTTTATGTAACGGTTTCGAACTGCAATATCAAGCATGAATTTTCGTTCGAGTTCACGCTTAGGGTCACGGATGCTTCCTCACGTCCGCCAGATACAAATTTTGTGATCTCATTTACTGCAAAATTTTAATATCTCTGATCATGTCAAATCATAACTGAAATAATCAACAACAATTAGAATTAGAGTTCCGAAAATGAACGCTTCAGTATATAGTACATTACAGTAGTTTTCAGGTACAGTATGTACAGCAAAAATTAGCTATGAAGAACCGCCTGTGAGCCATCGCATCGTTGAAGAATACTTGTTACGAAATGATACCTAAAAATGTATTTTCTGCTGTCGAAATATGGCGAAGAAAAGTAAATATACGGGTTCGATTTGCACTGATTTTCAGAGCTATATTTCTTGACGTACGTGGTTTAAAGAACATAGACGCACCGAGCACTGACCTCAGGTTAATGGTCAGACATTTGACGTATTCCAAATACGAACTACATCGGCTTTGCTTGAGGTGCCAATTTCTTCCTGGTCAATACGATTTGACTGCATAGCATGAAAGGATGTCATTTGTTAAAAAAATAACACCCATCAAGTTTGTGTCTTCAGATTGCATAATTTCTCAGCGCTTAGAATACAATGCTAGGAAAAATTAAGGAAGTTACCTCCAAATGGAACTAGCTCTTTCGAAGCCAGTAGGCAAATGCCGAATCCCCCACCAAACCGTGAGCTCAATTTCGAACCGAAGGCATTATCGCCTCAAGGATTTCTCCCCATATACGCCTCTGAAGTTATTGGGTTTATTAAATGTTCATCAAATACACATCATAATTGAAGGGTGGAAAGCACTAGTGGACTACTTGCATTTTTTCCCATGGTAAATATAATATATTTTCCACGGGAAAAAATGCAAGTAGTCCACTCCCGTGCTGTCGCTAACACAGCGCAGACAGAGGCGATTACGATCCAGTAGTTTACTATATGAAGGGTGGACAGCACTAGTGGACAACTTGCATTTTCTCCTGTGGGAAAAAATGCAAGTAGTCCACTAGTGCTTTCCACCCTTCATATATCTGAGGGGTAATCATATACCTGAGGGGTTGTTAAACTAGGCTGTACTATGAATCAAGTTCTTTAAACGTAGTAGATTATCTACAATCATATAAACTTGCTTAAAAAGGTTGAAAATCATTGTAGAAGTGAAACGTCAATTAAAATAATGAAAATTTAAGAATTTTGAACAGCATCAGTTAATAGGTTCAAACTATGCCATCAAAGTTCTAATCGGGAAATAAGAAGTAAATGAACCAGTTAAGAACCCATACATCTACATATTTTTAAAAGAACCTCTGCATCTTGAAACGACACTAAAATTTAATGATGCAGAACAGCATTCAACACAGGAGTGAATGAAAAGAACAACTTTATATTTTATAGACAACGGAGAGTCAAAGTTACGCTTACTGGACTGAGAAGAAAGAAATCTAGCACTAAGATGAAAATCTAGTACTAATCCAGTACTTCTTCATCGAAAGAGAAGTCAACAGAAGGTGCTAATTCCTCCTTAATCTTTCATATTGGAATCTTTATCGGGACTCATGTAGAACATCCGAAAGTGGAAAATGTTTCATGAAATAGCAAGTGTTTTTAGACATATCAAACTAGTGCAATATTTACATGGTGCTTCTCAAGAAGTAGTGCGCAGAAAATGTGTGCGTGGGAAGTTACACGAAAATTCATATATTTTTATGACTACTTACACAATCCTAAGGGCACTTCCGTTTGTTGTTATGATCCTTGAGGAACTTTACTTGCTCTCGCTACGTATAAAAATATCCTACCACAACAAACATCAAATAATCAACTTTCTGTTT
This sequence comes from Trinorchestia longiramus, assembly GCA_006783055.1. NCBI lineage: Eukaryota > Metazoa > Arthropoda > Malacostraca > Amphipoda > Talitridae > Trinorchestia > Trinorchestia longiramus. The sequence continues at coordinate 257,476 of VCRD01000480.1, forward strand.
CCATAATCCTCAGTTGAGTGTAAAATTTTGTGACTTATACATCAGCTTACTAGAAGCTTAGGAGTGATGCTGCCAAAAAGTCTCATCATTTAACTGAACTTTATATGGAATAGACATCATAACGATCATCAAATGTGAAACAGGTGCATGATAACTTCCTCTAATGATAAGGCAGAAGCATTACAACCGATGTCTTCTTCAGTTCATTAGTACGTAACACTGTGAATTGGAAAATCATAACAGGCTGAACGTGGGTTTTATAATTTCACCTGAAATTTCATATTTTCAAGGGACTTTTGAATCAGCATTTCATCTCTCTAACGACACACCAAGTCTCAACATCACCGGTGCAAATCGATGTCCTCTCGGTCTGCGCCCAAAGTGTCGAAATTGGACATGGTGTCACTTTTCAATACTTCCATGTCTGGCACGGCTAGAAATTGCAAGAAAAGAATAACTGACCACTGGCATGGTGGTCGGTTTGGCAGCGTAAATAGTGGATTCACGGTAAAAAACTTTCAAGATTGGCGAGAGTCTTCAAACTGGTAATAAATGTAAGCATTTTTCCATATCTACACAAGATGTTTATCTGCAGTAAATCTGATTCATCAACGGGTTGATGCAGATGATGCTACACTGTCTCACGACACACATGTTTTTGAACGTTGTTGTGCAGTAACAAAGCGGCCCATTACGTCTAAAGCTGGCCATCAACAGTATAAATTTAGTGCTTTACCAGAACAAATCATATTGAAATTTACTTTCAATCATATATTTTTTGAAGTAAGTAGTTCGTCCTGGAATACAACTTAAGCTTTACCCTGTTAAAATTTAAGCTGTTTTACCTCTCCTGTTATGTACATTGGTATACATAAAATATATAACGTTTTTTGTTGCAAGATCGAGCGTCCGTTTAGAATAAAATTATAACTTTTAAAATGCAAATAGTCACTTGAAAATTTTACAGTTTCATGAGCAGAGATACTGCACGCGTTTCAGTTATCACAACTTTCTAAAGAAAGAATTCAAAAATGCGTGAGCTATTTAATAGGTTTTACCTCAGGGGCTGTAACAAAGGATAGAATAGCGGGTGTTTCTTGGTGGACATGGCCGAGGGTGTGACGATGATGTCTACCCTCGTTTATGCTAGTGTTGCTCCCACGTGGCGCCTTTATCTCTCATGTTTGCAAACTTTATGCACTGTCAACTGTAAATATTTGAATAAAAGCGTGAGTTACTATCAGGAGATCGTTATTTCCGTGTTAACGAGACTTTTACGGCAGAAACTCGAGATGCTCATTTCCATTTCATTGGCTTCAAAGTACTGCTAGTCTTCCCAAATAAAGGAGGGCATTCGAGTACACAAACGAAGTTTTTTAACTGCGAACGACTGTTTGAACTCTCATCCTGCAGTATATGGTGTAACTTAAGCATTCAGCATAAATGAAATCTTAGACCCTGGAGCACTCAAATAGTTTGCCCGATTCGTGTGACGTCTATACCCATGTTTAGTGCTCCAGGGTTGGTTAAACTGTTCTGTGTAATACATCGGAATAATGCTGATTTTTCCCTTCACGTATTTTGTTGTGTCTGACAGCATTGAACGTCAATATCAACCCAAGAATAGACCACTCGGCTAGTTCTTGTTGCCATGCTTTCTTCTATTTTAATGTATTGGGAAAAACACCAAAACAACTTCCGACATTAAGAAATATTATAAAAATCATTTTGATGCATATAATGATATTTATTTATAATACCAGACCCTTACATATGTACATTTATAAGCTTTTCAGTGAAAACAGAACATTATTTTCAATTTTAGGAGTCTTGAAATAAAAGCCAAACAGACCAAATAGTTCGCCGAGCACCAGCGTAAATGGATAATGACGACGTTTACTGGAAAATTCGTAGCTGTTAAAGGGAAGTCCTACAAGAAATATGCAACCATCAAAACTCAAGAAACTTCATTAAAAATTATTTTCTAGTTGATTACATGTTAATGCACGGCGGTGAAAAATTACCGTCACAAGCAGCAATTTTAGATGGTCAAGTGATACTGATTGTGCAGTTTTAACGATGATGAATTGGTAAATTGAAAGAAATTTTCGTACCATAATTTTTTAAGGGAAAAATTGTGGAAATCAAACACTAATGAGCAAGGTTTCTAATGTGAACAGGATGGGATCTTACTCATTCCTCCAACAATAGTCTTTTATTTTCACTAGACAAATCAAGTGATCACTAACCGATTTAACTAGCCTTGACCCGCTCTTAGTTCCAACCCCATGCCCTCGACTGCTGGTTTTGGTGAGATGTACAAACCGTTGGTCATCGACGTATATCATCGACCATTAAAAATCTAAAGAATTTTATAAGCAGAAGAGTTAGAAAATGAGCGAGGAAAGAATTCTGCGCGCCATTGCTAGCTTCAGTTGAAGGGTTACCATCTACGGCCGTAAGAATGGATTTTGCTTTGATGTTAACATTTATGTTGTGATATTTATTACAATAAAATCATAGGGTATTCTCTTCCGAATGCATTTTTTTCTTTTATATATATAATAGTACGACATGATGTTCATTCTATAGAGCGTTTAAACATTTAAAACATTGAAACCGGTATGTAAAGATCGCGTATGGCCACCGTGCATTGCTTGCTGACACTCTTCGAGATGCTTGGGCTTCACTTGAGGTCTCTTAATTACGGCATGTTTTATACTGTAAAAATGTCGTCGTTTCACACATTTTCATATGCTGATAGCTTTAGGTACTTTGAGAAGAATTTAACTGCGAGTCGTTTGGTTTGAAAGCGTTTTTATGCACCTAAATTAGTGGTTTGAACAGTCGCTTTAGTTCGATGGTCTCTGTACATTTTTGATGAACAATGGGAGTTAAACATCTGAAATCCTTCGAGTCAATTTCAGCCTTTGTAGATTGCTGGTTTTTAAAGTAAATAGTTGTCATCGATCAACGCTGACACAAAATCGTTGCTGCCTCTGCGTTTGCCATCACTTTTTCCTTCATTTTAGACTTTCGACCAAGAAAATTTTAATTAAACTTAAATATCGATCTTCATAAGCACCACGTCTGATACAACTATATTTGACGTCTACAAACACTACCACACTAGCTTATTTATCAATTTTGTACACGCTGTGCATGGTGAATGTGATCATACTAACATCAACGTAAATAGTAGAATTGGAATGAAGCTATTAATGAAACCATACTATATTTTCTGGTCGTGGTAAATTTCATTGAGCATTCATAAATTCAGGTGGAGCATAAATGCGGACTTAGTAGTAAGCATAAAATATGGAACTTTAGTTACAGATTTTCTCTAAACTCGCATTTGCTTTCAGAAGAAGTAAATCAATAAAATACTGAGCGTTTAACTTTCCGTGGCTGTAACGAGAAAAATGTTTTTTCTTTGGGTTTTGACGAAGAAGAATCATTGTGCTTTGCATGCATAGCACGGGAAGGAGGAGAATTCTCTGTGTCTTTGAATTATTGAGCGATTGTGTTCTACGTACTTTCCTCTCGATTGCATCGTTAAGACTTTTGAGAACAACGAAGTTAATAGTTAAATTTTGGTGTTGATTATTTTTATAATGAAAGTTTATCGTAATAATTGTATATTTTTTATCTTAGCGTGTTTCTTCAGCAGGTGAACGAGGGTTTTAGTTACGAGGGTGTCAGTCCCTATTATATCATACAAACAAAACCTACTTTGATGCTAAGCAATTGCTCCAAAAATATTTTAAACTATGGAGACACATACCTGGTTTCTCTGATTTATTTAACGAGTAACCAACAATTATCCTCGTATTTTAGACTGCCCACGCGGAAGTGGAAGGCAAGTGCCCGAGTTAGGGCGAGTACACGACCAATGATTGTCGTACGTTTGTGGGCGATGTATTCAGCTCTCATATTCCCTCAGAAGGATTTGAAACAGTGCTAAAATTGACAGGAATAAACTTAATTTTTTACACATAGTAAAGGCTTTAGTCACGGCTACCAATTCTGTCACGTTTTTTTTGCGGTAGCTTATTGCGACTTATCTTGCTGTGGACAATGGGGTGTGAACCAATATACAGTTATTCTTTGATGTTGAATACGAATGACGGAATTATCGCAGAAGTGAATGGGATAGAGGGAAAAAAGTTTTGAAAGAGTGTTCAGGTGTAAATGGTTATTTTAGCGTTAAGCTAAAACCATAATTCTTCGCTTCACCTTTCATGACAATACGATCTCGGTGACAGTTCAAGCTAAAAATAACAATCTTCCGCAGATATGTAGACAGCTTGATTCAGCAAGTCAAATGTAAGACTTAAAGTATAGGTTTAGGCGTCTTTTGAGTCACATGATAATCATTTTACATTTTACAGCGTATTAGATCACTTCTATCCATACTCAAATCTTTGAAAAATAAACGTATAACCGCCATAGAGCGAGGGGCAACAAATTACAGTGTTTACATCCAGCAGGATGAGCAAATCCATGGCAGGTGTGTGTCAGGGTCATCCTCGATCACGACACCTGTACGCCACAACCACTGCTACTCACACCTGTAAACATCTGTAGCTCTCACACCTGTAAACATCTGAAGCGCTCACACCTGTAAACATGTGTAGTGTCGCCGCTCTACGGCGTCCCATCTGGCGCCTAAGGATTACTACGGCCTTCTAGTACAAGTGTCCGTCTCTTGCTCAATGTGACGGCTTGATTTTACGATGCTGCTCGAGGACAATCAGTGCTCTCATGATCGGTTACAACTTATCCTGCAAAACGACACGACTTTCGTTTCTCAGTAACATGTTATTCAGCCAACTTTACAGGGCTTAGAAGGAAATATTCGAGGTTTAATTTGACAACTCTACGACATTTAAGTACGGAAAAAGTCAAGCTGCTCTGAACAAGGACAACAGTGAAGTTTGATTCAACTTCGCTCCTAAGGTTGAGTTGGATACGTTCTGTGAGGCATTTCAATCAATGCTGGACTGGACTCTTCAATAACGTCTTTCAAGTCACACTAGCAGTGGACAATAAGGACGTTGATCGTCTGCAATTCAGCGGAAGTTCATTCATTTTTACGAATTCATAGTGCATGAGCCTTGAAAGAGTATTTGTCCCATTGAAATTTGTCGTGAATGGCTGTCAAATACAACGGTAAATGCATAGAAACACGAATAAATGAAGGCTTATTATGCCCCTAAAAACAAGGGTAGTGTAACACCATGATGGTTGTAATTTAGTTCCTTCTTCGTGTGATACACGTGTGCTAATAGTTCTTCATACATAGCAACAGCTTTTATTTTACTTGTTTCACTCTTAGTTTTCGTCAAGAAAAGTAGCAATTTTCAGTGTAGGCATTCAATTTAACAAGAGATTTTTTCGAATACTTTACTCTTATCTATCCTTATTTTAAGAATTTTCGCCAGCAAATTGTGAAGTTCACATCTAGAACATTTTAGAATCAATTTTCAGTCGTAATATTTAGATAATTATGATATTTAAGATAACATACGAGCAACCAAAAAACTCATCTGTAGATATACTTTATTACTGGCCTCTGACAGATAAAAACAACTTGAATACAATCCCGTCATAGCAAGATGTTATACTAAGAAGTTCATAACTTGGGATGTCTAGAAGTTTCTTATCATTAGTTTTTGGCTGTTATTTTCAACTTGCACATTACTGTCTCAGTCGAAAAGTACTTCCAAGGTAACGTCGTCAAGGCCGTTGAGGTGCTTCTAGGTCTCAATGAGTTGTTCTCGCAGTTTTCTTCGTTCTAGGGAGATGAGCTCAAGCTGTTGAAAACGCCTTTCGCAGCTAAGATTGCAGAGTTCAGGTATCATTTTCGTTGTTTAAAGCTGAACTTTCTCCACTTCATTAATGTCTCTTCGTAGGGTAGGAAACCAGAGTTGCACTGCATATTTCAGATGTGGCCAAACTACCGCTTTATGGAGTGGTAATATTATGTTCTTTGACTTATATTCGAAGTTTCTTGCAATGAAACCAAGAATCTTGCTCTCGTTTCTGACGCTTTTCCCCTTGTTTGTCATGCTCGAGATTTTCATTGATAATAATCCCAAGATCTCTTTGTTGCTGGTCTGCTTCACGAGGTATGTCATCTATTGTGTGTTGGAAATGTCGGTTATTTGTACCAACTTGCATCACTAAACATTTATCGATGTAGAAGATAATTTGCCAGGTTTTGTTCCATTACTGTCACTCGATTGCATGATTATTCAAGAAATCATTTACTGATACTGCTATTACTGTAACCCAACATTTGCAGCAGCAATTAAAATTAAATAAGCTATGTTGACCTGCTGTGAAGCAAGCTGAGTAAATAAACAAATCTAGTTTAAAAAGTAATAAATTGAAGAGTATTGGTTCTTGTAGAATATTAATTTTTCAACGCTGAGTTAGACTGATGACTTGAAAAATAGAGTCAGTTGGAAGAGTGACAGCTCTAAAAACGGCGTAAACAAGAAAGGTGGCTGGTCTGCAGTGAAAGAAAGCTACCGTCTCTAATTCAAAAAGGTACGGAGAGTGAGTGATGGTGTAACTTTTAGTAAATACCTAAAGATTCAAGCACACACCGGTTACAGAAGACAGTAGTCAGCCGCATCTTACGGCAATATCGTAAACGCAGATTGATCTAGTTTTCAACGGTATTTGATCAACTGACGACTGGTATTTGTGTCTTCAGTGGACGGAAATAGCTGCAGAGGCTTAATTTTCTGTTATTTGGTATCTGTAATATGGATTATCGGCGACATTCACGACTGTTCGTGCCTACGGCGAGTACCATTGAGAAGCCATGCCAGTTCTTTTATTCGCAGCCAGAACTTTATTCGAAAAATACGTGCAATTACGACGGCCCACTGCATCGTCTTTCGTATTATCATCAAGGCTGTAGAGTCTGAGTTGAATTCGAGCGAAACTTACTGCTAAAGAGTCGGAGTTGGAGTCTCTAAATGCTCGCAAGTTGGAAGCGATAAATTAGGTTTCCAAATACACAGTCCTGATGGCCATCCAAAGGCGAAATTTTTGCCGGCTTTAGCAAGGAAAATGAAGGTCTGGAAAGGTTACAAAGTTTTAGCTATAACGCCCGGAATGTAAGAGGTCTCTTTCTTAACACGTTAAGTGCGAAGTGACCCACCGGTGGGTCACTCAGGTTAGGTTCTGTAATTTTTTCAAAGCTTTCTATTAACTGTATGTACAAAGTAAAGATTTGCACCAACTAAGCACCCGCACTTAACGTGTTAAGACCTAAAGCCGATTTCGTCGCCGGCAGTTTTTTGCCGAAAATTTTGAAATTTTACCGCCAAAACAATCAGAGCTAACCTGTGACTCTACAGGTAGAATATGGACGAGTGCGCTGAATATTTTCTGATTAATTGGTCAACTGATGTTCAAATAGAAATATAGAATTCATAAGACCCAAATAAAAATGGAATAAATATTGATTCTTTTTGACCGAAAGCTTTTTTCCGTTTTTGACAGGTGTCGAAAAACTGGATGCATTAGTCGGTTTATGAAATTAGTAAAATAATAAGAATAATTTTGCACAGCAGCACATTTTTAGAAGTGCTCATGCACAACATTCAAATGTCTGCAAACTTAAAGAAAATTCAAATCTCTTATTTCCGGATAATTTCTTTTTTCATTTGGAAGAAAATTAATTCTTACAACTCTTCTGTAGTTGATTACAATGAAAACATAGAGATTGTGAAGGTTCAGCAACTCTTCTTTGTGATGTTTGATTGATTCGTGACTAAGAAATTCTTCATTGTGTTCAATTCATTCAAGATCATCTGATGAATAGAGAGGTACATTGTGTTCTTTGGGGGTTAACTGAGTTAACTTACAGACATTGGCGAGTTTCATGTCGGGTTAAATCTCTCGTCCGTGTTTGAACGCTAGGTTTATAAAATGTGGAAATTTCCACAGACGGTTGTTTGAAGCTGATCGTGTGGGTCTCTGGTAGACACTTTGGAATAGACCTGATGTTGTCCGCAAGTAGGAAGTGTATTGGGGTTTGACGTTTGAATTGATAGGAGAAGCGGTCGAGGATGAAGGATGGTTGTATGAAGAAGACTGGAGTTAATTATTAATGCAGTAGTGAGCTGTGGCGTGGACTGGAGGCGTCCAGGTGAAGGAGCAGGCATTGCTTCAGGAGTCTGAATCCATAGCCGAGCCGTCAACGTCATAAATTCTCAAAATCTTGCTAAACTTATTTTTCTCCTGTCCTTGAATTCGTATGCGTGAGTCATTTATATTCCTTATATTGAGTTGCCAACTATAATGATTATTTTGCTTCCAAGTGCTCCTTGCAATTTAAAGCTTACGTTTATTAGAAACCGCTTTAAGTTGCTAGTCAGCCTGCTGGCGAATTAAAAGCGAGTCTATTCGTTAGGACAGGTTTTTTTGCTTGCCTATGAGTAGCTTGCCCATTAAAAATCTTTCTCTACATTTTTCCTGAACATTTAAACCTTGAAATATCTTTACTATCTTCTTCCGCAAGGAGCACTTGCCTCTCTCTGATTTCCTCTACGTTTTCGCATCACTCTTCTTGACCAATAGTCACCTCGACACTAACGGCAGTGAATAGTCAGGTAATTGGGGTTCCTAAACGTGTAATAGTTGTGCAATAGGGATTGGGTGTGTAGTTTTGATATGAGCTGGGATTAGGGGTCTAACCTTTCTCCCGCCATTTTTTGTAGTATAACTGCAGCAGCACTCGTGTGGGATCACGGCTGGAAGGCGTCCAACTCACGGTCTTAGTTTCTCCTCCGTCGGTGCCACCGGTACTGCAGACGCCGATCGTGTAGCTGGGGGTTTCCGAGCTGGATGGGAGACTGGCCTCGTTCTTTCCCGGAGTTGCCTCGTCATATCCCCCGAGTCCTTCACGGCCCTACATTCCTAATGCTGAAGCTCCTTTCTTGCTGGGTCTTAGACCGTCTCCTGAGCTCGGTCAACTTTTGAGTTTTACCTACATTGCCCTAGCCGGAAGACTGCGCTCTCGGAGTCCGCTTGCGCCGCTGGCCAGTTTGAAGAGAGATCGCAGCTCGTCGCAGCGGCATCGGGGATCTTAGCGCCTTGCGGCAAAATTGCCTTTGTTCTAAACATCGAAATAAAATAGGTTCCTGCTACCGGAAGGAACCGGTCCTACTTTTAAATTTATAAATTGAAAATAAAGATAGACTGTTTAAAATTGAATTTAAAAGTATTATTTGTTCTAATGTTAAAATTAAATATAGAGTGAAATACGTTAGAAATTGAATTTAAAATTATTATTCGTTCTAATATTAGAATTAATTAAAGTGATTCACGTTCGCAAACTGAGTACTGTATTCTTAACCTTAAAGCACGATGATGTGGACAAATCTCCACAAAAATTTGTTCATTGTTTCACATCGCTAACCAACAATCTGGTGAAAATGGTTATTTGCATTTACATAGAACTCAGGCGATGTGAATCAAGAAATTTTTCCTCTAGTAAGTTCATTACTCCTATACATATAACGACATCGCTCATATTGAAGTGGAGTTTCTTAGCATAGGAGCATCATTAGTAGCGTCATTGAAACTAAAAGCAAAAAATTGTTCAATTCCTGAAACAGTCATTAATACAGATAGATTTATTCGTAGAACAACATGTGTATACCAAAAAATGAGAGAACAGAAACCTTACTTTCGAGTATTATCTTTCCCATAGAGTTAAAGCGAAAGCCAGAGAAAAGTTATGACTGTTATGAGTTCGAATATTCAAAGTGACAACTCATATATATAATATATAAGTTTCAGTTTGAGCTACTTTGATTACGTTTTTTATCTTGGACAAAGCGTTCAATTTGTTAGAAAACTCGTTTTCGATCAAGCGCATCATAAAAGTTGCATTACGAGGATGTTTGGGGAAGAAATATATTAAAACAATCCTTCAACAAGCTATTTGATTCTGTTAACTAATGCACCTTCTCACTTAAGGAGAAGGAAATGTGCACGACTATACCTCAACTTAAGTTTGACCTTCAAAATGTTTGATTTTGTGCAAGAATGATTTGAGCTTCATGTGGTTGTGTACACACCGTGCATGGTGTCGCTCCTCACCGTTTTTCCCGAGCAATGAAGCCTTTATATCTTCAGGTTTCAGCGACGCAGATCCGAGGTTGTGAACAAACGTATCTTCGGCGACCCATCAAGACTGCCTCATATATTTCATGGTTTATGCACTCGCATATAAGACTGCACTCACACATTATCTTGTAGCTTTTTCTAATGGAAAAAATGCATTTTTGGGCACCAACGTAATTTTACAGGACTTAGAGTGGCCTCCATAATTCTTCTACTGATTGTTACCCTGTTAAAGAAAAATTCTGCTCAAAACATTTCGTAATTTAGTGCGAACGTTAACAATACATTTTTGCAAGGATTAGTCTCTTTTTCCAGCTCAAGTTTTAAAGACTCACATAGGCATTAGCTGATCGGAAGAGTAATTAATTAATTAATCTAAAGAAGGAGATCTATTTCAATTCAGGATCTCACAAAACAGAATGTTTTAACGTTCTCAATATGCATTGCAACTGAGTGTTTTAACTCTAGGAATTTCCTGGCGTTCATATAGAATGACTAGACTTCAACAACACACATGTTTCTCATTGAGCATTTCGTTTATAGAATGACTAGACTTCAACAACACACATGTTTCTCATTGAGCATTTCGTTTATAGAATGACTAGACTTCAACAACACACATGTTTCTCATTGAGCATTTCGTTTATAGAATGACTAGACTTCAACAACACACATGTTTCTCATTGAGCATTTCGTTTTTGTAGCACATGTGGTACCCAACACATGCATCCTGAACAACAGTGGCAGTTGACTGCACTGAGGTGTTACGAACGATCTTGGATAGATTTAAAGATTTAAAGAAAATAATCGGGTAAAAAATACGAAGAAAATGGTGTGGGTATAAGTGCATCGTCAGAAATTACAGAGGAAAGAAGAATACTCGATGTTCGTGCTGAAAAAAATGCTAGTTCCGGACTACATAATTCTTATTCCCGACAACGCCATCCAGGATACCAAAAACTTAGTGAATGTACAATTCCATACTTAATTTTAACAAAATTGTGTACATATGTATATACCTGTGCATAACATTTATAAACAACAAGAGGATTTAACTTATCAGTATCTGGAAGATGTTAGACAAAAGTGTCACCGTTGATAGTATTTCTGGTGTGTTATTATCCAGTTGTCGCCAGTAATTGTAAAGGACATCGTCATTCCTTTTATATTGGTTATTCACAATTATTATATTGAACAAGAGTGTTTGTACGACCTAAAAACAAACACTGTTTAGGTGTGGCCGTTTAATAGACATACGACATCAATAAATGAGCCCTTATTCATTGGAGGTAACTCGTAGGTGCGCTACGTTCGATGGTTAAGCACATGTGCTTCCTGTACCTTGAGAAGAGTTCTTCAACTCACGGTGTAAAGTACGAATGCATTACTCACCGTCTGACCTAATAATACAGTAGCTCAATAATTCAGGTCCAGGAAAATGTGTCTGGTGCGGTACCAATGAATAACGTTGTTCACAGAGCCTGGCGTTTGTGTCCATTGCTCATAAAAACACAATTAATGATTTTATAATTGTCTGTACACTTGCTCGAGTCCAAGCTACCCTCATGACAAAGCATCGAATCAACAACGCACGGGACGGCATAATTTTAGTAGACTTGCATCAAGGTTGAGCGCCTTCATCTGTAATGAGGCGTGTTTAAAATTTCAAAAGGAAATTTCACTCCCTGCCAGTTCTCAATGAAGCTGTGTTCAATGAAGCTTTGTACAATTAAACTGTGTACAATGAAGCTGTGTACAATGAAGCTTTGTACAATTAAACTGTGTACAATAAAGCTGTGTACAATTACGTCACTGAGCACTTGACGGGATCAACGAAGTCTGGGTGCACAATCCTTACATATTTTTCATGATGAACACCAACCTCATGCGGTTGCCCGTGCCAGAACATTCTTTGTACGAGGTCCTTTTATGTTGAGAGGAACGCAAATATTTTCCTCAGATTATTTTTAGATAATTTTTTATCTGGATTTAAGAAATTGTGACCGAAACATAGGATCTAATTTTTCAGTTTAAAGCTTTAATGGATGAGTTAAGTGAAAAACTGATCTCGCCACGCACTGTCAACAGAAGTCAGAGTTGGTTTCATGTCTACGACCCAGATTTCTTATTCTCCTTCAAGCCCGGACCTTACACCAATGGACTCCTACATCTGGTCTATCTTCGAGGTCAATAATTGTGCAAAGTTTCACTATTCAGTAGCGGTTTTGAAGAAATCGCCGGAAAGTGAACGGGACAAAGTATCAGAGAAATTATTGAAAAAATATGCCGTGAGGTAGATTAATCGAATAACATTTTTCTGTCACATTGCTAAAGATGTTGTGAACATTTATACCGAATTTTAAAAACATAGCCGGAGATTTGGCAGAATTATTTTATTGAAAATTTTTGATAGGGTTTATTTGTTGCCCTAAAAATTGCTTCGTGGTTTCCGAAAATTTCGTGGCATTAAATGAGAGGACTGTCGTCAGATTGGGTCTGTAATTAAATACATCTGTTCCTTGATGGATGTGAGGAATAGGCTAGTCTACTGGAAGCACATGTGACCTAGTTGCTCACATGTGTATTCAGTTGCGCTATTGAAACAGGGGTTGATTTTGTTAAGCAACAGCTTGAGCAACTTGTTTTCTCTTGGGTGCTCACCACAAGCGTCAGTCAACACTCACGTTCACCACTCACGTTCAGCTGCTAATGTGGCAAAAGATCTCGTTCAATGAGCTTTGGTCCTCATTTTTCATTGCAAACATCAACGTTTCCAAATTAAAATCTAAATTGACAAGCTACGTTAAAAGTTCAATGAAAGCTAAATTTTATGATGAAATTCATCCTCAAAGTTTTTGATTATATGTTCTTGAATTCTTGCTAACATTGTAGCCAATGAATAGAGGCGATTTGACAAGGGATCGCCAGCATTGTTTGAATGCTATGAAAAAAAGAATGGAATAGTTCGTGAAAAACTACCTTCCTGAAGTGATAAAGAACGATGTCAAATGAAGGTAAAATTCGGTAAGGTATAAAGCTATTAATTCGGTAAAAAAATCATTGATCAGTGAATACTTTTAATATGGAGTAGATATATCAAACGTATTTTTTAATTGCGATGCCCTCAAACGATCATTGAACTATATCTTTCTCTCCTTGTGTAAGACTAGCGCCTGTAAAACTACCTGCTTGGTCGATTGTAGAGTGAACTCGCTTGTGATGCGGGAAGACCTGGGTTCGAGACCTGCAACCGCCGTGGTCTGTTTGTGCTTGACCATTGGCGGCTAGAATTCCGGTATGAAATTTCTGTATCAACCAAAGAATGAGACAAAAGGCTCGTTCCTAATGCCTCATTCTATTCTATTCTTAAAATGCTTGAATGATCTAAACAAACAATCTGGCCAAAAATAAAAGTAATTTTGGTCTTGCACGAAAAAATTATATTCCGACAGAATGCGGGACAACATGTGCTTGTTGGCAACAATACCTTCCAGATTTGACGATGTATTTTCTCATCTGTGGTTACAGAACCGAGATTAAACGAATTAATTAATTTACTTGACACAACAATTAAACTAAGTTGATGAAAACAAAGTTTTGTGATGCTTGATCTAATTCCGTAGATTTTTTATTTTATTTATTTATTGAGTCCTTGCATTGCAACTAAACTGATTTTTGAGAAGCTACCTATATAAAGGAGACCTCCTACATATTAAAAGTTGAATATTATGCTATAAGTTGTATACTCGTACATATTAACATATATAAAATTTTAGGGAAACTGAGATTGGTAAACCTTTTTATTTTAATCATCTATGAAATGATTCAAAAAGCATAACTGACTTTCTTAGGTGGGTGTCATTACCAAATGATTTTTCAAAATTCTTATCTCTTTAACATTGTCCCAATGTCAAGAACAATTAAACAAAATATTAACAACAATTGACGTAAAAACGACGATACTATGACCAGGATTTTTTCATTCACTGGCTAATGAAAGCATTCTAACGTACGGGGACTGCTCTATTTAATAAATTTCAAGTTCAATGCACTAATGAGTACACTGACTTGGTTTTAGCAGGCACCTAAAACTCGAGCGAAATTGAGAGTCTAACTGAAATAAGCTCTTTTGCTAACAATAAAAGAACAGACTGTACAGATTTCCTGTATTTTTAATTAATCAATTCATTTTACATGCGCTAAAATTATGACAGCTTCATATTGACCTCCAGCGTGACTGTGCTGCCTAAACCAGGGTAGCTCAGTGAAGAACTCAGCTTTCAAAGCTAAGTGATTTATTGCATTTATTGATCTATGAGCTTCGGAAAGGATCATGGAGCCAGATCGATCAATCAACGGATCATCGTGCAAGGTTACTAGATAAAATAAAATATGGTAATAAGATCGAGCTGTCTGGCTACCCAAGTCCCATGCCATGGAATGGATCTACCCAATAATTAAAGTAGAAAGTTCACATACACACGTGATTCAACATACGGGTTCACTGGGCCCGGTCAATCAAATATATAATTGGAGGTCCACTAACACACAGTATCACTGCTAAATACTTTAAAATGTAAGAAAACAGATAATTTTGCTATAAATTTCTTTGAAAACAATTCTTCATACTTTTGCGATCGTTTGCGAGGTACTTTAGAAAGAATCCCGATCAAATGATTATGCTAGCAATGTTGTTAAGATTGTGATAGAATAGAATGAGACGATAGGAACGAGCGTTTTGGCCCGTTCTTCGGTTAGCACCCCAAGTCCCATGCCGTAATTCTAGCCAAGCGATGGTCATACACAAACTGACCACCGCGACAGCGGGCCTCGAACCCGGGTCTTCTCGCATCGCAAGCGAGTTCGCTCATCAGTCAAAAGCTGGTGGTAAAGTACTAACAAAATACTTCATGAATATCGTGTGAAAATTCAGTGACTGTTTTCATTGAATGTATCAATCATTCACTTGTACGTTATCAATTTAAGAAAGAAAACTAATTCGAAACTCGAAAAAGGTTTCTCGTTAGGATACAGAATGTGTGTGTAGTGTTTCGGCTTCATCTCTGCGATACCTTCCAGATGTGTCTGTGAAATTTGCTGTAAGCTATAGATGAATTTACTTAAACCAACTAGACTATAAATTTAACTAGACGACACATTAACACATGTTAGACCACATCATGCTAAGCTATTTGATCACTTGTTTGGCATCCACATCTCAGGTTATAGAAAGCTCGAAGCACTGAAAGCAATTGTGAGAAATGAAGATTGGTAAGAAAGAGGAGCTCTGATTTTTACTTTACATCGGCAATGAACTACAAATTACTTACTTTTATTGCTCTTTAGCGACCACCTTATTTCACACGATTAGAATATATTTTACTGCTTTTGTCCGTCATGAGGGTATTCGAGGGAAGTAAGTAATTAATGTAAAATATCTATTATAACGCCACAAATTTCTAAAATAATGTAGTAATAGATGTGCTTCAACAGCATGTGCGTTGTATGGTATATTTGAAAGGCTATCGTATTGTATCATACATTGGGACGTTAAATGAATGTACATACATATGTTTGTGAAGGTTATTGCAGGGGGCTGTCATGGTTGCTTAGTTTAGGTGGATACTTCCCCGTGAAATGTAATTTTTTTTAGATATGATTACAGTCACTAAAAAGATGGAGATGAGTATGAGTTGATACAGCATCAGTATGTTATTCAGGGGAGAAATTGCAGACGAGTGACTGAATCAATATGCAATACAGTGTAGGAAGTCCAAGCTTATGTGATTTTCTTAAATAGCAAAGCTGAAACAGTGAATTTTGAGTTTAAATAGTCAAATGACGGACGTTGTCCAGTATTTTGAAAGACTGTGTTCATGTATCTCTGTCACTGAACGCATGTAGAAAAAAGAATGGGGCAAAGGGAATAAAGAATATCAAAGGAGGAAAACTGTTTCATTGAAATTACGAAGGGAAGGACTTTAAACAAGTTCAAGATTAATTTGGCTGAGAATGGAATGGTTTCTTCCAATTCTATAGCATTCATGGATAATTATAGACTGAGGGTTGAGTGGAGAAAATAATGATGTTAGAAGTGAGGAGTTTGGGAAGGATGGATGTGCTGAGCATGCGGTTTGACAGAGAAAAATGATACTGTGTGAGGAACAGATGTGACAAACTATCTATCTCTGGCTTGATAGATTCCATAGTGCTTACGCAAGACTTATGAACGAAGGAAATGGGCGTCTACTAGGCTGAAAATGATGTATCACAGGAACCCATTCCTTATATATTCCAAACGAAAGCATTTTCTGAAAAGGTTTTCCTTGTTTTAGTTTTTATTGAGCTCTAATTTGAACCCGAATTTTGTCCGTTTTAAATCAATAACACAATCAGAATTCTAGTTATTGATTCGGTAGGCAGTCGATATGATCGATGGCTTAGAATTAGTGATCCTTCGATCTGGGAAAGATGCTTCACGGTACAAGTTCTCTGTTTGATCGCAAATTTTTGCATCCTTAATAATAAAGAGTTTCATTGGGAAAACTCTGTGTTAGAAGTGTGAGTATGAAATGAAGAGTGTTCATGGTGAAATTTTTACCTTGTCGAAAGTTTGACTTAACTCTGTGTAATATTCATACTGTTGCTTAGCTCAATAGTCGTGAATAAATTATGTTTTTATATACAGCCTGCATTGAGTCTGCATCTGACTCGTGCAATAAAAAACAGATGTGTGTACTATAGGCTTCAGTCGGCCGCAATAATCAGATGCCAATTCAAATAATATATTACTGCAGAGAAAATTAAACCTGACTCACCTTTATCAGTTACTATTTTAGCTTTTTAGAAGTAGAAGACTGTTTAAGTGCTCTTCCTGGCTTATTGGTTGCATAATAAAATGAACATCCGTTTTGCGTCCCTGAAACATGCGGAGACAAGTTAATTATATTGTTTTTACAGACCAGGTCTTGCTTTTTTAGGTAACGTCCCTGTTCACTAAATTTCTCTTCCACATAGTTACGGCGCGAATGTTTTTCATGTATTAGTACCCTCTCAGTGAGGTTTACTTCTATTTATTCACCTCAGGTACTTCATTACTGCAAATGTTGCCCAGGTGCTTATGTATGTATAGTTAGCCAGGTGCTTGTACTCCGTTCATTTAACTCAGATGTGTATTTTCCGTTCAATTTCCCAGGTGCAAACACACGGATCATGGTGCTCAAGTACTTCCAATATATGTCATTTTCGTTGGAAAAGCACGTACACTTCATTCATGTAACTCCAGCATTTAGACACTGTTCATGTTTTCAAGCACTCGCGTACTGTTCATCTCTCCCAAATATAATACTCGTGTGCCATGTGATATTGACGAACAAATCTCATTTGCTGAACTTTAAATACAGCAGATGTGTATTTTATCAGTCAGTTACCTCCATTGATCTGACAACGTCAATTTTGAAGCCAGATTTGATAATAAATTTCAGCTCGCTGACTCACTATGCAAGCTGGTACTGAATAAGAGAATAAAGTATTCATAAATGCAGTGGAAAGATGTTCAGTTGTAGGAAGGAGTCAAAATAAAATGCACAGATACATAAACAAACTTCTTACCTCTTTTAAAGTTACCACACAGGGACAAGTTATCAACGTTCCATTGATTGAGTCTCATTGTTCCTATAACATTCATCCTACCATTTTCAAGCATAAAACATGAATATGTGAACATTCATCGTCGAAATTTTTTTTTGCGTTGTACATGAGGTAACTAACAGAGCGAATTTCGTTTCCTAACGATGCACTGTGCAGAGACTTTGCTTATAAAGCAGTTGTATTTAACACGTTGACTCCGAAGTGGTACGTATGTGTACCACTTAGGTTAGGTTCTGTAATTTTTTCAGATCCTTCTAGTGACTATGCGTACAAAGTGAAGTTTTACACCAATCAGGCAATCGGAGTCAACGTGTTAAAGCTTTGTGTTGGTCATTTCTGATATTCGCTGTCCGTCACCAGCTTGGTCGACTGGTGAGCGAGTCTGCTTGCGAGCGGAAAGACCCGGGTTCGAATCCCGCTGCCGACATGGTTGACGCGGCTAGAAATACGGCATGGGACTTGGGTAAACAACCGAATAATTATCGAAGTAATTATCCGACCCAAGAATGGGCCCGAAGGTTCGTTCCTATAGCTTCATTCTATTCTATCAGTCTCGCTGGACCGCACGGCCTGGAGCTGTTTTTCTCACGGTTGTTCATGTTCCTTCCCCGGTCACAATCTTCTCAGTCCGAGCTTCTTGATGTTTGTTCCTGTATAGAAACTCCAAAAAATCTTCTCTTGAACTGGAAATAAATTATTGAGCATGCATTGTTGTTATAGTGTTAAAATCAAATTTTATCGAAGTCGTTGGCAGTATGGCTGAAATTTACGGAAATTTTCTAGTAGTTGATTTACAGTTTCTACCTTTTTCACCTTTTCAACTATTCCCTCAAACGTATAGAATTACTAAATCAACAGTGACCTGTTAATACAGTTTTTGAATTAAAATGACTGAATTTAATCAAGCTTTTACATCTTTCAAGTTTTATGTTTATGAAGTTGAAAGTTTTGCAAAAATTGTATGGACTCATGTAAAATATTTCAAAATCAAGGTTGAAAAATACGTTCGAGCTTCTTCTTGAGCTCTCATCATCAAATCGAACAAAATCTAATTTAATCGCAGCTTCTAGAGGTGAGAAATAATTTTAGAATAGAAAGATTTAATAACCATAAAGCAAATCATTTGCTGTATCATGACGTAGACTGTGCAAGTGAACCATGACGTATTTTAAAGGAATTTTTCCAAACATTCAAAGCATTTTTTCAAGCAAATGTTGACCCAAAAAAATTTAATCTTTCCTTAGATTGAGAAACATACATTTATAAATTGTCATGTGAGTTACGTGTCTGACTGTAAGGTAGGCAATACATGAGTACAAACTAAAGGAATTGTGGTCAGGGAAGGATGGACAGAACAAGCAGCGTGGTGTGGCATAGGCTGTAAGGGAAGGTTGGACAGAAGCGTGGTGTGGCATAGGTTGTAAGGGAAGGCTGGACAAAAGCGTGGTGTGGCATAGGTTGTAAGGGAAGGCTGGATAGAAGCGTGGTGTGGCA
>VCRD01000481.1:0-44382 GCA_006783055.1 Trinorchestia longiramus
TTGCTCTGAAGTTGTTGCTCTGAAGTTGTTGCTCTGAAGTTGTTGCTCTGAAGTTGTTGCTCTGAAGTTGTTGCTCTGAAGTTATAGTTCTGAAGTTATAGTTCTGAAGTTATTGCTTTGTATAAAGTTAATTTATGCTAACCTTGTTTTGGTAATTCTGCCACGCGATCAGCACTCTGTTGCATTGCTCAGCACTCTGTTGCATTGCTCAGCACTCTGTTGCATTGCTCAGCACTCTGTTGCATTGCTCAGCACTCTGTTGCATTGCTCAGCACTCTGTTGCATTGCTCAGCACTCTGTTGCATTGCTCAGCACTCTGTTGCATTGCTCAGCACTCTCTTGCATTGCTCAGCATCAGCGTCACGTGTACCTGATGGTGGAGGACCAAGATGACCTGGATGCAGGGGGTGGCTCAGACGAAGACGGTGTCATGGTGTCACTGGACGGTGTGGCACGTGACGAAGTCTGCATTGAGTTACGCTATGACGACGCTGTCTCGAGGGTGCATCACTGGAAGTACCACAATCCTTACTGCGTGTCCTTCAAAATGCCAGGTGTGGAATATTTTTGCAAAGTCAGCAAACTTACTGAAAACATGTTATTCAAAAAAGTATGTTAGACTCGTTCTACTTTTGAAAGCTTTATCATAGTTAGAATAAACTTTGAGTCTTTCATGTTGGTTAGAACTTTTGCAGTGCCACTATTTTAGACGATTCGGGTTTGGCAGCGAATTGGTAATCTAGTTCTGGATTGATCGAGGCTGCTACTCGTAAAAGAGTGAATGTTGCATCAAAGAATTGGTTCAGGTAAAGAAATGATACTTAAATGCTGCTCTCATGTTAAATAAAGTGCCTGTTAAATACCTTAGCTTACTTCCAGGCGTAACTAGGCATTGGATTCAATTTGCCATTCATCAAATACTAGTATCCACAGTACTTAAATGAGATAGAATGACCACTAGAAAGAACTACAACGCTTCAACTTATGACTGGAATTTCATTTCACCTTTTCCAGATGAGGTACTGCTGCGGTCGCACCTTGTGGAGGTGCGCCTGGCTGTGGAAGGAGTGCCTCTTGGCTCCGGCAAGATCAAGTGTGAGAATAAGATGGACACTATTGCTGCCCTCCTCACATCTGTATCTAATGCAGCTGATGTCATGTGCAAGGTGACTGTT
This sequence comes from Trinorchestia longiramus, assembly GCA_006783055.1. Taxonomy (NCBI): domain Eukaryota; kingdom Metazoa; phylum Arthropoda; class Malacostraca; order Amphipoda; family Talitridae; genus Trinorchestia; species Trinorchestia longiramus. Next base: position 1,176 of record VCRD01000481.1, read on the forward strand.
GTGATCATGACTTACCTGGGATTTTTTCTCATGTTGTTGTTGTTGTTGTTGTTTGCCCAGCGTGTGATCCGAGAGAGGGGAATTCGTGGGTGCGGGGAGGCTCGGGTGGGGGATGGATAGGAGGAGGGAAATAGGTTGAGAGTGAAGGGACACTGGAGAGGAAGGTTGCCGTCGACACCAGGTCCAGCCATAGGTCCAGAGGAGTAAGGTGAGTAGGGGTGTCAGGGCAGGTTCAGGAGGTGCTGAATGACTTAGATACTTTCATCCAGTTCACTGCCACGCTCGCGTGATGGCATACATCGTCGTCCTTTTGAGTGTCAAGTTCAGTAACTGTGTGGCTTACAGGGGATGTGCCCTCATGTGTCGCTGAGTGTTGTCGTATATGTGTTAAAAAGCTCTCGTCAACCTGAAAAATAAGTGAAAGTAGAAGGTGTGATATGACGTAATAATAGAGTGAAATGTAAATGTATGGCTACTTGAAGAAAGTTTGTGGAAGGTAGATGGACTGTGAAATGTGCCATTGTGGTCTAAAATACGCGTATCATAAACTATTTTAATATTGAGAAATGTACTTTTATGAAAAAATATACCACTATCATAGAATAGCACATCTTGTTACCCAAACCACGAGCAATTTTTGATTACAGTATTTTGATAACAGAGTCTGGGCCTGTCTCCGGTGCCTGGACTGCTTGACCACCACCTCGCTGCCTGTGTGCGCCGCGGTCTGCCGCCCTTCACCTCCGACCACCTCTTTACTGACAGCACCGCTGCCAGTGCTCACAGGACTACAGCCCGCTCTTCTTCAGGTATACTTGGAGTCACAGTTAGTGCAGGTAACTGTCAGTCAACTGCAGGTGTAGCGCTTTGTACACTACAAGCTAGAGTTTGTGACTGTCTCTGTGAACTGCAGGTGTAGCGCTTTGTACACGTCAGGCTAGAGTTTGTTACTGTCTCTGTCAACTGCCGGTGTAGCGCTTTGTACACTACGGGCTAGAGTTTGTAACTGTCTCTGTCAACTGCAGGTGTAGCGCCTTGTACACTACAGGCTAGAGTTTGTAACTGTCTCTGTCAACTGCAGGTGTAGTGCTTCAGACAATTGAAGCTAAAGCTTGTAACCGTCTTAACAAATTCCGGATGTAGTGCTCTGGATAAGCTATTTAAGCCACTCATAGAGACCGTGCGTTGAACTTCTCTAGTTGTAGGATCTCGATATGAAGAGGACAACGTAGGTATATTTTTATGATGGAGCCACGTTTCGGAGCGAGTTCACAGTTTATTTATATGTTTACTTTGATTTTCTGTTATCTCGAAGGTATTTTTTAATTCAGAAAATTCCATGTGACAGAACTTCAGCCTTTTTCTTTTCAAGTAAACGTATAGAGATTTTTTATGCTCACCCGTAAAGCGATGAGTTCCACAGATTTCTGTAGCTGTCTTACTTGTCTTACTCGTTCCATGAAGCAAAAGGTAGGAATAATCGATGATGACGACCACACGACCATAAGAATGGATGACCAGTTTTTAGCCCTCTGGAGAGGATACTCAGATTTTCAGATGAAAATTAGTTTCTCGGTAGACTCAGAGGTCAGAGCAATTCCGTGAGCCCCAAATGTTGGTCAAATACAAAATCAATTAAAAATATTTATCATATTTTTCATGGCTGTCTATACACAGCTGTTGAGAGCTGAACTGAAGCTGGACATTTAAGCTTCGAGGTTGAAATAGAGAAATTGGATTTTTTTAGATCTATCCCAAGATGTGTGAAAAATGTAAGAACATAGTTACTGAAACTTGTTATTCACTTGCGTTTATTGTTCCAGCAACCGGAGAGTACCGATTCTGTTCATGGGTGCTTAATTTGTGTTTGAAATTAGAATGTTTTTTGATAAAGTTTCCGTGAAGTGGGGCTACTCTCCGAAGTGTAAATAATTATGTCTTGAGTGTTTTAATTTTATTTTTCATGGATAGACATGATTTACTAATGTATCTTTTTTCGACAGAAAACGGTTGATAAAAGTAGAGATATATTAACATTGAGGAAAGTAAGTCCTGTTATTTATCTATTTGTATTGTTCTGTTCATCTTCCCTGTCTAGTTGCTTTGCCCATCTTTTGATTTAGTTACTTTTTATCTACACATCATTCGGAAACAAATTTCTGATGACCGTTAACCGACACAATTTAAAAACTTCTGTGTGAAATTCTTCTAATACCTCATTTCTTTTCCCTACTCCATAGCTCTATAGCTCTACTTGACTGCTCTGTAGAACTCACGTCTGATATTCTGTTTACCTCATCTTTTTCCTCATGGCTTCACTAAACTATACGATGCTCCTAACAGCGACATGGAGCAGGGACTTTTCGAAGAGCAAATTCCCCACCTGGCTGCACTTTGCTGCCCACCACGGTCTTGTAGAGTTGACTGCCGCCCTCCTCACCGTGCCAGGCTGGAGGGAGGCCGTACGACTGCCTGACTGTGACGGCAACACCCCGGACAGGATAGCTCAAGCCATGGGCCATGATGACCTCGCTGAAAGGCTTGAATATCTTGCCGTAAGTTACTTGTTGGTATTGAGAGAGGGTTACCTGTTGGTATTGAGAGAGGGTTACCTGTTGGTATTGAGAGAGGGTTACCTGTTGGTATTGAGAGAGGGTTACCTGTTGCTATTGAGAGAGGGTTACCTGTTGGTATTGAGAGAGGGTTAAATGTGCTGCCGTAAGTTGCCTGTTGGTATTGCGAGAGGGTTAAATGTGCTGCCGTAAGTTGCCTGTTGATATTGCGAGAGGGTGAAATGTTACTGTATGTTGCCTGTTTATGTTGCGAGAAGTTTAAATATATAACCGTTAGTTGCCCGTTTTTATTACAAGAAGGTTCAATATGTCGCCCTGAGAGGTTTCTTCTATTGGGACAGGCTTGAATGTATGGCATAAATTCCCTCCTTTTACTGTAATGCATTTACCTATATCATCCCTTGGCGTGAATTCCTTCGTAAGAGTAAGTGATAGGTGTTTCACAGGAACACCGTTGTTTGGAGGGATGGATAAAGTATGAAAGAACGGAACACTTGGTAGGTTGAGATCACTTAAGGTAGCTTCGTGTGATCACACTCATTGGAGAGTAGGTGCCAGCCAAGAAAGAATTAAGCATCATGAGGGAAATAGGACTCGCACTTAGCTGTCTTGGAGGAGAGGAAAGCACCATCAGAATATTGTATGAGTCAACCATCAGTAGCTAACGAGCCAGGGTCAGTGTCACGAGGCAGAGCTAGCGTCCAGAATGACCTGGTGTAAGACTATTGGAAATGATCCGGCTTATCCTTACTGCCTCCCCAATGCAGGGAAGAGTACTAATCTTTTCGTATTATTGTGTACATTTTTTATGTAGTAAACATATTTTCTGTATCAGGAAACCTATGTTTCCGAATATGTGCTTATAGAAGTTTCACATAATGCAAGTTTTTACGTGTAAAACGTGTCATGTCCAAAAAAACTTAGTTCCGTGGATCAAATAACAATTAGGACGAGGTCGCAGTGTTTACTCTTAATTTTTGTGACAGTGATGACTGTAGAAGTAACCCAAATACGAAATTGCTCAATAAGGATTCCTCCTCTCATCAATTGGTACTCCAAGTTTTGGGAAAAATATCGTTGAACAGAGAATACAAATAATGAACACTCTAATACTATCATATATTCGGTTTTGCATTGCTGTAACTTGAAGTTTTAAATGAGTAGTTAATTTTTTCATTAGTACGTTCTATCCTCATTATCTTGTAATGGTTTTTGAGCGTCAGAAGAAGATACTGCAATATGGAATAGAAAGTCTTGAAAGTATAATTTCTAAGCATGACTGTTTTATTTTTTAATTGTAGACACTAGGGTATGTGCCATTCAATTTTTACGACGTTGAAAGACGATTTTGTTAAATAAAAGTTCCGTTTTTATCCAAATCGTAGTTTTTAAACGTATTTTTAACTAAATTCACACCTCGTCTGCCTTTGACTGAAGGGATAATCGTATTTTTTACCTATTGTGTGACCCTATTGTTTAATGTTACATCCTTTCTCAACCTGAATTTGTTCACCTTATTTCAATAATTGCTACACTGAGATGGTTTTATTTTTGTAACATAACAACTAAATGTTCAAATTGGAAATTTCTTGTGTGACTTTTAGTTAATGGCGACCGATGAATCCTTGGCTGCATTTGAAGCTCCTCCGAACTTGTCGGATCTGACGATCAACAGCAGACGCTTACTGCCCTCTCCTCACCTCACACCTCAGACCGATGGAATCCTGCGTACCTCATCCACTGGAAGCAATCGCAGTGCAGACTCCTTCCGCAGTATCTCGTCCCATAGCCGTTCAAGCGTCGTCTGTAGCCTTTCAGCCCTAAGAGCGGTATCTGGTCCGCCTAAACCGGCGGGTTTTGCCCGGCATTCTACTGCTGATGTCCTTAGTTCTACTCCTTCGAGCTTACCTGCTGTCTTGCCTAAAGTTTCCTCGAAAACAAAAATTGCTTCACAGGAACAAGATTCTCAGGCTCTTGCTGGCCCTTGGAGCAGGATTAAAGGAGTGCGTAGCTACCAGACCGTTGAAAGTTGTTCCAAGCCTGAGAATGTTAATAATCATCAACGTGCTTCATGCAAAGTGTTCGAGACAACTGTCAAATGTGAAGGAAGTGCTACTTCTAACAGTGAAAATGACCCTAAAGGCCCTGATACAGTTTCTGATTATTCTTGTATCAGCAGCAATGATCTTTCAAATAAGCACGTTATTGCGTCCAATGGTGTGCTTGCTGAGAAGGTCGAGAATGCTTTATCCAACTATGACACCGTGTCGATCCCAAGGCCAGTACCTTTAGCTAATCTTTCAAAAGCGAGCATCCAGTCAGTGATGCTGGGTAGTATCTATGCAAAACCTGTTCAATTTAGGCGACAGAGGTCCGATGAATCGAGTTACCCTCGAAAAACAAACTCCAAAATTTTTGAGGGCGAAAGGAGCAAGAGTACTGAATGTATATTGAAAGATAAAAATGCTGCTTGTGAAAAAGTTGATTTCCCTGTTTACAACAATCATCCCACTGTCGGAAGACTCCTCGATGCTCATCCATTACCACTGCATGATTCTGAAAACTCATTCTCGGCTCAGCGCAGCAAATTTGTGAAGCCCAACAACGTCGTTGAAGATCTTCCAGCTTTCCGCTGCCCAGACGACTCACTGCCTCCAATTCCTTCATTTGAATCTGCTGGAAATTTTTTGGAGTCAACTAGCGGTGTTCCATCCGATGCAGGAGCATGTGATCAGTCAATGAGAGCTATCGAAAACTACCGACAGAATAACAACACTTTCAACAGTACAAATGGAAGCGCCTTACTTGACAGTCAAGTTATGTGGGTACAACGTTCACAAGCTTCAGAATCTCCTGATTCTAGTTATTTGGACATGACGCGCTCCGATACTTCAGCTTTCAACAGTAAGTTTCTTACACGTATGCCACATAAATTCTGCGTAAACTGTAACTCTGCTAAAATAGCCATTTTGGTTTTTCTTTGCTTTCAAAGTCGTGGTGCACGTACTTCTTTTTGGCAGTTTTGAGTAACCCTGTTGTTGAATCTCAGCGAGCATTTTTTTGCTACTTTCAGTACAATCAGTGTTTTTTTTACAGGTTCTCTGAGCATGGTGCACGTTACGCAGTCTGGCAACGACTCCAGCAGTTTGTTGACCCACGAACAGCTCCTCAATCGGCTAAACCACGCAACTTTTAACTCCACTCGCTTGCACCACCAATCCGAGTCCGAGCTGCACGAATCCTACATAGAATCGTCGTCTTTTGTAGTGCCATCTGAAATGCTTGAATGTGCTTCTCTGACCCGTTCTGTGACTCTGCCTACATATACCACCAGTCTCATACATGACACAGATTTATCAGCCAATTCTACCTCTGCTGTTGATGTTACTAGCTCCTCTTCGTCTAGTCCTCCACCAAACGATGCTGAAGCTAGATTAAACCTGTGTTTTCCCTCCGAATCTTCCAATTTAAATAACGCTGTTGTTAATGATGGATCTCCGCTAGGCTTGAGTGAAACTCGATCTCTATTTCGTTCCCCTACTGTTCCTACTATTTCATATCCTCATTCATCAACTGCTGCCGTGGAAGGCTACAGAAGGACGCATGAGAGGATACGGTTTCCCGTTAATGGTGTTGATTCGTCTACTAGAAATCAAGCTACTGCTCCCAATGGAAGTTTGCCGAACCTTGCTAGATATGGAGTGTCGGGACCCAGGCCAACTCGCTTAAGCTCCCATCACAACATCGCGTCTGTGCCAGCCTCCAGAGCTTCAGATGTGGAGGACTCAACCACACACAGTGCTGGAACTGAGCCTGTGCTTGTTCCTGCTGTGCAGGATACCAGGGCTATGCAGACTGGGTCATCTCAGCATGGAGGAGTGGCTGCTCGACTTAAAGGTTTCTTTAAAGGTCAGATATCATTTAAAGTTTCGAAAATAATGTTTAGAAAGTGAAAGATGTGTTGATTTCCTCGCATGCGTAACCGAAGAGTAGAGTTTCTTTCTAGTTGATATCTGTAGACTTGAAAACAAACACGCATTCGCTGTACGAATGTGTGATTCTACTGGATGCTTCATTGGATATTCTTTCACATTTCTGAAAGCAATTTTAGAGCATTTCTAAGAAATGCTATAACAATTTTAACTCTTAAAACAAATGGGAAATTCGACTAAATTCAAGATGTTGCTCTTCCAGAAAAGTGATATTTTTTTGGATTTATTTAAAATTACTGTGTATATCGTAGTATAAAAAGTGGATTCATAAAGAAATGAATTCAATGGTACAATAGACTCGGCTCACTATTTAAATGCTTGAGAAATCTTGGACTACATTTGAGAAAATTTCTAGAATTTATGCTGGTTATGTACACAAGCTTCTATAAATGCCATTCAATATTTTCGTAACAATCTGTATTATCTATTGTGCTATATTACTGAAAACAGGGTGCAAAGTCCCATAATTTCATCTGAAGAAAGTCACATGAACATAAAAAGTCAACGTCCAATAATCAACCTTTATATAATTTTGTAATTTTCTTAAAATTCAACTCACGGAGAATTCTTCACGTTGTGTATCACAGCGCGTTCGAAGCAGCGTTTTGTGGGAGTTCGGACGGACGGCATCGGCCATGTCTCACCGTCCGCACATTCCAGGGACCCCCACAACGACTACGTAAATGATCCTACTGCTGCAGTGCCACGCTCTGGCTCTTCTGATGCCCTCACCAATGGTGCTCTGCCGGGTAATGTTCTGTCACTTGACTCGTCTTTTCACTGCATCGCTACTTAGTGTAACTTCACTTGTAGAAATAGGATGTTAGGATAAAGTATAATCAAGTATATAAACATAAAATTGTACTTTATCAAAGTATCATAAAATTATTATACTGTACTTGGCTTGATGAAATTATTATGCTTGGTATAATGAAATTATTATGCTTGGTATAATAATAAACGCAATTTTCATAGTTCTTATGAGGAAAATGGTCAGGTTTTCATAGTGTTCCAACTCGTACCTAATTCTAAGTTCACCTCATCTGGTCGAATGGAAATTCAGACTGCAAATTGTCGTGATCAACATCAATTGAAAGATCGATGTAGTTACCAATCCTGATTCAGTTGCTTGTATATGTTTCGTTAGTAGTTCTATTTCCTTCTTCCGTTTTCCTTATTGTTTCCTGTTAGAAAGCAGATATATGAGTATTCAAGATTATTAAATGATTATTAAAATTACTAAATAAATAAAACTCAGTATGCTGTACTGCAGAAAAATATGATTGTTTAAGCGCTGATGAATCGATAAATTTTTCGTAAATCGTTGGTATTTGTCCTTCGCGATCTTACTTTTATCAGTTCTTCGAAGTTTTATTCAGGTATTTATCATGCTGAATAAATATTTCTGAGCCTTCACTAAAGCATCTAACCACAAAATTTACTGTCATAAAATTGCCTGGCTCGTTGGGTCTTCGCGCGTTGACGCAAAAAATATTTTCTATTGCTCAAGATATATAACTTTCTGCATCTTTTCATAATATAATCAATTCCGTGGGCTAACAGTGATACCTATTTTCTGTGTTACGTGCTGCATCATTTTGCAAATCGTACAGAAGTGTCCGTAGTTTCGTCGGTGTCAGCCGGCGACAGCGTCGTCAGCCACGGTGGAAGCGTTGTCAGCCGCAGTGGAAGACTTCTACAGTCTCCTTCGTTGGCGTCAACTTCTGGTCAACTCACTGGTGTTTCCAACGCGTTATCGGTGTCCACCACCGAAGCAAACTCTCACTGCCATTTCGTGGACTCGGGAGGATCTTCATCATCGACTCAAGTTTCGTGTTCACTCAATGGCCATAATCGTCTACCCTCTACGCTACCAATTTCATCTTCACACAAGTCCAGTGCCACATGTCCAAATCCATCTACATTGCCTAGACCTACACATTCTACAACAAGTGATAATAGTAGAGGGTTTGTTCTAAATTCTAATTCGCAATCTAATCGCACGGACGAGACCACATCTCGTCATTGGGTTCCTACAACTGATCGAGAGAACTTGTCACTCGACTCTGCCACTACATTTTCCTGCGCAAGAGGCGTTCAAATTGACAGCGAACAACCACGACCTCCGCTCCAGTCATCCCTTCAAAGTGGGCATATGCCTCTACCTCACGAGGTAAAAGCTTGTAGCTTCATCTCTTGTTGCACAACTATTCACTGCTGTAAACCTACCTTGATCATAATGTTTTCTGTTCATAATTTTAATACCATTTCATTATCTTCGTAAGTCATGAAAGATAACATTGATGATAATCTTGAAATCAGTTTGGTTTATCTCTGAGATACGTTTCTCTCGTGTGTTTGATACAATGATAATTGAGTCCAGTGTCATGATTGTGTGAGGTGGTACTTCACGAATGTTTATATGTATTAGGTAGTTAAGTATGAAATGTCCGATTTTCTAATTCATTATATTTAAAAGTCTAACATTCACGTTTCATCCTATTCATCTTTAGTTTTTCAGCATTGAACAGCTAGATCATTATTTGTCCATGAGCCAATCAGGGAAGCTGACCTTGTGGTAAGCTGCTTATCGCATATCAATATTTCTGAACCTATGGATGCATAAAAATTTCGTGTTTACGAATATGAATTTCGTCATGGATTAAGTGCATTCCTGGCAGTTTAAAACGTTAGTGAGGTGTTTGCAGAGGGTGTAGCAAATTGATTTGTGAAGTTTCAGTCCAGTGATTTTACTCACGAAAATCAGCCCCGTGGTAGACCTGCGATCAAGGTGGACAATGATGAGTTGTAAGCTGTAATGGAAGCGGGTACCTGTCAAACTATGCGGGAATTAGCAGTGAATTTTGATGTTCATATTAACTGCTGTATCGGACCATCTAAAGCAAATTGGAAAGGTAAAGAAGTTAGACAAGTGAGTACCACACAAGCTGAATGACAGTCAAACTATTCGTCGCCTTAAAATTTGCTCTCACGTCTGACAGCATAACCATTTTTGCATCGTATCTTTACGTGTGATGAAAAGTGGTTTCTTTTCAACGATCGCAACGATATGATGCAAAATTGTCTAGCGACATACTACTATAGTACACATTGTTTACTTTAAAAGTACTTAAAACTTCATTAATAGTTCTATGTTTTCGAAATTGTCAGCTATCTTAAACAGATGTTAGCTTACGCTGCACATTCGCATTAAACTCAACTTCGTATTCTTAATGTAATTTCATTTCCAACAGGTTTTGAACAGCGCACCAGTATCGACGTATGTGAACACAAGTTCACTGGCAATCGCTTCACTAGAATCTGCATAATTTCGACTAGTTTACCTGCGCATTATAGATTAGTCATCGTATATTTATTGAACTATTTTATTTTCTCAATGTGGGGCGTTCGTTCTACTCTACTAGTCTGCAACAAAGTTTCTTATGCTTGAAAATGTTGAACTTTGATATCCTATCACACTGTTTAGTTATCAATTTAACTAAAGTTATCAGGGCTTTTGGGAGAGTGGCCAATTTTTTCCTTTCTGATCATACCTTTTAGATAATAAGTTCTAATTTTCCCCACAAATGTTTTGAATCTTTCTTTAGTTTTAGAATGGATCTTCATGACTATTAAGTGTTCAAAATCTTTCCTAACGGTAGTTTTAGTAGTCTTTTTTTTTAGTAATAAGTAAATGTATTGTTTACTATAGTATAAGTTCTAAAACGAGGATCTCTTCTGGTAAGTTTAGTATTAAATGTCTAAATATCTCAGTCATTTCCTTAATGAATACGATGGTGTACTTCTAAGTATGTACTGCCCGTTTATAAACGATGGAGATCCTTAGATTCGTTGAGTACAACACAAGTGTTGGTGACACTTGTTTCGATTTCATATTAATGAATTGATAGTGGATTGCGTTACAAATGTACAGGCTACATTTGCTATCTTCTTTGAGTGATGTGAATTAAAGAGAACACTCCTGCTGCTGCTGCTGCTGCTGCTGCTGCTGCTGCTGCTGCTGCTATTACTGCAGATTGTCTCTTTTATGTTGTAGTCGAATGAGTAGTAAAAATAATGAAACAGGGTATTTTTCAAATTGAAATTCTGGCAGCCTATGCATGGTAGTAAATTGAACCTCTTCTGTTCTTGAAAATGAGTATCATACTGATTGTATTTTTATTCATCATTATCGAATGAATGATGATTTTTGGTTTCCTTATTTATTTAAGACGCTAGTTCTCACAACTTGTACAATTCTACAATAAATTAATTGTAAGAAGTTGTTTCTAGTCTAACCTTTGAGTGATATTTTTTAGGATTTTCTTGGGCGGGAGGGGATTTTGACACCTGATATGACATTGCGGACAATTAATAGGAATGGCATCACGAGAAGCATGAAGTACTACAGTATTTTGAATACATTTGCTCCAAACGTACAGTTGACTATGCCACGAAAAATGTCTTTGTGTAACTTAATATTAACTTTTTAATGAAACTAGAGCTTTTGAAGGTAATCTGGCATTTTTTATAGCTATATGTTTTTTAATCGGCAATTCGATTATGTTAAACCTAGAGATCCATTTAAATTAACCTTTTTGTTTTTCTTTTGTTTTAAGTTCATTTAAAAGCAAAGAACGAGAAAAAATAAACCAATCAAGCAAACCAAGGCGGCTACGGGAATTGAACCCGGGTCATACCGCCTCGCAAACGTGAATGCACACTACTCAACTGCGGCGGAATATCGCTGTGTATCGAATGTGCCTATCTCTATCTTGTACTTTTCTGTTTTATTTCTTTTGTGCTCTTAGATTTTGTTCCAGCTGTTGAAAGCCTAATAGAAAATACATCGTTTTATGATTACAATTCTAATTCAATTGAATGCCATTTGCTTCTTGTACTATCATCATGAAAAATTATTTTCGAGTACCTGTGATTAGTTATAACTATCAGCGTCTCTGATGAATTATGAGTGTCATATATCAATTGCCATAATATCTATCTATTAGTTAACTTAGTTAAGCCTCTCAATCATACTAATTCCCCCCTTCTCCTATTATTTTTCGTTTAGAACTTTGGATTAATTTATTTAAGCTCTCTGAATGAGCAGTTAGTTATTAAAAATTGTAACGGGATGCAATTTTGCTATAAATCAGTCAAATCTATCTTTTAGTTATAGTGAAGTCTGACGTAGCGATTTTTCTCGACGCCTGGACGACTTTAAGCGCTGTGAGTTGATGTTGTTTGCAATGGCAGGTTGGCAGCACTAAAACAAGGATCGTCTGAAAGAAAATGCTGTAAAACTTTACATTTTAAATAGCTGTTACAAAATTTTCTTCTGTATACATGTTGTATATGAAATAAATGGGTAAATTGCAGCCTAGTTGCTGTAAAAGTGTGGAAGTAACTTTTATGTATGTTCAGAATACTCGCTACTCCGTACTGCTGCCACAGATTATCAGGCCTAGACTTTATTTTGAACAATAATATGTACGGAATACTTATTACAGTGAAAGAGCACAATCTTGGTTATTAAAGATTTTACTCTGTGCAATTTTCGTTCAAATCATAAGCGTTTATGTCTTCATGTTTAAAACATTTTTGTAGACTGGAAAGATCCATTCTTCATCACTAGAAATATGCACTAATGCTGTATTTTTTGATGTGAATTATAAAATATAAAGTGTATTAAGTAGAGAATGAATGTCAGTTTACCTTCACATCTTACTAGTTGAAGACTTGTCAACAACAGAAGCTTCTTTATTAATGAATTGGAAAGTTATTAATGTGACCAAACTTTACCTTGACTGGAGGCAGTGGAAGCTCCACTGCAAAGCTAGTGATAGAAGTGAGATATTTAGATTTCTGATCCTATTTCTAAACTTTAAATAAATCTTTCAGAAGATAATGGCCATATGTTTGCAGTGAATATTGTCCTTTGTCAGGCTACAATAGTTTTATTTCCCTTGAATTTTGTAGACTTGAGAGTTAAATCTAGCAAAAAAGGAAAAAAGACTAGATTACTTTAATGTGCTCCTACTATTTATGAGAAACTTTGTGCTCCTACTATTTATGAGAAACTTGAGATTTTGTAGTTTCCAACGATGTTTTTTTCTCATGAGATGCATTAGTAGGTCACAACACAGTAAGACCCACCAGTATGTCATACTGCAACACATATTACTGTGTGATCTACTGGCAGGTCACATGACAGTGGAACCCACCAGTAGATCACAGTGGAACCCACTGGTAGATCACAGTGGAACCCACTGGTAGATCACAGTGGAACCCACTGGTAGATCACAGTGGAACCCACTGGTAGATCACTGTGGAACCCACCAGTAGATCACAGTGGAACCCACCAGTAGATCACAGTGGAACCCACCAGTAGATCACTGTGGAACCCACCAGTAGATCACAGTGGAACCCACCAGTAGACCACAGTGGAACCCACCAGTAGACCACAGTGGAACCCACCAGTAGACCACAGTGGAACCCACTGGTAGAATACATCACAATGACTCCCACCATAGGTTACAATGAAGGAAGCATATTAAGCAATTAAGGTACTCCTACTGAAATAAACTTAGGGTTTCAAGTGATTGAGTGAATCTTTTATTCCTAATGTTCTAATGTTTTAATTTTTTGCAGCCTTGTAATGTAAATTGAATTTCTGTTATTAGTTTGTTATTTACTTATTCCTTGAATTCTTACAAATCCCAAGCCTAGTGGAAGTGAGATTAATTTAGATTTAATTTTAAATTTCATATTATTTTGCTTAATAATAGGTAATAAGTGTTGCAAAAATTTTGATTTGGAGTTCCTGTAATTTGATGTGAACAGTAATGAATTCACTTGTTGAAATGCGACACTTAACGTAAGCTGGTGATCCGGAGTTAGGTGAGTATCTGTCTATTATTTAATTTTTTTGGTAGTTGTCATGCATGTGTATTTTAAAATGCTCCCATTATATTTACTCTTTTATGATTTTCATCAAGACTTTTTGAATATTGTGCCTTAAAACATATGTGTTCAGGGAATATATTATAATAGAACAATGTAATTTTATTGGAATGCACTTGCAAATATGAATTGCACATACTAACACAACACAATCAACTCCACTGTTGTTGACAGATAAGAGTGACATGTTTGCAAAAATTTCTCTTGGAGTCAGAATAGCTTTTGTAGTTTATATCTATTAAATTGTTTGATTTTTCAGTCAAGCAGTTTTAAATTTTGTATTGATTTTTTGAATTTTATTTTAATTTGCACTCAGTTAAAGGTTTTTGAGTCGTGTGTTTTGCAAAGCTATAAAATAGTTTTTGTTTAAATTTAAAATTTCAGTTTTTTCTTTGTTAGAAATAAATTCTATCATGCTTTTCCCAATCAAATGAGGTAGATCATGGCTGAGTTTATGTTCAAGCTCATTCTAGATGTATTGATTTAATTGCAGGATCCTCCTTATATGTAAAAAGTTTTGAAGAAAGAAAGCAATTAAAAAAAATGATCTTTTTGTATTGTTAATTAAAATTACCTGAATACATACTCTTCTATTGTATTAACTATCATATCATAAGTTGACCAAAAATTCTCTCTTTCCAGCCATATGGGCACAATTGAAGTATATTTGCTTGATCACACCTATGGCATTTGATTATTCAAGTACTGTGTACTGAAAAATATTGTTATATGTAATATAATTCACTATGAGCTTGAATATGTTTTTGTGACAGCATGGAAGGACTGACTGAGACAGTGATGATGAACTTGAGAGTGACGCAGTCCAGCGGCGGAGGGGGAGGGGGCGGTGCCCTCAACAGAGGGGTGGCAGGGGGTGGCACAGGAGTCAATGTGGGGGCAGGCGGAGGTGCTGTTGTTCCTGGTTCTGTGGCTGGAGCTCTGCCTGGTGAGTTATTTATTGAGCTTACTAGGTGCTGGTTCTTTTAGTACTATTATGTGCACTAATGGGACTAACTAGTTACTAGATCTACTAGTACTATTATGTGTATTAGTGGAGCTAACTAGCTAATAGTTCTACTAGTACTATTATGTGCACTAATAGGACTAACTAGTTTCTAGATCTACTAGTACTATTATGTGTATTAGTAGAGCTAACTAGCTAATAGTTCTACTAGTACTACTATGTATACTAGTACAGCAAATTAGTCACTAGTTCTACTAGTACTATTGAAGGTTTGGGTCAGAGTTTAAACTATCAAGATTAAGAAACCTCTCCTTTAATAATTAACAAGTTTGAGATAAAGGACTAAGGTCACAGGAAGTGGGTGTTCCCGTTGGTAAGCATCTTTTGTTCAGACAAGGCAAAATAAAATACTCTTACAACTGAAACCAGCAAAAGCATACAAAAATTATCAGAATGGTAACAAAATATTACAGAGAATTTCTAATATTCTTGCAATTTCTTTCCAACATTTTAAATCTACAATATTCCAAATTTATTGATTGAAAACAAATGAAAAAATTATCACATTTGGTATGAAAAACTTGTACTCTATTTGCTTATAACTATTTGCTTTCCAAACAAGTTTTAGGAAAAACCTTCGTGCAACTAATTGTTTGCATACCTCATGTGTATGAAAATAGAAAACTAATTACATAATTTCTTATCAGGAATTCCTCTCTTGAATTCATGGTTACTCTACAAAATAAATAAAACATATTAAGGAAATTGCTTATAGTATTTGATTATTCAGACAAAACCAAAATTCCTACAATGGAAAACAAGTTATGACAGATGACAAACTTATCATCGTTAACTCAGGTTGTATAGGAAGTCAGTGTTTTTACATATACTGTACAGTAGTTATTAATTTCCTTTGGTAAAATTATTCTAGTTATAATTCTATAGAACCACCACACTGACTACACTCTACTCAGTTTACTGTCTACAAGATTACAAAGATGAACCATCCTTTGGACTGAAAAAAAATGTGCAAAATAATCAGAGTCTAAAGTACTAACTTCCACAGCATTACACTACTGTGCATACTTGTAAAATATGCTTCAACATTACAGTATGTTCAATTAATTCTATTGATGGATAACTCAATTTAATTAGCAAATAGAAAAGTTGAGTTGTGAAAATAGAAATTTACTTGTGAATAAATCTAATTCTATAAGGATCTGTAAATTATTGTATTGGTGTGTTAATTTAATTTTTATCAATGAGTAATGATACTCTAAGATATGAATAAAGTAAATAGAAGAAAAAGTCTACTGGTATTGGTTTGCTTATTTTCTTCCATTCTTCTTCCTGAATGGGTAGGAGGAGGAATTTCTTGTGAAAAGAAGCAGATGACAGATTGTATCAGTGTAGCCAATTTCTTCCCCAAAGTATGTTATGAAAATACTCCTATTTGGTGTCTTGAGAGATATGTTGGTAATGAATAATGTAGAATTTTGCATGTAGGCTCAGTGGGTGGAAGTGCAGGCAACACATCAGGCATGCTGCTGGATGAAGGCCTTGGTCTTGGTGGTATGGCTGGATTGACTGGAGCTGGTGGGGGTGCAATGCTGAACATTGGCAGCACTGTGGTGGGGGGACCAGTGGGGGAGACCTCATTACTAGGTCCCCCCTCATCCCCCTCTGGCTTACGTTACACTTCAGACAAGCATCCAAAGCTTGCTCTAGCCAACATCAACATGTTGCAGAAGCGCCGTGAGCTCTGTGATGTTGTGCTCATGGTTGGCTCTCGTAAAATCTTTGCTCACAGGTAAGATAACTTTAAGCTTACCTTGTAATCTTGTGTGTGAAATTCTTGCAGGTATGTATACATATAAACTTTGTCCATGTTTGTGATTTTGGTATTGTGTAGGACTGAAGGTTTGATTTGGCTAACATCTAGGTTTTTCTTTGCTCACATCTGGAATAGAAATAAACTGTGGCTCATGAATAGCTTAGGGTTTCATAAGAAATTCAGGTGTCTTGTGGAACATGTGTTGAGCACATATTCTGCTTGTCTAAAGTTACATTGTTAAGGAGTTATTATCAGTGCTGCTATTAGGAAGTAAAAACTCATTAAATGTTCATAGACTTGTAAAATTGCATTTAAATATCCATCTACAAAGGACCAGGGCAGTATTTGGAGAAACATACTCAAGCAAGAAGTTTACCGACCAGCCAGATTAAATTTGTACAACTAGAGTTCATAGTTCAGAAAGTTGAGCATAGGTGCTTATGAACCCATTATATGCTGCCTCCAGCTGAGTGTGGCATTAAAATTACAAATAATATTATGATCATTTTACTGTGTATATTTCACTGCTGAATATATCAGCTGAATAAACATGTAAGTGTGAACTATGACCTCATTAAAGTAGTCTGCATATACAATCCTTATTTTTCCATAGAAGAAAAATTGATTTTGTATTACTGATAAATCTTGAAGGGTGTATACTTTAGCCATGAAATAGAAAGAATAGACTTAATCAATTGTCATGTTTTAAGTAAGTCAGTAAAAGTATTGGAAAAAGTCAATATTATTCATATTTCCTTTGACAAAGTAAGTCTTAATTAACCACCTTTATGTTCATTACATTTCTTCTAGTGTTTAATTACATTGCTTCTTATATTCAAGGATGCATAACAACTTGCAGATGAGTCACAAAATGATGTAATGAATTTTCATTTAGATTTTTGCTAAGCATTTTACATTTTACTTCACAAACGTGTTCAAATTATAGGAGGTCAATTTTCTAACAAATTCTGCCACACACTTCTATTTCTCTTGTAGTTAAAAGACAAATTATCATATTTGAGGTAATTTTTTTTCAGGGTAATTCTGTCGGCATGCAGTCCGTACTTCCACGCCATGTTCACGTCTGAACTGCTGGAGGCCCGCCAGACGGAGGTGCCCATCAGGGACATAGACGAGCACGCTGTGGATCTGCTGGTCAATTTTTGCTACACTTCTGAGATCACCATCGAGGAGAGCAACGTGCAAACTCTCCTGCCTGCAGGTGCATGCATTGCAATAGCTGTTATTTGTAGGTGTTCACTTCCTTTGTAGTTGTTCACACACATCCATTGTAGGTGTTCACACACATCCAGTGTAGGTGTTCACACACATCCAGTGTAGGTGTTCACACACATCCAGTGTAGGTGTTCATGTAGCACAGAGCGCTGCAGCAACACCTACACCAGCACTACTGACGGAGTATAATGAAAGAGACTTATTCCAAGATTGTGTGTTGAGTGAGATACCTCACTTGTACTGTGTCATCAGACTGTCTTTAATGAGTATAGGAAAAATTTTGTCATTACGGGCTAGTTGCAACACAGGAATGATTGAATAGTTTGAATTATCTTTGTTTTAATTGTTGATGTCTTGTAGAGTCATCAATGCATGAAAGAAAAGTACTGAGTTTTATGATGTTCATTTAAAATTTCTGTGGAATTTGGGTAATTAAATTGGCCCTGGCTACTGAGAGTCCCACAAGAATTGATGGAAGCACCGTATTTGATAGCATGTAAGAAGCGACGACGAAGACGGCATATAAGACGAAGTACTGAGCGTAAGCTGGGGTAGTGAGCGTCTGAGAGAAGATTAGCCTAGGCCTACGGTAGGTCCCAAACTTCACATATTAGATCTCCAACTAAGTGTCCGAACTTTAGCCAAAAAATGCAAAAATTTATTATTCCAAGTGCCCAAAAGTATCAACCAACATTAATTAAAATATTTTCCATTGGCCTGAACACATTTTTGCCATCGTTTCGGTTACAAATGAATTCTGCGCTCGTAAAACTCCGGATCCTTTGCATCCAACCAATTTGGCCATTCTCGACGCTAATGGATTTATCACCAGCTTGGACAACTATCACCAGCTTGGTCGACTGGTGAGCGAATCTGCTTTCGAGCGGTAAGACCCGGGTTCGAATCCCGTGCCGACATGGTTGACGCGGCTAGAAATACGGTATGGGACTTGGGTAATACAACCGAATAATTATCAAAGTAATTATCCGACCCAAGAATGGGCCAGAAGGTTCGTTCCTATAGCCTCATTCTATTCTATTCTATTCTATTCTAATGCTCAATGTTTCGGAACTTGTTCTTGTCCAGCCAGTGCTCAAGTGATAGGAATAAAATCGGAGATAGGAGATCGAACGGAGACAAGTCGATCGGAGATCGAACGGAGACAAGTTGGGCGAGTATGGCAGATGATCCAGCCACTCCCAACCCAATTCAGCCAACATTGCTCGAGTCAAACTCTGCATTGTCCTGGAGCAGAATGACAGTTCAACGACGGCGTCTTGGCAAAGCTTGATTGCTATGGACCAAATACTGACAATAACGCTCGGCATTGATGGTCTGTCCGGCTGGCAACAAATCCCAATGAATCGGCCCCGTTCGATCCCAGAACACAACCAACATTGCTTCCGGTGCTAAACGATTTGGTCTCTGTATTGGCGTTCCTTGCTGACCTGGAGATAACCACTGATATGGTCGTCGTTGGCTCTTGAAAAAAAATCCACTTCTCATCGACTGTCACAATTCGGTTCAAGAACGGTACATTGCGATTGTTTATAGATCAAGTTTGGAAACTTAGTAGGAGACCTAATGCGATGATACGACGCAGGACGATTTTTTTGAGCCAAAATTTTTGAAAATATTGCGTCCTATATGCCATCAAATACGGTACCTATTGATAGACACAGAAGTAATCTTGACCATTGCGATCGTTTTGGAAGATCACTTTCCATGGTAGGTTTACACTGGAGGATACTTCTTTCATGTATCTTGGGTACTTCTCTCACCTTGGAAGGTATTCGCAATACCTGAGCTTTACTAAAAAAAGGTGTGTGATGATAGTGGCTGTTTGTGGCAACCCGCGTGACTCATTGCAGTATCATGACAGTTGTTGCAGGTCTCTCTTACGGATTTAGCTTTGTAGTTAGGTAGGCCTGTCCTCTCCTTTACTTCAATTTCTTTTGTGCTGTAGGCAAGAATTTTGCGCGACGACCGCATATTATATGAGTGTCATTGATCTTGTAACTGTTCACGTCATTCTGGGACTTTGTGTCTCCTTTAGATGCTCATTGGTGCTGTTGAAATATTTTTAGCAGATATGCTGGTAAATCCTTCAAATAACAATTGTTCTGGTGCATGCAGCATGCCTGCTACAGATGCAGGAGATCCAGGAGGTGTGCTGTGAGTTCCTGAAGCAGCAGCTGCACCCGAGCAACTGCCTTGGCATCAGGGCCTTTGCAGACACACACTCGTGCCGAGACTTGCTGAGGATAGCGGACAAATTCACGCAGCACAACTTCCAGGAGGTGACGGCGCGTTGGAACTTCTGACATTTTGTGGTGCTGCAGTTGCCGCGGGATGAAATCTTTTTCTTTTTGGTCACACACAAGTGGTACATTAGAGCCTTTTAAGGCTTTGTCACCAACCTTATCAGATAGCGGACAAATTCACGCAGCACAACTTCCAGGAGGTGATGGCTTGTTGAAGCTTTTTTTAGCAGTTTGTGCTGCTGCATTTTCTGCGGGATGAAATATTTTTCTTTTTGATCACACACAAGTCGTACATCCAAGCCTCATAAGGCTTGGTCACCAATCTTTTATATTGGGCTTAGTAGCTCAGACCTCTTTAGATCTTCTTGCTAGAAGATGATTATTCATCAACATCATTGGCTCAATTGTGATTCAGTAGGATGTTTGTTCGAGAGGTGGGTGGATTTAGGTGGTGGACAGAAGAGCTGCTCGGCACTTATTTAAACTTGTAAACTTTTTTGCCCCCAAATAAGGCGCGAAAGTTACAATCTTCACTATTACACTATAAAATGTGAGAATTTTATCGCTTAGCGCCTTCTCTTTGCTTAGTTTAGGTCAGTGGTCAGTGTATGGTGGAAATTAAAAAATAGGACACAGTTACTGAATCTCCATGTCACCTTGACTCCCTCCATGCTCTACATGTTCTTCTTTAGACTATTCCGTAGTTCTCATGTCAGAACTTTGTGTTAGTTCATTAATGTTAGCTTTTTTCTCAAAGAATAGTGCGTAGTATTCTCTTGTGAAATGCTCCTACGTGTGCAGTGGGTGGGAAAAGTTTTTGAATCCTCATTTCTGAAAGATGATTTGCCCTGTACGATCCAAATTCATCTTATTTGTCTCTATATCAAATATCTGTAAAAAACCAGTAATCCTCATTTTATGTATGGGCCATCCAATTCGTTTCGATTGTTCTGAGGTTACCAAAATTAAGACAGTTTCTTCAGCTCAAACTGCAGGGATCAAAATTTTCACAAAGACTCAAATTTTTTAATATATGAAACTTGAAAATCAAATAAGTTTTGTAGGAATTTTGAAAACGAGGTGAAAATTTTGCACGATCATTAATTTTTCAAACTTCTGTGAAAGGTTTACTTGTGTGAAAAGCAGGTGTGTTTTACCCTAATTTGATTTGAAGAAGTCGTTCTTTAAAATCTTCTGAAACGGAGGCAGATAATTTTTTCTTATAATAGAGTAATATTGTAATTGTCGACAGGTGAAAAGAGTGTAGTTATGAGAGATGAGTATTGTGATGGAGGGCTTGTAGTTATGATTGTCGGCAGGTGATGAAGGGCTTGTAGATATGACAGTAGTATTGTGATTGTAGACAGCTGATGGAGGGCTGGTAGTTATGACAGTAGTATTGTGATTGTAGACAGCTGATGGAGGGCTTGTAGTTATGACAGTAGTATTGTGATTGTAGACAGCTGATGAAGGGCTTGTAGATATGACAGTAGTATTGTGATTGTAGACAGCTGATGGAGGGCTGGTAGTTATGACAGTAGTATTGTGATTGTAGACAGCTGATGGAGGGCTGGTAGTTATGACAGTAGTATTGTGATTGTAGACAGCTGATGGAGGGCTGGTAGTTATGACAGAGAGGTATTGTGATTGTAGACAGGTGAAGGAGAGAGAGCAGTTATGACAGAGGACTATTGTGGTTGTCAACAGGTGATGGAGAGCGAGGAGTTCCTAGAACTACCAGTCAATCAACTCATGGACATCATCAGCAGTGATGAGGTCAACGTGAGGTCTGAAGAGCAGGTGTTCAACGCAGTCATGGCATGGGTCAAATACAACGTGGCTGATAGACGCCCATACCTCGCTCAGGTACCAGTCAACAGTCCTCTACTCGTGTGTATGTCCTGTACTCGTCATGTGTATGCCTGTGTCTGAGAACCCTGTACTCGTCATGTGTATGCCTGTGACTGAGAACCCTGTACTCGTCATGTGTATGCCTGTGTCTGAGAACCCTGTACTCGTCATGTGTATGCCTGTGTCTGAGAACCCTGTACTCGTCATGTGTATGCCTGTGTCTGAGAACCCTGTACTCGTCATGTGTATGCCTGTGTCTGAGAACCCTGTACTCGTCATGTGTATGCCTGTGTCTGAGAACCCTGTACTTGTCATGTGTATGCCTGTGTCTGAGAACCCTGTACTTGTCATGTGTATGCCTGTGTCTGAGAACCCTGTACTTGTCATGTGTATGCCTGTGTCTGAGAACCTTGTACTTGTCATGTGTATGCCTGTGTCTGAGAACCCTGTACTCGTTATGTGTATGCCTGTGTCTGAGAACCTTGTACTCGTCATGTGTATGCCTGTGTCTGAGAACCCTGTACTCGTCATGTGTATGCCTGTGTCTGAGAACCCTGTACTCGTCATGTGTATGCCTGTGTCTGAGAACCCTGTACTCGTCATGTGTATGCCTGTGTCTGAGAACCCTGTACTCGTCATGTGTATGCCTGTGTCTGAGAACCACTTATTCGTATTGTTGTGACCTCGGAACCACGTTGTATTCGTGTTGCTGTTACTTCTAAACCTGTTTCAGGTTCTGGAACACGTCCGCCTCCCTCTGTTGAGTCCTAAGTTCCTGGTGGGGACAGTGGGCTCGGATCTCCTCATCAAGAGTGACGAGGTGAGGCTTCAGTGCAATATCAAAAGGAATATTGTGACCATCTTGGTCGATACAAAAATATGGAAGTGATTTGTAGGTAAGCTTTCGGAATGAAACCGTTTTAGTGAAAGGATTTGGATGAGGAAACTACAAGCAGGTGAACTATCAAGTTTTTGTTTTCACATTCAAGTTTGCTAGTGCAGCAATTCGAGTGCCTTGTTTGTGCGGTTTTAAAAAATCATGCATCGTATGTGGCTGAACAAAATATTACTAAAAAGCTCTTGCTAAATTGTAAGAAGAATATATCATCGGTTACCATTGTGTGACAGCACCCAACATCCTGGTGTAGACATGCAATAAAATAATGAAATACTGAAATAAAGCTCAATTATTGTGTTTCCTTGGAGAACGCTATGGAGACGAACATGTATCTGCAATGTATGAACACCGATTAAAGAACAACCGAGACGGACTGATGTCTGTGGCTAGTTTTGAACCCAAATTAATTGGGAAGCTGCAAGCTTATTAAGTGCTTGTTAGTAGAAGCACGAATAAGCTGCCTGATTTTATTTCGCATCAAAATATCCTATTCAGTTGATTTTTACATTTTTGTAAGGGCAACGCTCAGAACACGAAATTGGGTATTCTCCACCTGTCAATGGGGATGTACCTGAAATATTTTTCTTGTAGTCCTTTTTAACATCTAATATTTCACGGGGTTCATGCAAAGCGGGGCTTGGGAATAAGCATCACTGTCGTGCGTGTACCTTGAATGTGTGGTGGACGGCAGGGCTGTCGAGACCTGGTGGATGAGGCCAAGAACTACCTGCTGCTGCCCCAGGAGAGGCCTCTCATGCAGGGGCCCCGCACCAGACCACGCAAACCTATTAAGACTGGCCAGGTGCTATTCGCAGGTCAGTCACCAATGTTGACAATCTCTTTTGTTTCTTCAATAATTGATTCACTGATGCACGTGTGCTTATACTCGCTTGCCGCAAATGCGATTGTAAACTTTAGGTTTGTATGTTAATATCGAGAGAAGTCATAGGTTGCTAAGAAAGTGATTGATCATTGCGCCATGGGAGCAGGTGTAGCTATCTCATGAGAATTTGTATGCTTTCCCGAGTGGGATTTTGAACTAAAATTGAAGGTTTCACCCTTAAATTTTAAGCTTCCTTGCCCAGTTCAGCGCGTCATCTTTCCAGTTCTTTTAGGTGATCTACACGAGTATCACTTTACGCGCTGTTAGAGCAGGCATTGATGATTACACAACTTTCTTTCGTTGAAAATTTACTCATCAGTGCCCTGATCAGCCTTGAGTACAAGGGCTCTCCTCCATCATTGCTAGTAAAAAGTGAATAACTGCTCTCTCAAGACGATTAGTTAGTGAAATAACATTTTCTTGCGTTCCTGTTGTGATAAATTCTTAATTTTTCCAAATTTTGTGGTTTGTGCAGTTGGTGGTTGGTGTAGTGGTGACGCTATAGCGAGCGTAGAAAGGTTTGAACCAACCACGTGTGAGTGGCGACTGGTTGCTCCAATGAGCAAGCGCCGTTGTGGGGTGGGTGTGGCCGTGTTGGCTGATCTCTTGTATGCGGTTGGTGGCCACGACGGACAGAGCTACCTCAACTCTGTCGAGAGGTTCGTTTGTATTCTGATATTAATCTTCTTCTTTTGTCGGGGAATTTGTGTTTTGAAAGGTTATCATGCTCTTTAAATCATGAAATATGCTCATAAATGATTCCAAGCGTGAGAGGAATGCTACCTTGGCGGAGTTCACAAGATTGGATGGTTTAAATATGACAAATGTTTTTCGTACCTTTTTGATTATCTTTAACAGGGGTTCCTAACCTTTCTCTGACTTTGTAACCCTTCAGTATTTCGATACATGAGCACGTACCCCTGAATTTTCATGGCAGAAAAGTGACTAGAAACATCAAATTCCACTGAATTTTTAATGGAACTTTCAGGTTTTACGAACTATAAACTAACATTAGATGTTCCCTTTAGATAAGGAAATGTACCCCTAGGGGTACATGGACCCAAAGTTGGGAACCCCTGAACATTAAGCTACGTACATTTCTTGGATCTGCATGGAAAATACATACTATACAGCAGCAAATACGCTCTAATATTTAATGTTTGATTAATTATAATTAAAAGCTTAGTAACAAGTACGCTATTAATGTATTTTAAAATCTATATCACTAGGGACTTGTAATTACTACGTCCTCTGGTGAGAAACAGTTGGAGCATAAAACTTTTGACATTGATCGGAAACAGTTAATGTAGAGGGGAAAAAGTCGATAATTTTAATTCGTGCTTTATACTTTCAAAGTTTCACAATATACTTTTAGAAAAATACAAGAAACGAAGATAAAGAATTAATTTTCCGAACGTTTTCAGAACATTAATTCTGGAATGTTTTCTTAACTATACACCAATCGTTTTCCACCAGAGGGAATATTTACATTACAAATTTTCTGTGTGAATTATGACCTCCCATCCAGACGAACCAGTAATGAAGCTCTTGAGTGATCCGTAATCATTACCTGTAATTACGAAGCTTGTGTGTGCAGGTATGACCCTCAGACCAACCAGTAATGAAGCTCTTGAGTGATCCGTAATCATTACCTGTAATTACGAAGCTTGTGTGTGCAGGTATGACCTCCAGATTAACCAGTAATGAAGTTCTCGAGTGATCCGTAATCATTACCTGTAATTACGAAGCTTGTGTATGCAGGTATGACCCTCAGACCAACCAGTGGTCGTGTGAGGTGGCACCCACGAGCACCTGCCGCACCAGCGTAGGTGTGGCGGTCCTAGACGGCTTCCTGTATGCCGTGGGTGGTCAGGACGGAGTGTCGTGCCTCAATGTAGTCGAGAGGTGAGTGTAGCTGCTGCAGTATGAGGGGCAGCTCTAAGCATCTCAAAATCCATTGAGCTCAATTTAGAACCAGAAATATTTGTATTCGATAGAACAGAACAGAGTTTCTTAACCTTTGATGACCCCCACCGAGTCCCTTAGCACTAGTGGCCCCTGCCCTTGAATAAGGTAAGTGTTTGCAGTTTATTGGCATCCACTCGTGGTGGCCCGGTCCAAGGACTGTGGCCCCCATGGAAAAAAATTTTCGACATCCATTCCTGTGTTGCTTGAGCCTCGTGTGATGGTGAACCAAATAGCATTATTTTCTGCTATATTCGTAAATTTTCCTAGCCATTGGATCTGATTCAACGATGTTCATGTACCTTTTTTGACGTAAAATGATTTTTTTCTCATTTCACAAATATTGTGCTATTTCTAAATTCCTATGTTCAACCTCTATAGGCACGATAACTATGTGTCTCTTCATTTCTATTCTGAAGCCTGCTATTTAGAATTCTAAAGTATGTGAAATAAAATAATTTAATCTTATAGTAAATAAAACGTTTCCTCAAATACCTTGTGCACTCTGCATCTACCATGGTAGGGTTGCAATTTTTCATTTCAACCAAGAGAAGCTCGCAGCTTAAGTAACGTTTCCACACACTCAGTTCAAGCAGGCGATGTGTGTCTTTAACACATGAAGATGATGAGTTCTGTGATGTGCACCTTCAACACATGAAGGTAATGAGCTGTGTGATGTGTGCCTCAAACTCGCAAAAATGTTCTTGTGTTTGTGCGGCACTGCCTTCTGTCTCCTTGAGAACATTACGTCGCGCAGGTACGACCCACAACACAACCGGTGGACTAAAGTGGCATCTATGAACACACGCCGCCTGGGAGTGGCGGTGGCGGTGTTGGGCGGCTATCTCTACGCAGTGGGCGGTTCCGACGGACAGTGTCCTCTCAATACAGGTGCTGTGTAACTCGAATACGTCGTGTGTGTGTGTGCTTCAGTTGTAACGTAAGCGGTTTTTTGTCCGCCCAGAATAATTTATCGGTTAGCACCGGGATTGTCTTGTGGAAGTTCTAGAACCTGTAGCAGTTTTCACGTGTGTTTTTTCAAGTAGTCTAATGTGGTACAAAACTACGCATCGCCTTGGTTAAGTGTAGTACAACAACGAGCAATTGGATGTGTTCACTGATTAGGAGCCAGAAGTTAAATGATGGCCTTTTTTGAGAGAAAACTGGACAAGAATTTCTTCTTGCTTCTCTCCATGTTTCTGTGCCGCTATAGAAGCGCCAAACCTACACTTTTCTTCATTAAATATATCATGTATGATTCAATTCTTCAATACCTGCTCTATGTCGTGCAGTGGAGCGCTACGACCCTAAACTCAACAAATGGTCCATGATGCCGGCGATGAGCACACGACGGAAGCACCTGGGCTGTGCCGTCTACAGCACCATGATTTATGCGGTGGGAGGCCGTGATGATTGTACAGAGCTCAGCAGCGCTGAGAGATACAACCCTCACACCAACCAGTGGAGTCCTATCGTGGCCATGACCAGCCGGCGTAGTGGCGTGAGTATGGAGATCATGCCTCATACCTGTCCAGCTAACAGTGGTGTATGGAGTTGGATAGATTATTCAGCTGGTGCAGAGGTGGGAGTATGAAGATCATGCATCATACCTGTCCAGCTAACAGTGGTGTATGGATTTGGATAGATTATTCAGCTGGTGCAGAGGTGGGAGTATGGAGATCATGCATCATACCTGTTCAGCTAACAGTGGTGTATGGAGTTGGATAGATTATTCAGCTGGTGCAGAGGTGGGAGTATGGAGTTCAAGGTGGACCATCCGTCCAGCTTATATCGTGGTGCAAGTATAGAGCGGGAGGACCGTCAGTCCTGCTGATATAGAGTTAGTATTGAGTTATTGAACTGCCCGACCAGACGGTGAAAAAGTGCAGAGGAGTTAGTATCGAGTTATTGAACTGCTTGAAATTGTAATCTTATGGACGTTCTTGTCCTGCTTGATGAAACATTATCCAAGCTTCAGAATTACAAATGCACACGATTCTGTAGTTTATGCATTCATACCGTAATTCTTCTTCTCAGGTCGGACTGGCTGTGGTAAATGGCATGCTGTACGCCGTAGGGGGCTTCGATGGCACTACGTACCTGAAGACTATTGAGCTTTACGACCCTGACCAGAACCATTGGCGGTTGTGCGGCTCGATGAACTACCGGCGCCTTGGCGGGGGTGTGGGTGTGGTCAAGTTACCTCACAATGAAGCCCACCTTTGGTGAGGGGGCTACAACAATGATAAACAGCTTGAGTTTTGGCTTGGGGTCGCTTTCAACGACAGCGCAAAGTCGGCGGCTGATCGCTGGTGGCTCGGAGACCAGGGCAACTTGGTGGGGTACGGGTGGGAACAGAACGTGTGATGCGAGCACCTTTAATACTCGATGCTACTTGAGCTAAGTATTCTAATTAGAAAATGGCCAGTGCTGCCATTAACTGAAACTTTTGAAGACGAAGGCATTTGTTTGTTGAGTTTTTGAAGAAACGTAAATTTAATTCTGACGGAAATGATAAATTCAACAAATACACAATCGATTTCAATATCGTAACGCGTTGTTTTCCTATTGTATGCTTACGATTCACCGAGACTGGTTGTGCTCGTGATAATTTCTTAACTTAGTGAGCTGCATTTCTTGGTCGTCTTTATCGTAAATAAAGAGTTGTTGTGCTTGTATGAGCTTCCTTCTCTTATTGTTTGGTCTGTATCCTAATGTATTCTAGTGCTGTTTATAATGAATCTCGGCCTAGTTCAGTCGAACTCTTCTCAAGGGAGTTTGTACCTCGAACGATTTCATATTTTGTGCAATAATTTATATTATTTCATTATAGGACTCTAGAAGCTCTTCGATGTCGCGTTGATTTCGTTTGCGATTTTGAGGGATCAGTTTGAGAAAATGTTTGTTTAAATGAGTCCATTGCATTCCAATTATTTAAATACGAAAAAAAGTAAACATCATCTTCCATATTTCAACTTCAAGTCTATTGTATGTCTGTCGTGTGTTATTTGTTCGTTGTTTTTTGTTTTATTTTCCAAACTAGGGAAACTTATTCACAGTTTTGTGTTTTCAAGATAAAGTTGGTTCAAGTGTAATAGTTTTGACTGGAGCTCTACAGCAATGCCAAATCCGCTAGAGTCTCGTGGACTATTTTAGTGTCGTCGACTATTTTGTTAGGTGCCAATTTTGTGACCGTATACAGGGCCACGCAAAAGTATTTGAAGCTATATGAAATTTCATATTTCTCAACCCTTGTGTACTCCTGAAGCCTAAAATGTAAGCATATGTTGAATTCTACGTTTTTCCTTCTATATTGGAATGTGCAAAACAAATTTAGAAAACGTTTTTTGGTAAAAATGTCAAATCACCGAAAGGAATAGTATTTATCACATTTAATTAATTGCTACTGGCATGGATTTCTTCTGTTTGAAGGTTTCAATATATTTTGTTGTAGTATTCAGGAGCTCTTTGCAAGAACTTATAAGAAATTTAGCTCATTTTTCTTTCGAGGAATTTCTGAACTTTTGAACATAAGTTTCTTGCATGAACTTTTAATTTCCAACCTTTTTCCACAAATTTTCAATCAAGAGTTTGACCAGGTCACTCCAGAACAGAGACACTATTATCAACCAATTATTTCTGAGTCTCCTGTGTTCTGAATCATTGTCCTGTTTAAGTATGAAAGCATTAAGTATTTTGATGTTTTGGTACTGATGAGGGGGTTTTTCTTTATCAGTAAAATTTAGAGGCATTCATCATTCTATTATTTCCTTATCATCTTAATCATTGGATGAAATCACTGTATCAATACTCATATCGTCAAACTTGACAGTGGGGACTACATTCCTTGGCAGGTAGACAGTTCCTTATCCCTCTACACACGTGTTGCCATGTTCCACCTAACGGGCTAACTTTGATTCAACAGACTATAATTTCAGGCTCAGAAGTCGTCTGACTGATTTTCTCTTTTCAGCACATTTCAAATTGGCATTCGTCTGTGTACGTTTCAGTATGGATGTTTTTCTTGTGAAACTTGAGATCAAACCTACGAGATTAAAAGCTGTACTAGTCGTTACCTTGTTTAGTTTAATTTCTGCATTTTTATTTGAATGATTTTAAATTACAGCTTGTATAACAAATGTATTTTTCGAGCCCTCCAACTCCTAGAAGACTTGAGTTGCAAGAACTGCCACTCTTATGAACACTTGGAGTGACATTCTGCTTCTCCAATTTCTGAATGGTGATTCGTATCGTGCCTAAGAGTATCTGTAAATGTTTAGCCATCTGACGGCTGCCAGAAACTCGTTTATTAAGCTATACTAACATTTGCGCACGTCAATTCTCTAAATTTACCCTTTTGAAAATAATATAATGCGGAATTCTGGAGTTTTGTCTGTGACGATTAGAATTTCATGCAGTGCTGTAATTGGCCAAAAGTCGCTTTTCGTATAAACTTGGATGTGAATTATAGCAAAATGGTTTTCTTATGTAGTTTTACTATGATGTGTTAAGCACCTTTACTTGTGTTTCTCTACTTTGGCAATAATTTTTTTAAATGTTTTTGTAATTCCTTGTGGACCAATAGAGGAGAGTTTAATTTAAATGAATTTGTGAATTTCAGGCTTAAACAGCTAATAAGGATTGAGAAATACGAAATTACTTCATGTGTCTATACTTTTGCGTATCACTAGTTACTATTTTTTGCTTGTTTGCTCATTTCTTGCGAACTCATTTGTCTGACGCATGTGATAGATATTTTGGTGTTCTCTGTACACGCGGGAGTGGAATTAAGCGTTTGCCTGAGCCATGCAAATGTTCTCAATAAATTTTTGCACTTTCTAGTCGAGCAATGGATCAGATCAGTTGCTCACGAGACGTTCAGTTTCTTATCCTCTTTTCATGCGTTTGTTTTACGTGACAACTGTTTGGAATGATTTCCAATTTTAGCAATAAAACTGCTAAGGTTCAAGGGGGCTGCTCACAACTTCACTCCTGTGTGTGAAACAATTTATAGTGCAAATCTGTGTCGGGTCTCGTCAGTGGGTTATTTTAGAAGGAAAAGGGGCTAGTGCTCAAGTACAACTTCATATATTGATGTGCTTCTTTACATAGACATCGTCATCGTTTTCTTAATCATCTCATGTGTACATGGTCTTTACATACCTACATTTCTTTATAGTTCAGTCATACTATGTTAATTTTATGCTGTGTTCGTGTTATTTTAGCTCTGCAAAAAAATTAGTAATCGTGTATTTTCCGCATGGGTAATCTCAAAACTTCGAGTCTAATGATGTGTTAGAGACCAGTTACTATCTGCGACGTCGAAATACGGTAATTAACATCATGGTACCGATTTTTATTAATAGTTTGGATTCAATAGATTCAACATTCAGTTTTGGACCGAAATAATTTATATACCACTTTAAAATGTTGAAGTAACAGTGTTTTTGACTTTCAGACCTAGCGATCGAAGTTAAAGCTTACGAAAACTTTGTTGAGACACAGGTATTATTGTTTATTTTTTTCTATGATAATCTGCATATAATTACAATTTGTGATACGCGTTTGAAAAGTGCATTTAACTATGTATTAGACTGCCGGTTGGCAGGGGATACCGTTTATTTAATCTCGAATTGTAATGGAATGTCAGAAGATTTAAATCAGTTTCGATTATATCTATGGATCATAACCTCAAGTATTATATATATATTAGCGTCATGAAGGTAGGCTTGTTTCTCTCACTTCTCTTTCAGTTAGTATTCACCAAATGAGGCTTGAAAATAAAATTTCATCCTGTCTGTGGTCTACTGGAAGTGATTTGACGACAGGTCTAAGAGAGAATCCTGCTGTGACGGTGTGCGTATGGCTTTGCGTTTCCGTATGAAGAATTTGTTATACGTATTGTGCCGTCCGACCGGCTAAAGATTTTGTTATTTTGTAACATAAGGGGGAAATTTGTGGGCTCAACACAAGATTGGAGTGTATCGGCATGAATAAATGCCTTAAATTTGCCATGGCACACTCATGTTGCCTGTTAGATTTCTCGTTAGGATTCTTGTACAAAGTGTCACCACCAAAGCAACGTCACATCATTGAAGTAGGTAAGCTCGAACTCAAGCTGTTTATGCATTGTTGCTGTCGGGGAAAATATGCCGGAATTTCTCGCCTCCATGCCTGACGTAAAATAGTGTCAGGCTCTCAGAAATACTCTAGTGATAAAGTTCATTCTTTGATGTCATTCTAGTGCTAATGAAAGTTGTTTAAAGCCCTCTCTTTTTCATTAGCTCTTCCTACTTGGGTCTATTCTAGTAGATTTTGTGGTATGACCTGTTAACGGTGTTGACTGTTTCGTGTAAAAATAGTATTAACAAGTGAAATTCAGCTCTCATCTAGTTGAAAATTTTTTGCTCCACTGACATTTGTGTAAATTGTTACGTAGTAGTAAGGTTACTGGTCAGGCATGTACTAATGTGTTTGTGTAAGAATTGCATTTGAAGTTCCAATTCTCTTCTCTAATGGAACATGTTCGTTGTGCATACTGTACACTGCCTTAATTTTGATTAGAAATGATTGGAAGAAAAGTTCCGACCTTACGATAATGTGACTTTAATCAAGCATGTATTTATTCGAAACTTCGCTCTATCATGTAAGTTATCATTACCAATTTTTGGGATCTATAGAAAGTTACGCTTATTTGTAAAAAAAGTGAACGCGTAACTGCTACAAAATTGTGTTGAAAGGATCAAGTTTTTCGCCCGGAATGGAGAGGTTACAGACTAATGGTGTTTCCCTTCTCACCTTATTGTGTGGAGAAATTTATCCAGAGTTCCATATTATGATAAGGTACGCATTAATTTTTTATCTTAATTCTTATTTTGTGACTCAGATGACCAAACCAAGTCCATGCCTGTTTTTCTTTGGTCTCTTCTTAAATACTAACACTGCTAATATTAGAACTCTTTCGATATTGTATCTATAGCAAAGCACTGTAATTTAATTTATGGAAAGAAAATGATTAAAACTCTTGATCTACGGGTGTCCAAAAGTAGAGGCGGTGGTCTGCAAATCCCGTATAAGACTGCAAAAGTAGAAGCGGTGGTCTGCAAATGCCACGTAAGACTGCAAAAGTAGAAGCGATGGTCTGCAAATCCCGCCTAAGGCTGCAAAAGTAGAAGCGATGGTCTGCAAATCCCGCCTAAGGCTGCAAAAGTAGAAGCGGTGGTCTGCAAATACCGTATAAGACTACAGGGAGACCTTCAATGTCTTCACGAGTGCACACCGCTGCTTCTCCTGAAAATTATAATGGGCCTGACAGTTGGCTGAATGTTTCATTTTAGTGGAGGATGCATGACGCTTTCATTAGACTGATGTTTGGCTGCCATGACTGATTCATATTTTAATAATTGATATTCAGAAGTCTTTGATTTTAAATAAACGCAATACTAATTGAAAATATATTTACACTGTATATACAGAAACTCAGAGTAACTTTTTAGTTGAATTTATCTTATTTTTTCGCGTGCATGATTTATTTAGAGTCGAATAAATGAGTGTTAAGCTTTATATTAACGCGTGTACGAGCATGAGGTAACTTTACGCTCGAGATTGTGTCGCTTTGTGTATATGGCTTATGTTCTTCGTGTTACATTGCTGTAATGTATAGTAAATATGTCGGACTTACCGAGTATTATTGGCTTTTTAATATAGAGCTGAACTGTGTGGGACATGGACGAGGTACTCGTAGGCTTCATTGTTTGTTCAACACGAGTGATGTTTGAGAAGTTGGAATATTTACTGTTATTCATCAGGGAATTATACTCAATAGAATACACGTGACAATGTCTATTGGTACGCGACTAAGGTAAGGTAAGGACGGAAGAAAGACACTTTATTTCCAATCAAGTGTACATACAGTACGAATGCATTGGATTTTCAATTCTTTATGTTAAGATCTTAAGAGTAGTGTTGATGCTCCCATCGAAATATATTCAATGAAAATGGTACTAAAATTACGTGCTTTTCTGCTCCAGTTACGGTATTATTTAAGCCGCTGCAGTCAAACTTTACTTGTTGCGCAGGAGCAAAGTCTGTATTACTTGAATGTTAAAAAATAGTTTGAGAGTTCATGTAATACGATGTTTAAACGACGGGAAATTGTTTCCTTTCATCAAATGCAACCATATGCCTTCTGGTTTGATATTAATGGTGCGAGAAGTATAATATCGATCAATTATTAAGAAATTTTAATTTATCGTTTAGTCAACGCTATGACGTTGAAGTGGCTGAGTTTTTTTTACAAGAAGAAAAATACGCAACTTGCAACTTCAGAGCTCGGAACAAGGTAGACTCTGGACGAGTATTTTACCTTCAAGCTGAAGTTAATCCAATAAAATGTAAAACAATTTGCTTTTAGTTCCTTCATAGCGAGAAGTTATGCAACTGTTTCTTCCTATATACCAATTATTGAACTTGATTTTAGTTTACCAAGTGTAGGCAGTGATAAATTCGTGCTTAATTAAAGATGTGGTTGACAGCATTTCTCGAAGTAATCAGTTTTCTGAAGTCCGCTTTGAAAATTGTGTCCAGCCTCAAACTTGCTGCCGGAACCACTTGAAGCGTGCGTGTTATCTGACTTTATTTTAATTCTCATTTTCCTTTTGTTTATACGGTTACTCACAACATTACTATGATGCGTTATATGTAAAGTGCTCTAAATTATGGTTCTCAAAACGCCTGCACAAGTACCTAGATGTGTTCAGGAATGTTTGATTTACTTTACGCTTTAACCCTTTAGCGACGAAAAGGACCATCCGGTCCTCTTTTACGGTCTTTGGGAGAATTGTTTTAATAATTAAACAGTGAGCAATATGAGGTTGCTACTAGGTTTGAACGCGGCGGCATGTTACAGCGTCGTTCTTTTGGCTGCCTGGCTCTCAGCGTGCTTCATTGCATCAGTGTACAGACGGTCTTCGTGAGCTTAGACGTAGAAACTAGAAAAAGAAATTCGTCGCTAAAGGGTTAAAAGTAATCGCGAAGTTACAACTATACGATGACAACATTGCAGCCTGAATTACGACACAGGTAAGTGTTACCAATATAATTTTTTCAGTTCTCGTTTGAATCGAGGTGAAATATTTTATAGCAATTCTTGGGCGATTGTGCATGTCAGTGAAATTCTACAACTTAGTTTCGAACTAAATGATACAATATCGTTTGTGAACTATTTGAGAGCAATTCAATTCCCTATCAGTCTTTTGATAAATGGAGTATACAAGAGTATGATGAAACAAGAGTGAAATGGGGGTATTATTCTGGTAATTCGCGATTATTTCTATCACGATCGACAGCTGATGTACCGAAGTAATTTTCACATAGCTGGACAAAATTTTACTTATTATAAAATTCGAGTTGTAAAATTACTGTGAAATTTATTCTGGCACAAATGACAAGTGTTTCTCTAACTGTCATTGCCATCAAGCTGCCATAGTTACATTATTTTGAAGAAGAGTTATTGCGATCAAGCCGCCATTGTTACATTATTTTGAAGGTAGGTGGCGCAGGCATGTTGTGACAAGCCAAGGTCAAGTGAACTGTCGCTGGTACGTCGGAGTCGGACTCAGAAGTCAGACATACTAGGTTAGTGTGTCGGTAAACTTGATGAGAGGTGGTGTGTTGAAAGAACGGATCTGTGTGGTGTATCGTGGTGCAATATTTTCATCCAATGAACTATTATTGCTAACTTTATTTATTCTGAGCTCTTGTATTGTTCAAATATTTCTGTGTCTTGCTGCTGATAGTGTGGGAAACGAAAGTAACTCAGTATTATTTCTAAAAGTGTCAAATCGATTCTGGCGACGGTTTTCATGCATGTTCATGAGCCCAGTTGACCGGAAATGTTTTTCATTGTTTCTGTCTTCTTTACGACGGAATATCAGTGTACAACATCATTTTGATGTATCACTGGAGAGGTTTAACCCTTTCGCTACCGTTGGATTAATATGTCCCCCAAAAAACTTTAAAAATCATTCCCTTTAGTCCCATATTCTAAATGTTTCGTTCATGATTACAGTAAAATTGCATAGTGATTAGTAAAGATAAGTGGTAATTATGTAATATTATAATCAGTATGAAAATAATTTGGTCGTGAAAGGTTTAAAGGCGTAGTGCGTACACGGGTTTCGTAAGCTTTCCCCTGCTGAACAGTGACATCTCGCTGGGATTTTCAAAATTTAGCGTTGACTTTTTAAGTGCATTTATTATTTAATCCTCAAATGTACCATGTAGAATACCTAATACAAACTAAATTTTTATATATAATTATCAACTATGCCTGTACAATATATAGTATCATTATTGATACGGACCCAAACCGAACGAACTCAAAACATGTATGATTTGGAAGCCGGTTTTTTCTGTCCTGCGGACTATGTATGCAAGCATGCAAGGGTAAAGGTGCTAAAAAAATTAATACTTTATGTTTGTATGAGTGTTAGTAGTCTTTTCATCGAAATGTATGCCTTGGAGCGCACTAAAATTAATAGTTATGCATGTAATACTACGGGTATGTGTTCCGTATGGACCAAGATTATGGGGAGGTATGTGCCACATGCATATTGCGCTCCCATCACAAAACAACAAAAAAAAAAACGGATCTTTCTAATAAAGTTGGTACATAAAAAATGTAACAGTAGTAGTTTTTAAAGCTGTATTGTCATAAAATCCTTAAGTGGTAGGTATTCTATGCATAGTAGATGATATAACAGCGGTACCTACGGGTATACGTAAACATTCACATCACGCAATGAACGTTAAATATACGAGGTGAAGCAAATGAAACTTCACTTTTTCAATGATGACTTAAGAGGTAGTCATACGTAATACTTATAAATTTTGACGTGGTAGGTATTCTACACATTTTAGGTGATAGATATTTTCTTTAGGTACAGTTTAGAATTAACATCATTGCATTTAACTGAATTGGATGTTTAACATCTCAGAAAGATCGAAAAAGGAAAATTATAAGAGTGAAAACTTAAAACATGAAGTTGTAATTGTTATTAAATTAAAATTGTAATTTCTAATTACTGGTTGACCGTTTAGTTTGACTTGCTGATGATCGATTTAATTTAATCATTATTACAGTTATCTGTTTGTAACATCGTGTTTAATATAAACGGACGTTAAATATCAGAAAAAGATTGAAGAAATAAATTAAAATAAAATAGTGAATGTTTCAAATTATCAAGATTTAGATGTTGATATAGATAAGAAAAGCTGTAGTAGACAGACTTGACGAAAATCGATTGATTATCATTGCGTGTTTTGTCTCCTTGAAATTATCAAATTTTACCTTTGACTAGAAAAAGCTCAATGCTTCTTCTTATACTCATAACTATACGAAGAATTGTTCGTGTTATATATATATATATGTGTATATATATATTACATATATATATATATATATATATTACAAATATACAGAGTATAGGAGGATATACAAATTACATAAAATATATACGTAATTTATGTATGTAGATATATATTTTCATGCACGATCAGGGACTTGAATATCGACGATTTTGAATTCATTGTTTTGATAATTTGTGTATCATAACTTATACAGTGAAATTGTTGCTGTGCGTTCACATACAGATATGTCATCTAATAGTCGACGCTGAGTAATTAACGAAATTATTGATAATAACCTACATTTTTATATAATCTTGTTTTCAATTTTAAGATTTTATCGTAACATTTGAAACATCAGTTTGTTGCATACTTTGCATATGATAGTTTGAAAATGTACATATTTTCTCCTTTTATTTTTTTTCTTTGATCTTTTGAAAGCGTGGTGATGTAAAGCTGTCGTAATCGTTACCTTAATTTAGTATTTTGATCTTTTGCAGGTCACATTTTAGGAGTGTTATGTAAAATGCAATAATTAAAATTAATATTTAATAATAATTAAAATTGTGTTCTTGAGGAACGGTAACTGGATTTTATGTTGATCGATCGAAATCGTTCGTCGTTTGAAAGAAGATTTAACGTTCTGAAGAATTTTGAGTTAATTTTGAAAAGTTTTCATTAAAACTTCATCGGCAATCAGAACATCAGCGAACAAGAAACGACAGCTCCTTTGGGCTCCTTATTTCGTGTCTATGTCATCTCTGCTGGCAACATAAGTCTTTTTCCGTTGAAAGTTCGTTCTTTTTTTCGTTCTCTTTAAAACGAACTGAAGATTCTGGACTCGACATCGGAATCCTGAAGTGAACAGAAGAAGGAAAACGCTGTGACGAGCCATGGAGAAGGTTTGTTATCGCTCTGTCGTGGACGTAACGTGCATGCGTCGTCGATGGTTCTCTACCACCAAGTGGCAGTGGCAGCAAGTTTCTGCATTTTCATCTTCCAAATATTCTTGTGAGCCCTGCAGTAGCATAAATGCAAGCACAACTCCACCAAATCCTCGTAGGTGTGAAGTCACTCACCAGTTTCATAAGCATTCTGTTTGTGGTGAAGAAAAAGCTAGCCGGAGTAAATCAAATTATACCGTCGATGAAGATGATTCAAATCTCTTGGGATACTTACATTTGCCAAAATTAAGGCTTTTGCGAATGAGTAGTTTTAAAGGGATCACAACGAGCCGTATTTCTGGGTCCACTAGGTCAAAGGCAGACACTTTTTCTCTCACATCACCAGCTACCTTTCCTCACCACATGACAGCGGCCATGTCAACCACGTTCCAAACTCCAGTACATTCTCTAAAAAAACAACACGTGCCACTCAGTCGAAACGAAATCCACAAGATTTCATTTCCAGCCACCGTCCATGCAAGAACTAATTATTGTTCCTCAAGGAAGATCTTGGAAAGACAGAACAGCCCTGCTGCCACTGCCAAGTCCAGTCTGCGGTCGTCCACTACAATGCATGGCGGAACAAGCAAGCTGCTCAGCAGCAGTTTACCTCATCTGTTCGCTTCTTCTCGTAGAACGCTTTTTGTTTCGCATGTAAGTTCTTTTGTGTTTTATCTTGAGTGCGTGTTTCCAGTTTTGTTTAAGTTTCGAATGAAGTTCAGCCAGTGTCCGGACATTCAGTTAGTTTTTCTACATGGATTGTAAAAGCCACGTCTCAGAATCATACAGATGTGGACACGTAAAAATCGAATTGATTTTTTTTCAATCTGACGTTCTGAGGACATTACACAATGACCAGATATTTTCGATGGGGTTTATTTTTGCTCAATTATTTTCATATGTAGGAAGGATTGGTCATCGCAAAATTTGATCTGTGGTTAAGAAATGTTTAACGTGGGTAAGAAATCGCTTCACATTGTATCTTGGGCTTTGTTTCACTGAAACTTTGTGTTTTTGTCATTTATTTATACGCACGTGTGGATTATTTATAATTCTCTGTTTTTTCACTGGAGGTTCAAAAACTTGGTATAAGGACTTTATTGCATTGGATCAATTGGTGCTCATCCTTCTTGTTACAAAACCAGCCTTTCTCAATGCGGTACATATCACCCTGAACTTTTCTTGCAGTAATTCATTAATGTTAAATATCGCAGTAATCCATTAATGATAACTATCGCAGTAATCCATTAATGTTAAATATCGCAGTAATCCATTAATAATAACTATTGCAGTAATACATTAATGTTAAATATCGCAATAATCTATTAATGTTAAATATCGCAGTAATACATTAATGTTAAATATCGCAGTGATCCATTAATGTTAAATATCGCAGTAATCCATTTATGTTAAATATCATTCATTTATTTGGATTCTACTTCTCTAAATATGTAACATAATTTTCACTAATCCTTGTGCATAAACATGGATTGATTTGAGCTAAGAGGCTCAGTTAAGAGGCTCAGTTGAGAGGCTCAGTTAAGAGGCTCAGTTAAGAGGCTCAGTCAAGAGGCTCAGTTAAGAGGCTCAGTTACGAGGCTCAGTTAATAGGCTCAGCTAAGAGGCGCAGTTAAGAGGTGCAGTTAAGTGTCACTCAAGTGTCTCACACTAAATTAATGCGGTGTACTGTTGAAAATGTGGTTCCAGTAAGTTACAGCGTTGATATCTCTAAGTTGATAGAACAATAGTTAAGAAATATTTAATACGTTTCATAATTTGAGTGGGAAACTATGTTTTGCATGTCATCTGATAATCAGTCAATTAGCCAAAACTGGACTTATCATTGGTCTCCTTTAAGCTTTAGGGATCAGTATAATATTCAACATCAGAATCTAAAGTTCGAAACGGAAAATGTTTCTCGTTTTAAATAAATTTCTCGTACCAACACGAAGCCGTTTTTCCATTGAGGCTGGACGCATTACCTCAAATGTCATGTCTAACTGCTGTGACTCTTGCCAGAGTTAACAAGCCCTCAAATGCTTCAAAATAATGCGTAAATTTTTCTCCATGTGAAAATGTCGTATTTATTGCTTTCATTTCATTGCTTAGTGTCCAGTTTCAGGCAACGAATGACTATTAATTTTTATTAAAGACGCGTATTTCTTTCCTTGAATCGTTAACAAATTGTTTCTTTTATTTTGGTGCCGATGATGTGCTGCAGGTTTGAAGGAGCTGAGCTGTTCTTCACTTTTAGTTCTGGGTTTTTGCACGTGAATTTACTCCTTTTCTTTGTTAAATTCTCCAGCCCAATTCTTTAGCCTAATCAGGCTGCATTTTTTTTAAATAGTTTTGGTGCGTGGTTTTCCATGTTTTCCCTCCCTTAATTGTACCAGCCTACTTCTTCTTGGTGACTTTTCGCAATAATTTCTAATTGCAAGCCTAACTTTGTTCCTAATTTGTTCTTGTAATAAATTTTTACTGTATTGTACTGTTCCTAAACATCTCAAGCCGAGTAGAACATCCTGTACATAAGAGCTTTTCAAACTATCTGATCCATTATCAGCGTCTCATGTGCTCCGAATGTCGAGGTACTCCCTTTTTCTAAAGCGAGTCCCACTGTTCTACAGGGTGTCCTTAAAGTCTCTTATAAAAGTCTCTCATAAAGTTTCAACAGCACCGCTTTCACAAACAGGATCCCTGAAACACACAAATGCAAAATGAGATTCGAAACTTTAATAAACACTGAATATAATAGAACAAATCTGAATAAAGTATCTTATCTATTGCATTGTGATAAATTTTTAAAATGGTAAAGAGACTTTATAGACACCCTGTATTTTTGCTTAAAGTTTTACCCTACCGCTGCGTTACCAGTGTTCGGTGTTTGCAGCCTGTATGTTAAGCATGGGAGATCAAAATAACGAATTAAAATCTCTGTCGATCATTTTGGCTCTAATGAGTCTGGTATCTGCAAACATTTGACACTGATATCGAGGAATGTAAATAGCAGTAAGTTATAAGTGTCCAGCTGTCAATACTAGTAGCAACATTGTTATGCTTCTCTAATGAAGCGAAATAATTATTGTGTTTTAGCGCTGCAAAATCATTCTTGTGTTTGCAGCGCTGCAAAATCATTCTTGTGTTTGCAGCGCTAATGAACTGATTTATTCCTTGACTTATTTATTCTTGGATTTATTTATTTATTCCTGGACTCGCTTATTTATTCTTGGATATCGTGCTGATTGCTTGATGTTGTTAGCGTGTGGTCACAGAAATAACTGTACAAATGAGGGAATAATTTTCAGCAATCTTATCTCTACGTCACGATGAAAGATT
Source organism: Trinorchestia longiramus (assembly GCA_006783055.1). Lineage (NCBI taxonomy): Eukaryota > Metazoa > Arthropoda > Malacostraca > Amphipoda > Talitridae > Trinorchestia > Trinorchestia longiramus. The sequence goes on from VCRD01000481.1 coordinate 42,285, forward strand.
AGGCAACCAAGATTAAATGAAACTAAATCGATTATTTGTCTTTCTTATTTTGTTGAAAAGCAATACGAGCTTTTTTTGTTAATAGATCCATTTCAGTTGTAATAATTCATATTACAATTTAGGTCATCTGGCATTGGGAAGGAACTATATTAGTCTTATGATGAATTTGATGTGTTCGTGACAGCGTGAAAAAAACGCTAAAAAAAGCCTCCCAACTATTAGTTTGTTTTTCGTCTTGTGCATCGCATGCTTAATTCATTCGTTTTGAACTTGGACTCTGTTTATGCGTGTGACGCCTGTGCTTGCTCTGTGATTCCTTCATCATTATTCATGCCTTTATCATAAGTCATAAATGTCTGTCTGGGTCGCGTTCCCGTGATCATCATTGACACAATCACGAAGGTTGCGCTTTTTGTTGAATTATTAGATTATTCTAGTTGTTACACGTCCATTTTTATGCTACATCCACTAATCTTTAAACTTTCATTTCGAAACAACATTCTAATGAAACTGCTCGCAGTTTTTCGTGTCGATACTCTCTACTTTAACGTGTAACTTTGAATTGCGCCTAACACTGACTTGTAATTATGTGCTGCAGTAAATCAATTATTCAGTCATCTCTTACTGGTCATTGTCTCCTGCTAGGTCTAGGTTTCCCCACCTCTCTCTGGTATGCCTTCAGTATTTCCTCAGATAAGCATGTACCCCTGAATTTTCATGACGAAAAAATGAGTAAGAAATTAAAATTCCACTGAATTTTTGATAGAACTTTTAGGTTTAGGAACTATAAACTAACATTAAATGTGCCCTTTTAGATAAGCAAATGTACCCCTAGGGGTACATGTACCCCTAAACACTAAATAGAGTACATGTACCCTAGGTTGTGAACCCCTGCTCTAGTGAGCTAGTGTAACTTGAGAATTATCACGGAGTTTGTGATATTTCAGGCGATCTGCGACCCAGCATGGAGGGACAGCATGTGCATCTCCATGGAGTCTGAGGACAGGTGAGTGTGATGGTCATCACAATCCTTGGGTGATCACAATCCTTGGGTGATCACAATCCTTGGGTGATCACAATCCTTGGGTGATCACAATCCTTGGGTGATCACAATCCTTGGGTGATCACAATCCTTGGGTGATCACAATCCTTGGGTGATCACAATCCTTGGGTGATCACAATCCTTGGGTGATCACAATCCTTAGGTGATCACAATCCTTAGATGGCTGCTGGTGACTAGGTGACTACTGGTGCTGCTGGTGACTGGGTGACTAGGTGACTACTGGTGACTAGGTGACTAGGTGACTACTGGTGGTGCTGGTGACTAGGTGACTACTGGTGACTAGGTGACTACTAACCATGCTAGTCTCTTATTTACTATCGACTGTTATATGAGATGGCCCTGGGCGGAATTTTAATTAGTTTTTCAAGAGACAATCGTCACAGCAATTGCTTCAACAGGAAGCAATAAGGAATTTGTTAGTTTGTCTTTTATTTACTGTTCTCATGAAGGACCCAAATTAACTGTCTCTGTTCGCTGTACTTCTTTTCTTCAAAGACTTAACGTCGCGAGAGAATTTTGAGATGTAGACATGCCATGTTAATTGACTAAAAACTTCGCGTCACACATCAGTTTCCGTGTAATCAAACTCTTTTTTGAAAAATACTCAAATTTTTCATGAGATTCATTCAAAGTTTTGAAGTGGGTATGTTTTTGTAAAGGTCAAGTTACCTTTAACTTAATTTATAAATTTGTCATAACGCTAATTTCAACATTACACCAGCATGACACAATTGCTGCTAACTAAATCAACGGTCGTGCTCTTGTGTAGTTAACTTTTATCGAAAAAGAATACCAAATTTCTTTTTGAATTAGCCCCATAGAATCAAAGCATTCGTTAAAGCACCAAAATCCGGTGCTTTAAATTTGCTCGTAAAAGCGAGCGCCCGCCGTTGCACTTTGTCAGTTACTCGTCCACTCGAGATGTCTTCACTCAGTCTAGTGTTTTAATTCTTTCGCTACTATGATGCAAATATCAAAACCTTTTCAACATATTTATCATCAAATTTAAAATAAGATGCTTTGTGATGTTTTACG
>VCRD01000481.1:52060-86611 GCA_006783055.1 Trinorchestia longiramus
CCTGCACGGTGAGCTCTTCAAGAGGTCAGTAGCTCAATTGCAGTGACCTGCACGGTGAGCTCTTCAAGAGGTCAGTAGCTCAATTGCAGTGACCTGCACGGTGAGCTCTTCAAGAGGTCAGTAGCTCAATTGCAGTGACCTGCACGGTGAGCTCTTCAAGAGGTCAGTGACTCAATTGCAGTGACCTGCACGGTGAGCTCTTCAAGAGGTCAGTGACTCAATTGCAGTGACCTGCACGGTGAGCTCTTCAAGAGGTCCGGCGGACTAGTTCGAGATTAGTTTTTAAGAAGATCTAGGTTAACTTGATAATTTTTGGAAAGACCAGTAATTGGTCTCAGTATGAAGTGAGGTTGTGATTCATCAAGTCTTCGTGTTGATGAATATGTACTTCAGGGAGACTAATTTAATACTAGAATTTCCCTTTACATTTATTTCGGTTTCATTTTGACGAGTTTTGAAAGAAACATAAGCCGGGGATACAATGAGTCAACTCCCCCAAAGTGTATAAGTGTATATATACTCCCCAAAAAATGTATATATTTTTAAAAGGCTGTCCTTTGAATATTACTGGTGCTAAGAGGCTGGGACATCGATACTGGGACATCATGGGGAAGACCTAAAGTTATATTTTGCATCCAGAATACGTTGTTACCTACTTTATCTACACCAGTAGTATTCAAACTACAGTCTTTTAAAAAATGTATACATTTTTTTGGGACACTCTGTACTAAGCTCCTATTTACTTGTATGTTTACAGTGTTTTAAACGTTGTAGCTGTTGACAGAATCGCCTCACTCAGCGATGAGATGTTGTGTTGAGATAAAGGCTAGGGGGACTTTGACAATATTAGTCACGATGGTTTTGCTAGTCTGTATTTTCTGTGATAATTCACAACACTTCTGTTTTGAGTACATTTTTCCTCACCATAGGAATGGGGTTGTTATCGCTGAGAAAATGGAACTCATTGACTGTGTGCGTTAGCTCAAGGAATTGTAAAATTGAACATTTTTCTTACCTATTTATTGGTGAGTTGTAAGAGAACTTTGTTGGAATGTACATTCTTTCCTCGTCTAGGAATTTGGTAGGTCCTCTAACCCATTGAAACTATCAGTATTGAAACCATCATTGTCGTTTCTATGTTCTCAAAATTACTTTCTACACTAATTTATTCTACATTGCACGGTCGAGTGTATACCTTCAAAGTTAAATAATTTTCATGAAATTTGTCCATATCGACCATTGGCCTAACTTTTCCTCTTAGGTATGCCTCGCATTGAATTATACAGTATTTATGTTAATGGAAACCTCAGCCACGATGGTGGAATGTCTTTGAGCCTGGACCAAGCCATAACACAAGCGCGTGAGCTGCTGCGCAACGACCCTACTAGGTCTAAGGCTCCCGGCCACGGAGACCTAATATCGTCATGGCTGCCAGAGGTACCAGCCTCGCTCACGCTCGACTCAAGGCTGTTCAGGAAGTGGGTCACCGCTTTGAGGGTGCCTTCTAATGGCGCCTTCTGATGGCCGCTGACGCGTTGGAGACTCTCAGACTTAGCTTTAGAATAGAATGAGGCAATAGGAACGAGCCTTTTGGCCCATGTTTGGGTCGATACCCAAGTCCCATGCCGTTCAAAGTAAAGGCATCAATCATGCATGCACGTACACCTCAACCACGGAAGTCAATTCAGTCATGTACACGCATTTCTTTATGTCCACAAAACATCATAAACGTTGTTAAAGATCGTCGTTCTGTGCACCGTGGTTGTTGTAATACAGGGTGTTACCCTACTTTCGAATATCAGTAGCTCTCTTAATATTAAGCTAAATTTAGCTCTCTTGGTCTTGTTAAATGCAGAAAGTAGCTAAACAAAAGTTGGTATTAAAAAAAGTGGTGTGAAGGTCCCGTTTATTTTAAACAGACTTCTACCTCACTTGACGTCTCTGTTTTTCAAAACACTCGCGATTTCGAGATCATTTTCTCATTGCTGTACTTGCCGTTGGTCGGACGTTCTTCAAAAGCAAGAACTGGTGTTGAATTTCCTTCCTTAATTCTTGTAGGTTTCTTGGGGGAAAAACAAAAACTTTTAATTTCGGGTAATTCCGTAGGAAGAATTCATAAGGTATAAAATCAGGAGATTTTAGAGCCATTCAACTTCGTGATCTAAAATAATTTCTCGGTTATGTAAGACAATACTTTTTAACTGAAGTTGGATGATGATTGAACTATCTCATTAACAGAGACAATAAAAGTATCGTGATTATCTTATGTTACTAGAAAACTATTTTTTAGTTTAATAAAACTGAGATAAAGTTGGCTCAACATTAAGCGAGTTATTGATGCTCAAAAATGGGCTAAACATTTTTCCGAGACACGTGGTATGTTGTGTGGCACAACTGCCCTAGTTTTGCGTTCGTGTTGAGTTATCACAGTTGTCACGAAATGGCTCCATATTGCAGACGCGCCATACTTGGCCAAGTTTGAATAGGAATACATGCAAGACAATTTCGTCTTCGGTTATCCCATTAGATGCGAGCGTCGGAAAAAAGCTAGACTCGCCTCATTTTCGTCTAAAATGTATTTAGGTTTGGTTGTTAGCAGCTCTATTTCTTGGATCCACACTCGATAATGGCTGAACTGGGATGAACTTGGGGACGGTTTAGGAATGTTGGTAAAAATGTTCTAAGTGTTATTATTCGTTCTAAATGGTGGTCTGTTTTCATGTTATATCCTAAAACTCGTGGATAATCTCAACCAATGTGTAAGCTTCAAGCCGATTTTGGTATAGTAAATCGTATCTAAGTAACTAATCTGTTACTTTGTTTAGTAGTTTTGACGTTATGTGTGGCGTTGGAGGTACTAGGTTGGTCGGACATGGGCGTAGAAGACTGTAAGGTTCTGAAAAATTACTATTCTTACTCCTTTTATGATAGATATAATGGAGGGGAAAAAGATACCTGTTATCATTAAAATTGCAGCAAAGTATATTGCTTTGCCTCAATAGATGCTGTTCCTTGTTGAACGACCTCGGCTTCTCAACAAATGCGAATATTTTTCCGTATGTTTATAGTGGCAATGAACATTCCATCCCAGTATGATTATTTACGGCCAACAGCAAGGTTCAAAAGAGCCTGCTCATGTACTATATACAAATGAATGCTGATCTACCGCATTTATTTCCTTCGTGTAAATCGTCTTGCGCCAGTTTGCAACTGGAAGTTTTTTTGTATTCGTGAAAGTGATTTTTGTGTTGCTTTCGTGGGGAGAAAAGTGTGATTCTACTTGGCCTTCCACTGAGGATGGATTCAAATTTTTGGTACATAAACAGTGTCTTTTTCAAAGGAACATGAAAAATTACTCATATATCCCATCGTGGATGCGAAGACGCATGTGTTTGTTCTCGGAGAATATCCTAAAGCTTTGTTTCAGATTTGAGGTGTCCAAGTGAAGTCCTCTGCTAGGCGACGACTCTACTCTTGAACTAAGAATTCTTAATTCAGTCATTATGCGAATTTCACTTAATATTCTGAGAAGAATAAAAACTTCTTTGAGTGTCGAGGTCTCTGACCTCCTACACGATGCAAGGCTACCGTGATCTTCTTTGATGACAGCGTGTTTGTTACAACATGCTAGTTTTGTGCGCACAGCCTTTACTTCTTATCTATCTGCGCATTGAAGTAGCGAACAACTCTTAAGCGTACTTCGTTCAGATATATGCGTTATGAATAGACTTGATCTTAGCTGTAGATCAATACTGAAATTAATTTGGTCTTCGGTGTGCATCAATGCTGAAATCGATTTAGACTTCGCATCAATGCGGAAATGTTTCTCGTTTTAGCTGCAGGTCAATGCTGAAATGGCTTTGGTCTTGGCTGTAAGTCAATGCTGAAATGACTGGTCTCATCTGTATGTCAATGCTGAAATGACTTTGGTCTTAGATGTAAGTCAATCCTGAAATGACTGTGGTCTTGGATGTAAGTCAATGCTGAAATGCTTTGGTCTCATCTGTAAGTCAATTCTGAAATGACTTTGGTCTTATCTGTAAGTCAATGCTGAAATGACTGTTCTTAGCTGTAAGTCAATGCTGAAATGACTTTGATCTAGCCGTAGTTCAATGCTGAAATGACTTTGGTCTAGCCGTAGTTCAATGCTGAAATGACTTTGGTTTTATCTGTAAGAGCGATGCTGAAATGACTTTGGTCTAGCCGTAGTTCAACAGTAAATCATATTTTCAGATCATAACTAAAAAGTCTCGAGCTCCGTGCGTCAGCGCGCCATCAGAAGGACGTTCTTTCGTCGTGTGACTGACAAGTTCTGCACATCCCTTTGCTAAACCTCAAAATAATGCAAAGCTTATGACTAATACTTTTAAACTTTTCTTTGACGTTATTCCTGCAGACTGTATCCTCTGCCGAAAAATTAATCTTCTATTTGTAAGATTTCTGATTGTTTGAACGTAGTGTTCATAACTGTACGTAAAAGCGTAGACTATAGATAGTAAGATCTAGATAGTTAATTATTATCAGCCACTAATTATGTGACACGGCCTTGTTATCTTGCATCTTGACAGTTCTTGCTAGAAGTTCGTGTGCTGAATTGAGACTCGTATTTTAATATAACAAGATAACTAACGAGATTTGTCTGGCCCTGCACCTCAACATTCGCAGGATATCTGAGCCAATGGCAGCTGAGGTGTCTGACAGACCATTCTTTAACGCTTTCACCCCGGAGTATATTGCAAGGGTAAAATGTAACTGGTACATATGTTTGTTATCCGGGGTTAAAGGGTTAAGTACCTCACCCAAAAGTGGTCGAGGTTCATCACAGATACCATTAGTTGAGCGTTAGTAAGAACGGTCTGGAACAGGACTAGAAACTTGTGCGAACACCTCAGATGTGGGGATATTGTCGGGCTATTGTTCATTGGTAACTAAGGTCTTGTAGTTCTATTTGTGGCCACGTGTTATGTTCTTGTTTGACCAACATGTTTGGAACTAACTTGTGAATGAATTATTTTTGTTACCTAACATTTTAGGAATGCGTGTTTTTATTAAATTACAGTTTAAGATTACGATTAACACATTCATTGCGGTTGCCTAGCCGGTGCAAATCTTTACTTTGTACATACAGTCACTAGAAAGCTTTGAAAAAATTACAGAACCTAACCTGAGTGACCACCGGTGGGTCATACCGCAATGAATGTGTTAATTAAGATACAATTCTAAAACCTGGCTTTGAATGTTACTTCGGCTTGAGCGACTCCATTACACCTTGTCTACTGCACAGCATGCAGCGCTTTGAACTTTGTATTATCATTGAGGTTTAGCTCAGGGTTTTGCCGTTAAATCTTGCGAAATTTAAGCTAAGCTCTGTGGAACACTGGAGTACCGTGACATTCTAAATTTAATAAGTCATTGCCTTCTTAGCTCATGTGATGGTCGCTAAAATATCTCACCTCATTATATTGGTGTACAGAAAATCACGTTCGTAAGTGTTGACGTCTAGCTTGTTCTATAGAGTGTCCATAAAGTCTCTTTACCATTTCAAAAATTTATTACAAATGCAATTGATAAGATATTTTATTCAGATTTATTCTATTGTATTCAGTGTTTATTTAAGTTTTTAATCACATTTTGCATTTGTGTGTTTCAAAGAACCTGTTTGTGAAAGAAGTGCTGTTTAGACTTTATGAGAGACTTTTATAAGAGTCTTTATGGACACCCTGTAGATATCCTGGTTTGACTTAGACTTTCTCGACAGCCCCTTTGAGCTCGTCATCTCTCGTTAGCGCTCGTCTATGATGTCTTAGTAATTTATTTCCCCTATTTGTGCGTACATAGTGTGCAGGACACGCAGATGTTTTCCGTAGGTTAAAAGAGGGAACACATTATAGGAAAGATTCTTCGAAAGTAACACGCTTCAAATTTTCCCGCGTCGAGCTCTTCCTGGAGCCTCCGACGCTTTCTGGACGTTTCTCTGACTTCCTCTTGGTCATTTCTTTATCTTGTATTTTTTATGCACGCACGATCCTTGGGTTGTGAAACGTCCCTAACGGCCAAGTAATGCCAGTAAGACAAGATTTCCACTCTGCTGTACCCTAGAAAAATGGATTTGTGAATGTTAACAATGCATTATGGGCATGCACAGGACTATACTGCAACAAAGAAATACAACAAACTTAGTTGGTCTCGCAAGTAACGTCGTCCCATACAGTAGGTCATTGTAAAGAAACGCTTAGTAGTTATAATTTACCCTCATTACTACACTGCTTCAGTGCTTAGGTGATAATCAGAAGCTAAAGAAGCTGGAAAAGCATGAGGACGTAGTGACAGCAGCCTAATTAATCATTGCAAACCATGTTATTGTTACCTTTGTAGCTGTGTACATAGTTTGACGATGCAGTGCTCTTGCATCTTGCGTCACACAGAAACACCAGATAACCTAAAGAATATGTTCAGCCCAGATTCGTCTGTCAGACGAAAAGGGAATGTTATGAACTTTTAACGTCCTCTAAAACCACTAGTGCCACGAAACTGTCGAAAAAAATATTAAGACAATGAATATATATTCTGTAATATTCTACGTAATCAATTTGAAGTATGTGCTCATTTCTTCTGTGATAAATTGCAATGCAAGTTAAATTTATGGTAGCAAAAGCGACATATCAATATCACGAGCACGTAATTACACCTATTCTTCACATTTATTTAGATGTTGAATAGGCTAAGAACAACTACTCAATAGTCAAGAATTAGCGACGCTGATTAGACTGTGTCTCGCCATCCATGAACAAAGCTCAGGCAGAAGTCCGTCAAGTTTAAGTCAGAAGAGCTGGTACCGGGTCTCAGCAGTGAAGTCAGTGAGACACGTTAGTGTCTCACTAACTTCATCTCCAGCTGGTGTCCACCATGAAGGTGTCCACCTTCATCTCCAACTGGTGAGTGAAGAGAGGACAGCACCACACGAAGGCAACAATTGCAGCACAGATCGAAAATTTCCAAGGGGCTGTGATTACTTCGTAGAACTGAGTGTAGGATTTGTAGAGAGACCTCGACTCCCAGGCGGTATCCTAGTAGACTGTATGGGACTTGGGTATGAGACGGCATGGGACTTTGGTATGAGACGGCATGGAACTTGGGCATCAACCCAAGAATGAGCCAAACGGCTCGTTTCTATTGCCTTATTCTATTCAAGTCGTGGAACTACCTGAACACCCTGGTCCGTCTACGAGCTCTACAGAATTCCGATCGCTGGACTTTCATTCTGTTGGCGCTGGTCTCAAGTTTTCTGCACATACTCAGTTTTTCTTATCCTGTGGCCGACGAAATCTGTGCTGAACCTATTCTCTATGTTATCTGCTGTATCTGTGTAGGATTTAAGTGAACCAAATAAGCTTCTCCTTGTTTTACTTCCATCTGCTCCAGTTTCTCGAATGTTTTTTTTAGATCGCAAGATGGACAATATATGTTTGTCTAGAGTTATTCAATTTATTTTATGAGTTGAGCAATACCTTCAATTATTAGGTCGAATAAATTATTGAGCTCACATTGGACAATCTGAGTATTGAAAGAACTGAAAAACGCGAGTATAACCTCAAAAGAACATTTGTATTTAAAGAAGTTTATTTCTAATAAACTTCTCCGTACCAACTTAACTACAATGGTATAACAGTTAAATGTTCGTGGGTATCCAGAGAGATGCCCAAAAACATAAATTTTACCGAACGCTCAAGTTTAATGAGAGTGAATTACTGCCTTTAGAGTATTATACTTCGGGTTAGAAAGTATCAGTGCTGTCGATCATGACTGCTACTTCACCTTACATGCCAGTATCACTGCGGTAAATTTGGTTTGTATATACTTGAGGTAATTATTGCGTCGTAGTCTTACTCGTAAATAAGACATGCACTTCTTCGAAATACGATGCGTAGGAAGTCCTGACATCTTGATAGAATACCAGTGAAAATTACGGAGCAAAAAATATGTGGGTCTTATTTTTCTCAATAATGTGATGTTAATTCTAATGATGATGTGCAGAGTGTTGAAGGACAACGTAGTGCTCATCTCAAGGGCGCTCCGTCACCACTTCGTTATCCCGCAGTGGGCGGAGTTTTGCTCTCATATCGAGCAGTTTTACTGGGCGAGCAAGACGCTCAAGGGTGGACACGTAAGTGTCGTAGTGTTTTGTAGTTGTCAACCACATTGCGTGTGTCTTGTGGTGGTTGTCAACCACATTGCGTGTGTCTTGTAGTTGTCAACCACATTGCGTGTGTCTTGTAGTTGTCAACCACAATGCACGTGTCTTGTAGTTGTCAACCACATACTGTAGCGTGTATTTTGTGGTGGTTGTCAACCACAATGCACGTGTCTTGTAGTTGTCAACCACATTGCGTGTGTCTTGTGGTGGTTGTCAACCACATTGCGTGTGTCTTGTGGTGGTTGTCTGCTAGCGCCGTGTCCTTGCTGGACAGGACTACATATTTCCGTCGCTTGCTATAGTAAAATTTGCAAGAGAATTCATGCTTTTAGGACTAAAAATATTGAAGAAGAACAAAAGTGCCAGTGTTGAGAAATATTCTACAACTGGCGATAGGGATTTGCGTAGTTTCTCAGGCTCCCGTCTATGTACAAGTTATCCCTGATTTTTCTTTCCATTCTCGTTTTCTTTATTTCTCCAGCACACGTTAGGAATTTAGAGCTTGAAAAGGAACCTCAAGCTATCAAACGTTCAATCAACAAATTCATTATATGAGTTTTTTGTGATTCACCGAAATATGGTTGAATAGAATAGAATAGAATGAGGCTATAGGAACGAACCTTCTGGCCCATTCTTGGGTCGGATAATTACTTCGATAATTATTCGGTTATTTACCCAAGTCCCATGCCGTATTTCTAGCCGCGTCAACCATGTCGGCAGCGGGATTCGAACCCGGGTCTTTCCGCTCGCAAGCAGATTCGCTCACCAGTCGACCAAGCTGGTGATACCAGTCGATCAAGCTGGTGATGCCAGTCGACCAAGCTGGTGATACCAGTCGACCAAGCTGGTGATACCAGTCGACCAAGCTGGTGATTCCAGTCGACCAAGCTGGTGATTGGTTGAGCTTCTTTCTGTTTTGTACTTTTCGAGTTGGTTCATGTGACGCTGTCTTTTTTTCGAGTTCCTTGAAAATCCATTTTTGACATCTGGTTTATTAACTTCCAGCTGAAATGGTACGTGGTTGCTAACCAAATTTTGAAATATGTAAGTAGAGAAAACTGTTCAGGTCAAGTTAATTAAGCCTCATGTTTAAGCCTCATGTTTAAGCCCCATGTTTAAGCCTCATGTTTAAGCCTCATGTTTAGGCCTGATGTTTCGGCCTCATGTTTAAGCCTCATGTTTAAGCCTCATGTTTAAGCCTCATGTTTAAGCCTCATGTTTAAGCCTCATGTTTAAGCCTCATGTTTAAGACTCATGTTTAAGACTCATGTTTAATCACTGTAAGCCTGGGACATATAGTGGCGAGCTGCTCCAGGCAAGTGATCTAAGTAAAAGTAACTAAAATCATGGTTCCAAACACCGTAGATTTTATTACCATGTTCATGTTTGCAGAAATTTGAAACGTTGAAATTTTCTTTCAATTGTTATAAATTGCAGGATTATAGTTCATTATTTTCATTGTAATTCTATCATCATTTCGAGTTTTAGTGTGTTTCTTCATTTCTAAATGAATTGCTAGTTATGCTCAACAAGAAGGTAACGCGAAGGTAACTTTATCCTTGCTGTGGTCAGAGTTGCATTCGTGAGAGAACTTCAGGCGTGGTGTGACCAGGGCTCACAGCCCGGGATTCAGCTTACAGGGATCTAGAAATAAACAGAATAATTCAATGCATTCAACTTATTGAAAACTGAACATATTCAAATAGACCGTGAATGTGCCCTACATCGCAACACAACACATTAATGAATGCATTTGGCATGAAAACTAGTGGTCTGATAAAGGCACGCTTGTGCTTCCATAGTGTGTCACAATTTTTGTATGAAGTTTATACATTGCTTCAAGAAGCTAACGCGCTGAAACTCGGCAGTGGAGCATTACTTTGTACAAGATATTCGATTCTCTTCTCGTATGGAATTTACAGAAATTTTCATGTTTATACTAAAATGTACAGGTCACATTACTTTGTGATTGTCCTCCCTCTTTTGAGGTGAGTGACGTGGTGGTTAGCCTTGACACAAGCATTGCATCCTTGATGTGCTTTTAATTTAATTTTCAGGTCTTCTTGAGTTTTGGTTTTCATCACTGCAGATGATGCAGGTCCTAGCTTGTGCTTTAGTTTGGGTGGATATTGTACCGGCTCCCTGCCGGTAAAATATCCACCTAATCTACTACTACTACTACTAATCGAGTAATCGAGTAATTCCTATTCCCTATAGGAATTACTCGATTAGTGCGGCTTCGAATAGCACGATTTGGAAGTAAGCCTGTAGTGAAATACGAGCTCCCTTTCTGCTACAGGGCAGGCAGTCAGTCAGGCTCGCTTCCTTCAGAAAAAAACATTCATTTAGTGTTTTAAAATATTAAAAAATATAAGATTTCTATACATGACGTAGAAATAATCATAAATATAAAATGAAATATCTTCTTATTTCATATAGAAAATATTTATAGAATAAAAATTAAAATAAATTTTAAAATAAAAAACTACCGGCAGAAGCAATATATTTAATAATGACTTCAATGAGTAGTTTTTGTTAGCGATTGCCATACAGTAGACTGTGACCTCCCTGTCAACCTGACCCCCTGACCTCCCTGTCAACCCTGATACAGTCTAGTCTAGTGGTCTCATGTATCAGGTCTCTGCTTCGTGCAGAAAGACTGCGGGTTCGAAACCCGGCCATGAACACGAGTTGTTTCTCGTTGTTTCTTCGCGCCGTGAGCTTGCACATATCGGTGAGGCTTACTGGGTAAGCAGTCAACACGCCCATCAAACCTCCCGGGATCGTCGCATGGAGCTCACCATCATCCTTACTCTTAGAATGTTAACCTTAAGAATTTGAAAAACCAATGTACTAATGTCTATGTACTGTGTACTCGATTGGAAATAAAGTATTTTTTTTGTGGCAGGTGGCTTCCTACATTCCCCAGCTGGCTCGCTTTAACCCCGACTACTGGGGTGTGTCTGTGTGCAGCATTGACGGCCAGCGCTACAGTGTAGGTGACACTAACATCTCCTTCACCACGCAGTCATGCAGGTGTGTGGTTTGTGTGTGTGGTGAAGTGTGTGTGTGGTGCAGTGTGTGTGTGGTGTGTGTGTGTGGTGTAGTGTGTGTGTGGTGTAGTGTGTGTGTGGTGCAGTGTGTGTGTGGTGCAGTGTGTGTGTGGTGCAGTGTGTGTGTGTGGTGCAGTGTGTGTGTGTGTGGTGCAGTGTGCTGGTGTATATTCGTGTATGGATGTGTGTGTGTGTGGTACAGTATGTGAGTGTGGTGTAGTATGTGTGTGTGTGTGGTGCAGTGTGTGTATGGTGTGTGTAGTGTGCATGGTGCATTAACACGTTGACTCCGATTGCCTGATTGGTGTAAAACTTCACTTTGTACGCATAGTCACTAGAAGGATCTGAAAAAATTACAGAACCTAACCTAAGTGGTACTCATACGTACCACTTCGGAGTCAACGTGTTAATATGCTCTGAAACACTGAAGTAAATTTTTCTTGCCTGCATTAATACAACAATAAAATAATATTCCTGCTTATTTTTTTATTACTCGCTGCTTCATTGACGCTCAACGATTTAGAACAGAATAAGGCAATAGAAACGAGCTTTTCGGCCCATTCTTGGGTTGACACCCAAGTCCCATGCCGTTTTCCTGCTCTGTTTTACAATGTGCCCATAGTTAAACCCTTCATTTTGAGCAAATCCATAAATATATCATTTAATTTTATTTATATGAGATTTTTATTTATATGAGATTTTTATTTACATGAGGTTTTTATTGATACGAGGTTTTTATTGATACGAGGTTTTTATTTGCAGTAAACCGGTCACGTACGCCATAGCCCTGAATGAGCTGGGTGCGGACACCGTACATCGCTATGTCGGTACAGAGCCCAGCGGCAGGATGTTCAACGCTATCGTGCTCGATTATAACAGTCAGTCTAACTCCTTTACACTCTTATGCGTGGTCATATTAGTGTTGTGTTACGAGAACTTATATTTAGGGGAATTGGTGTTACATTATGAGAAATACTTGGTGAGAAATACTTTGTGGGAAATACTTGGTGAGAAATACTGGGTGAAAAACACTTGGTGAAAAACACTTGGTGAAAAACACTTGGTGAGAAATATTTGATAAGAAATACTTGATTAGAAATATTTGATAAGAAATACTTGGTGAGAAACACTTCGTGAGGAACACTTTGTGAGAAACACTGGGTGAAAAACACTTGGTGAGAAACATTATTGCAAGTGTAATGTACAAATTATTCCCGGGCAAAATATACCTGTCCCTGTATGTGCCTGATGAGAAGCAGTAGTTTCATTGCTAACTTACCACAACATGTCCGTTTCTTCTCTCGCCTTATTTCCGTTATTAAGCTTCGCATCTCGCTTAGAAATTTAATGTAAAAATTAGGAATTGTTATTTGTGTAGCCCTGTTTTTCGCTTTGAGAAGTTTGGCCCGAGAACCGTTGTAGGTCTGCGATCCTTCTTTTGTCTGGAATATTCAAGTTTAGAGCATGTAATGTGTTTTATTTTACCGTGCATCAGTGCTGAGATCGCTTTTGTTGTAGTTACGGTGGTAAAATCGTAAATGTAATAATAATAATGTGCTTTATTTAATCTTTTCGCGCTGCTAAGTAAATTGTGCAGTCAGTTGTGCAGACCCTGCTGTACTGCTGCCATGTTTGTAAATCTTTTTGAAATCATCTGATCTTTTAAATCGGAAATAGCTTAGGCACGTTTGAAATTGGAACACATAGAATTGAGTAGTAGACATGAATAAAATCAGTGTGGAAGCAAATGTTAAAAGTAAATTTCTGTTTTGGCTTCGGCAGCGGTAGCAGTGGCAATTTTTTGGCCTGAGAAAACTGCTCTTAAGAGTAAGGGTTTTTTAGAACCAATATTTGAAGTTAATTTTCGTGTGTATTGCGTGACAGAAAAAAACTTTTAAACGAGAGATTTTTGCTATATTCCCTACTTCCTGACTTCATTCCTGACAACTGCAATTCATTCGTAACTTTTTTCTTAATTCCAAGCAGCTCCTGCTATTTCCTATGTCACAACTTTTTTATCGATAATACAGTATCCCTTAAATATGTCACACTTCAACTGCAGAGTACATTTCGATACGTCTCCAATCACAATGTGTCCCTTCTCTTACCCCTAATGATGTGCCCCCTGTCCTTCATGATGTGCCCCCTGTCCCTCATGATGTGCCCCCTGTCCCTCATGATGTGCCCCCTGCCCCACAGATAAGCCCCACAACCCCCTGGTGAACGCTGGGGCCATTGTAGTGAGTGCCCTGCTGCACCAGCTGGTGCGTCCTCAACTTGCATCCTCTGAGAAGTTTGACTTCGTGCAGCAGTACTTCAGTGTGAGTGTGTGGTGCAGTACTTCAGTGTGAGTGTGTGGTGAAGTACTTCAGTGTGAGTGTGTGGTGCAGTACTTCAATGTGTGAGTGTGTGGTGCAGTACTTCAGTGTGAGTGTGTGGTGCAGTTCTTCAGTGTGAGTGTGTGGTGCAGTACTTCAGTGTGAGTGTGTGTGTGTGGTGCAGTACTTCAGTGTGAGTGTGTGTGTGCAGAAATTGTAGTACCAAACCATGTTATGATGCGAACAACAAAAATAGTTATTTAACTTGTACTGGTGTCTGTAGCAGCTTTAGGCAAAATCGTGGAAACGACAACTTGTATTTCCAGAGACTAAGTTAGATTTTGATTGCAGAGGTTGGCTGGAGGGGAGGTGGTTGGCTTCAGCAATGGAACATTCTTGTCTGAACGCGAGAACGCTGATCGCAACCATGCCCTTGCGTACTACATGCGTGAGAACAAATGCTTCCCTGAAAAAACTGACCTCACTTCCGCCCTGGACCTCTACTTCCAGGTCAGTCTCTCACTTTACCGTCGCATTGTTGCTTCAATTTCAGCTCCTGGGATTTTTTGTTTAAATCTTCGGCATAAAAACTGTTGCGTCAACCTTTATTTTCAGGTCCGTCTCTGTCATTACCGTCGAATTGCTGCTTCAATTTCTTTGGCATAAAACTGTTGCATCTAACTTTATTTTCAGGTAAGTTCACATACGTGTCTTTAAACTTATGTTGTCAATTGCTAAAACGTATGATGAAAATTACCATTGAAAATGGTCTTTCTTAACGTCGACGTTTTTTTTAGGTAATTGCGTGCTAGAGGTTAATGAAAGGTTGTAATGTATACTTATAAACCATTTGTATTTGTAAAATAAACAACGTTGTAAACGTGTATTTTTTAAATTTATGAGTAAACGTTAGTTTTCAACGAACCTTTAGCCATTTTTTAGCTTTGCACTTCAAATTTATTCTATAATTCGAGTATCTACTTTTTAATTATAATTTTGAGACTGCAATATTACGATTCAGTAGTTTAATTTGTGTTCAGCTGATCGTGATTAGACAAGTCATGTAGACACTCAGTGCTGTATTGACTCATTTCAAAAGCTCCGTGAAACAATAAAATAAACTGGGAATATAATAATGAAACAAAAAATCGTGATCGGACCATGTTAAAAGAACTTTTTCAATCGTAGGCTGTATACTATATCAAAATTCATAATTAGAACTGAATTATTCAGATCTTAGAGTAGACCACCCATAGTATGAGTTTCCACAGATAGTGCAGGCCTATAACTTAGTTATCCTTTTAAAAACGCCATAACTATAAAACTAGGAATGGTGGAAAGATGAGCTTACTTCTATATTGAAGAGGGGATTTTAGAGTTAATTTTTGGTGTGTCTATACTACCAACAGTTAATACTTATCTTTGTTAACTAGTTTTATACTAACAGCGTTTTTAAAAGGATCAGTAAGTTATGGACTACCCTGTACTTATTTATTTGCCTCCTTATCATGCCTGACCAGTCACATCATGCCAGTTGTCCCATTGCTCGAGCCATACTTCACTCCGATTTTCTTGTCAAAACTTTCCATTATATCCATTGTTGAAAATCTTTTTTCGTTACTTCTATCTTCGTCCGACTCACGATACCAGCAGCTTTAATTTGGTTATTTTCATCATACGTCTTCTAAAGGTTCTTGAAAGTTCACTGCATAACCTCTTCTTTTGTTAAATGATTTTCTTGCGCCTGTAGCATCTTGAACGCCTTATCCGTCACTCATCCTTTTTAAAAAACTTAGAAAAAGAAGCCTCAAGATTGGATTGAAAGAAATTGGTGCTTTGAACCAGTCCTTCAAAGGGAGAGCGAGAAAAAAAAGGAGGCAAGCCTGAATGTAAATAAACGGAATTGATTGAATTAGAATTAAAAACAAGATACAGGCAGATAATGGTGTCACTTCGATGGCCTTGCTCTTCGAGTTTGAAAAGGGTTTAAAATTCGATTTTATTGTGGACACAAAAACACAGCTCAACTCTATCGAATGTATTGAGAAGACTATTTAGGGTAACAAATCTGTTCTCGCAATCCTATGGCCGCATTTGTGATACATTTTATGGTCAGGGAACTTCATATCCGTATTGATCGTAACCATGTGTGTGCGTAAGATAATAGGCACGACGCGTTTATTCTTATAAAAATAATTAGAATCATGCAGACAAGCTTTGTGGCATCAAGTTTTATCGTAAATATCAACTGCGTTTCGTCTAAGTTACGACAATATTAACACGTTAAGTGCGGTTGCCTAACCGGTGCAAATCTTTACTTTGTGCATACAGTCACTAGAAAGCTTTGAAAAAATTACAGAACCTAACCTGAGTGACCCACCGGTGGGTCACTTCGCACTTAACGTGTTAAACTCCTACAGTGGGTCAATAAGTTTTTCGTACTCACTGCGCATTATTATGTTTTGAATAAAACCTAAAAGAAAAGAATTTGTATTACCAGTAAACTTCAGTATTCTCACACCGTGGCTGCCACTGCATTTAAAAGCTATTCACTGTAGAACTCCTTGCTTCCCTGCTGCAGCAGCTCTGATATTCACAGTAAACAATGCAAAAGAAAATATAACTTGAATGAATACTAGTTCTGGCTTGGTTTATTGCTACATAAGTTCTTAATAATGACTGGACATCAGGCCAAGTCATTTGGTGTATTGAAGTCGTTTGAAGTTTCTCATGGAACTAGTACCCTTTACTGCGTCCTCTGTGGTGGGTCGTCTTCATTGTGATTTACTACCTGGTCTTAAATTTATATTGATTTTCTCTATAACGACTTCGCCATCTTAGCCTCTCTCATCCTCTGCCAACTCAAACGTACTCAGCCCCGTGAAAGGTTTATTGAACACAGTCTCTTTTCTGATGGTTTTCATGTACTTCATTAATTTCTCAGCGGTGCCGGTAACAGTATGGTAAATTTTTTTACACTTCCCACATCTTCCGAAGTAAACGTTCTTCTGCTTCTCCTTCCCTTGATTGAACTCTGTTTCACCAAATTATTTCTCAGCGTTTGACTCCTGCCATTGGTTTCTTATCACTCAGAGCAAATTATTTCTCAGCGTTTGACTCCTGCCATTGGTTTCTTATCGATCAGAGCAAATTATTTCTCAGATTTCGACTTCTGCCTTTGGTTTCTTATAAATCAGAGCAAATTATTTCTCAGCTTTAGGAGCACATAGTTGAAATTTTTTTACCTAGGACCACTACTGCCATAACACCCGTAAGTGTGTGACAGCATACAAAGTTTGTTACACGCATCACTGAGACGCATGTGTCACAACACTCCATGACAACATTTCACATTCGACTACTTTTCGTCACAATTTATACCCTTTAGCAGCTTCTCGTTGATTTTTGTAGTGATTGTAACTGTTCTGCATTAATATAATGAAAACATATATTTACTCACATATTCCTAAAATTATGAACACAGGTTAATGTACGTAGAAATGAGACGAGGCTCTAATATTTAGACTTAACAAGTTTCAAGATAAAAATTTTCTAGAGTAACTAAATACTAAATTCAAATGGTTATCCACTAAGATTTTACCTAACGAAGGTTTTATTCTGCGACTTCAATAAGAAAGCCAGAATTGCGCTGCACAATTTTTTTGTGTACAATGAACTTTGCAGCTTCGTGTATCAATCGATTTTTAAACAACTGCACCTACAAGAAAAAAATTATTTTGAATAATGGTTACCACGTATGGGCATTACGAAAATTGAAAAGTATTTTCGATTAGTTCCGTTTGCGTATAGAAAATGACTGAAAGAACTTGTGGTACACTTGTAATGTTTGTAAATGAAATTCATCTCCAAATGCTCAATATTCATCTCAAAATCTCATCACAAGTAATGCGTTCATTGCAGTAAATGCCAAGATGCTGTGTCATTTATCTCAAGTAATGCGTTCACGGTTATGAACTCGACATTAAATCCAGAAAAGAAGTTTCATTATTTAGAAAAAGTCACCGTTAAGTATAGTTATGCCATCGTCCTGTAGCACTCGTGTTGGCGTTCAAAAAAGTGTCTTTATTCACTTACGGTATGTTATTTCTTACTTAAATTTATTTTAAAGTTAATCTAGTGAAAACTTGTGACGCCAGTAAGAATCTTGTTTCGAAAATTCCGTGTAGTTGGCTGTTTAATTCTGGCTTTTATAACTTCATTCACCCCGTCATGAGTTCCATGAACTCTGTAGGGCGTAATTAGAATGAAGAGTACTATGACAGGATTATGGTCAAACAAAGCATATTGATTTATTGTAACCGAATGACGAATAAATAGTCAACTTCACTGAATTTCAAGGAGTTTCGGTTTTCGTTCAAATGAATTGATTGGTCGTATAGAATTTCATTGACTTTATATATAAAATATAAGAGTAGTGTATTTACCGATAGTTCTTTTTTGAATGGCACTTGAGAAAGTTTGTACGACCGGATGAATGTATAGGAACCGTTAGAATTGCTTTGAAGTGTTTTTGATTGTCGGAGCGCAGCAGCGAAGGTTTGACTTGCCAGGGTTGTAATTAATTTGTTCAGTTTCTTGAAACGGGGGAGAGGAGGTTTATAAGGAGGGAGAATGCGAGTTATTAAATAATTCACAAATTAATGAAATTTAGGTTTTGAACAGCCATAAACTCGTGCAGCATGAGGATGTCGTGCCATCGTAAAGAGGATTGAAAATGAGTTGAAAGTTGAGGTAGTGTTGGGTGTGAGACAACTGGTAGGATTACCATGAATTAACAGGGTTCGCAGATTTGGACGATGATGACTATCACTTCAGGGTTAGGACGGTGAAGGGAAGATCATTACCCATCATCGAAGGGTTGGGTTGAAAAGACGCGAGTCCAGTCAACCCGTGGAAGGGTTGAGGGTGAGAGAGGTTTGGGTTCCGGGGCAGAATGGATTCGCCGAGTGCGATGGCGACCACACACAGCAGTCAGGAAAAATGTAAAACAAATTATTTTAGACAAAGTAATGAAGCGGGGCCGTCTCTAATAATGCTGGTACAATGTTACATGTCATGAGACAATACGCTATCAATTCGATTAAAACCTACTGTAATGTAGTAGAGATAACACTTTTTCGGTAATTTGTTCACCTTAAACCTTTACGCCTGGCTGTGACGAATTCGTCTCAGTGAAAAGCAATGCTTATAGCGTCTGTAATTAAAAACATAGAGGCTAGCAAAGGAGTGTGACGAGTACGGAACATGTTTTGTTTATGCTCAGTCAAATGTTGCATTATTATTCGCACCGGCTTACTAGTTTCAACACAAGCAGTGCAGAAGGAGTGAACTGCTAAAATTAACTCAGGTTGTAAAGGGTTAACCCTTTCGATCCGGCTTTTGCTCTCTAGTCATGTGACACCATGGCTAATGTTTTGCTATTTAGTCGTGCTTCAATACAGGGGTGTCAGATTGGCCTTTTTATAGCCTATTTTCAGTTAAAATTTGGCCATAGAGGGAACACAACATCTGGCAACCCTGCTTCAATTAGGCATCCACGGAACACATCAACCAGAGTTACACCATAGAATATTTGTAAGCATCACATCAAATATTGCGAAATGTCTTATTAACGAGACAAGTCTACGATACGAGTGTAAAAGGAGTTTAAGAGTCAGATTTTTTCGCGTCGTTTTTGAGCTGCGTTTAGTCACTTTGGAAATCTATAATTGTTCAAGATTATTGTAAGTAGTTTTAAAGCAAACGAAGTAGCTTTATATCCTGGCAATAAGTAAAATTTTACGTTTTTCTTAATGTCTACCGTGAAAACGATTCCTTGAAAAAATTCAGCGTTAATGTGAAAAATCCCTGAACAGCAGTAAAATTATTTTTTTAATGTATATAAATAGATTTTGGACTTATATATAGTTAATGAATTTATTTATCTCGAAATGATTTGCTTACATTTGAACTAAGAACTAGGCAAGTTTCGAGAAGGTGCAAGAGCATCGTAAGCATATTGGTTCTGGATAATACTTGCAATGTGTGGCTTGAACACGACGCAATAATGAGTCATAACGACATACATGGTGTCCATAAAGTTTCTTTACCATTTCGAAAAGTTATTTATTGAAATGGTAAAGAGACTTTATGGACACCGTGTATAACATTGTTGTAGCTGGTGTCGCTGAGGTGCGGCGCCTCACTCTCCAGTCATCATGTCCATGAACTCTGTACAAAATAAACAGCTCAACTCAAACGCTTATTCCACTATTCTAGTGCTGAATTAGTGCGTTTAGTCGGCAATTGGAAGAAAGAAAGAAACATGGAATTGTTATAAGCAAGGTCGACATTGAAAGCGAAATGTTACAGCGAGTTAATAATTTTTTTTCATTGCTAACTTTTCTTTATAGCATTTTCCCTGAACTCTTGCGCACTTGAGTAAACATTTGTGAGATCTGTAGTCATCTAAAATACCAAAATGCATCTTAGACTTCTGGAGTGCATTTTGAGTACAGAGGTCTTCTAACATAAGATTTGTTAAGTTATTTATGCGTGATCAGAGTTAGCTAGAAATTTATATTCATTTTATCTAACTCTTATTACAGCCTTCACGTACAAATTTTATCACAACACAAAAAGCATCTACAATTAAAGGCATCTACAGTTTTACTTACGACAGCCAGTCTTTTTCTACTTACCTTGACCTTTTTGTAATACAACGGGAGCCAGTCCAGCTCTACCCTACTTACCAATATTTACTCTTTGCGTAATGAAGACGCGTCCTAGTGTACAAAGTGTTTGTTCCGACCATCTCGACGTGTGACTCTAAAACTTAAATGGCTATCTCCTGATACCGTGTATCACTGCATAGATCGTTTTTGTTGTGGCTGCGGTGATTAAACTAGGAATATAATAATAATAGTAATAATAATCCGACCATCTCACCCTCCGTACCGTCAAAATCCACTGTGCCCGACCCGTCCGCATCGATTTCTTCGACCATCCCGTCGAGTTCCTCATCAGTTAGTTTGTCGTCGAGCTCCTTGAGGATCTCTCGCAACACTTCCGTGGGGATGAAGCCCTCTCCTGTAATAAAGTTTTCCCGATGTACTTACGTACTAAATTAGCTTAGCCTTAGAACGGTAGCCTAGGGGAATTTTCTCCCTAGTTATCTAGCTGCACACGCTTCTGAAGTAGAGGGTTGCTATTCTAGCATTAAAGCGTGCTCAAGCAAATTGGCCTAAAATAAAGCTAAATTTGGTCTAAACTATTGAGGAGTGGTGAGAAATATATGGATGGAGTGTTGGAGCCAAGAAACGGGCCTAACCGGATTGAAATTTCATACGTTTTCTCGGGGACGTACCAACAAAGAATTGAATAATGCAATAGAAACGAGCCGTTTGGCCCATTCTCGGGTTGATACACAAGTCTTATGTCGTCTAAAGTAAAGGGATCAATCATACACGCATACCCTGCCTAATCACGTCAGTTCAGTCACGTACACGCACTTCACTCACGCACAGGTATTTCAGTCACACGCATTTATCACAATCATACACTGGCCCTGGGAGTTAGGGACATACAATTAGTACGTTATAATACTGGGGGGGTTCGTAATCCAATATTTGTCGAGACGATTTTTGAATGTATTCACAGTGCTAGGAGAAATGATGTTTTGCACCAAGAAATACAAAAGTAACTGGAAATCATATACGATAAATTAAGCCTCGATATAAGTTTGAGAAATGCTTTCATCGCTCGGTAGCAAACAACGCAAGGATGTGAGCTGCTATGTAAAGAAATGTGATGAATGTTTTTACGACCTTTACGACCGCTCTGTTGTCTTTACGACGAGGCTCACATTTGCCAATTTTTGCTAGAAGTTTTCATTCACATTTTCATGACACCAGAATTTTTTACTGAATTTAAAGTATGGTTCAAATCTTACATTGAATACAAATATCCCATTGGGTTCTGTTTTCGTCTTTTCGTCAGAAAAGTCTGGTATGACGACAGTCCATGACAAAAAATCTATCAAAGTTTGTCCGTTAGGTTGTTTCCTCTTTCTTCAGGATTAGCCCGAAAAAAGAATCTCTACCACCAGCTTGGTCGACTGGTGAGCGAATCTGCTTTCGAGCGGGAAGACCCGGGTTCGAATCCCGCTGCCGACATGGTTGACGCGGCTAGAAATACGGCATGGGACTCGGGTAAACTACCGAATAATTATCGAAGTAATTATCCGACCCAAGAATGGGCCAGAAGGTTCGTTCCTATAGCCTCATTCTATTCTATTTTATTCTACATTCTGCAACTCTACTTCATAATTTTTTTCTAATGTTACCGTTTCGTCGTCGATTCTTCGGAGATGAAACTAAAATTATTCGTTAGGAATAAAACTCTGAACAGATGTTCAGCTGCTGAAAAATTACTGTAAATCTTTTTCCTTCCTGGGCATTTAATTTTTAGGCTTAGAAGCTTTCTGCGTTTGGAGTAATCTGTTACATTCTGCAAATTAATTCAAGTGAGTGATTATTAAAAAATAAATTACGCAGTACGTATTTAGTTCTCGTTTTCATTTCGCAGAACTCGGGAAATTTATTTGACTGCAAGGGATGCTTTGATGCTTGTTGTAATTCCTTGAAAAATATTTCCTACCATTCCTACGTCAGGTATTGAAGCCTCGAACTTACCATTTTTATCGTATAATCTGAAGGCTTCTTTCAATTCTTTCTTCATCTCTTCTTCGTCTTCTTCGTTCATGAATTTTGTTGCTAGCATGACGAACTCATTGAACTCCAACTCTCCTGACCCTGATGGAAGAAGGAACACAGTTGAAACAAAGTATTTTGAAGTATTGTATGGTCCTATTTACAGGGTGCGACAAGATAACTTCCTTTTTTTCAAAGCAAAGCGCTCCGAAAAAAATGAAGTTATGTTGTCGCACCGTCTATATAAAACTGGACT
The DNA here is from genome assembly GCA_006783055.1 of Trinorchestia longiramus. Lineage (NCBI taxonomy): Eukaryota > Metazoa > Arthropoda > Malacostraca > Amphipoda > Talitridae > Trinorchestia > Trinorchestia longiramus. Next base: position 74,593 of record VCRD01000481.1, read on the forward strand.
TTCGAATTAAATTACCACACATGTATTACCAGTCAGCTTGTAAATGCATGGTGATTTTTTTTGTACTGCCCAGAATCCGTAAAAAATCTTTCACGGTACACTTGTACCAAAGAATAATTCATAAGGTTTATGACATGCACTGCGTTTTTCTCGAATGTATATTTTCTCTTATGAGTATTGAGCAATCAGATGCCTGACTGATGTAAGCTGAATCACGAGGGAAATGAAGATGGTAATTTCGAGTAATTCTGACCCAGAATAGTTCCACATATGCGTAGGAATATATGGATCCTACTTTATTGTTAATTTTTCATCAGTTTCTTATCTTCCTTCTCCATCAGTGCGCTTTTATTTTCAAACTGCTGCCATTATGTATATAATACTTCTAAATTTTCTGCTTGTGCCCAACGCTGCTCATGTATGTGAAGTCTTTAAATATCATTCGTGCTTAGTCAGTTTCTTACGTTTATCTTGTAATGAATCGGTCTGTTTACAGTCTGGCCACCTTTTATGATAATCATTCATTGCCTAGGGCGACGATCCGCGCAAATTCTTTCCATTTGCTATCAATGAATGTATACTACAAGGTGATCTTTCTGTGCTCACAGCGCTAGTTTTACCGAGCAATTCTACATTTATTTCCTTTCCCTTCCCTTCGTTCCCATAAAAACTGCATCAAGAATTTACGCATGTCTTCAGTTTGAAGACGCTCTTCAAGCTTGGACGTCAATGTTCTCAATGGTCTAACGAAGTATCGCTCCATCATATCTTTATTGTCTAGAAAGACTGCTGTCTACGTTGATAGTTCACAAAATTATCTGCCCTTTCTTGCTCTTTAGCTGTGCATTAAGAATAAGGAGTGTCATTATTCTTAGTAGCAGACATTGAAAAACGCCCGATTTTTTGGTTGGTCGTTTGGGCGTTCATGACACAGGCAATCGCTGTTTGTATCTACATATTATACTGCGTCTCTGATTCATCAGTGTTTGTTACTGCATGTTTTGGTTCATAGAATTGGAGTAATGAATTTTACTGCAATTGAAATGTTTTGCATTTTTTCAGTCTATTTTAAACTAAATTTTGTGACTTTCAAGTCATTTTTCTTAGTTTTTCTTAGGTTGAATTAGTATTGCAAATTACGATTTATTCGCCTTAATATCGATTTTGTCTCAGGTAGCGTCTGCCAAGAAATTGAACTGGGTTGTTCATGAGGCCTGACAACTCAAGCATATTTCGCTTTGACGGCTGCAAAAAAATCACACACTTTGCAACACTTCTCATATAAAATTCCCCTTTTGGTCTGGTTCATGAGCTTTGAAACAGCAATATCCACTCCAGGGTCAAAATTATATGGGCACTTGGGCATAATTTTTAGCTGGTTACCGTCGCTCAATCTTACCAGACATTTTCAAAACTGCCCAGACTCTAAAGTGAGCATAACTCCTGCTAAGTCTGTGACTGTTGGTACAGCCTTCCCTTCAGCTTCACATAAACTCACCGTCTACGTCGACCTCTTCTATGACCTGCTTCAATATCTGTCTGTTCACGGTCTGACCCATCATTTTGAGAATTGTTGCCACGATATCTGTAGAGATGGCACCCCGCTTCTCTTGGTCGAAGCTGTCAAATGCTCTTTTGAGCACTGAAATTAGAAGAAATCTAGAATTAAGGTGGTACACAGCGTTAAATTTAATTTTCAAATTGATACTATTCGATAATAAAACTTTACGTCCTACAAATGTAAAATTATTCATATCTTCGCTGAACTTAGAAAGGGATTATTTTGGTAAATTTACCTTCTATTTTTTCCTCAACGGTTTTGAATGAATAAAATTTTGTGGATTTTTATGAATGGTCCTGGTAATTTTGCAGGATACTTCTTCCTTTTGGATCAAGAAGACTAGCGGTGGCTGAATTGAAACTCCTCTCTTGTTTTGTAAACTTTACGTTGATTTACGATTAGTAATCATAACACTAGTAATTTTGATTCTTATTCAATTCCTGAATAACTAGAATGAATCAATGATTTAACAAGTTAGAGTAGTAGAACGTATCTTACCTAGCATTTGCTCTGGGTCTACCTCTGGCATTTCACCGTCCTCCTGGAAGAAAAAAATAGTGAAATTAGCTGTGCTGTAACAGAGAAAATATTTTTATACGTGATTGCAGCATGCGTACACCTGCATAACGAATACTCCTATGGTTTTGAATGTATATTGTCCTGTGATCTGGACAAATGTGTTCAACTGCATACATTCGAATGGGTGTTGTAAGTATTTTTTAGATGATTCTGTAATTTTCTTCAAATAATAGCTTGGTCGCATTACGTTCACTTAAGGTTGTCAAGTGTATTGTGGCTGAGGTGGCATACGGAGTACAAAAGAAATAATTTATCTCCTCTTTACGTAGGTTTGCATGGGATTGAAATCATTTTGCATTTAATGTCTTCATATTATTGTAACCTGGGGAACAAATATTTAATGGTTCAATTAAAAAAAACGTACCATACGTGTGGTGCTTAGACTGTCAACGTGTTCGAATTTTCTACTATTTTCTACTGCCTTCTCGTGTAACATTGTTAAAAGCCTCATTTTCTTGCATGAATGATTTTATTTCAACCACACACGTTAGCTCAAAGTGCATGTAGAATTGAAATAGTAACGAGACGGAAAAATATTCCTGTAATTGGGGACGGTGATGAAATAAATACGTCAAGCCAAATAAAATATCCTAAGGACTATTTTTCACTTGTGACTATTGTTTGAGATTCTTTTATGTGTCTCATTTTCCCCACCATAAATTTATGTTTAATAACTAATGTTATTGTCGTATATTTTGCTTGGACGATAACATTTGCTTAATTTACATGAAACTCGACAAAAGAATTTACATATTAGAGCGCTTGAAAAGTTTCAAGTAGTGTCGAAACTGGTCGTTATGTTTCTTATTTGGAAGAATTTTTGGGGCATTTATATAAAATTATGAGGGTGTGGTGGAGCTGCGGCCACCTCAAGTTACAACACAGAAGGAAGGGAACAGTCGCTGGGAGCATCATCACCAGTATTAAAATATTATCATTACGAATTGGAAAACCAATGTAATGTATACATACTGTGCGCTTGATTGGAAACGCTGTTTTTTCTTGAGGGACCGCTGGTAGGAGTGGAAGTGGCTGAGGGCGTACCGTGCGAAATGCTTGTGACGAGCCTGTTTCGAGACGTGCGTTTCGATCTCTATACATCAAACCAGCTGTTTCTACTGCTGCTCACAATCATTGTTATTGCTCATTATCATTATTAGTATTATTATTTTTTATTGTTATTGTTATTTTTTATTATGATATTCCCGGTTTAACCGATATTACTGCTTGTTTCGCATTGTATCTGAGCTTCGCAATAACAATGATGTAGGCTTCCATGTAGCGATGACATAATTTTTGCTGTAGTGTTGAGCTCTAAGTTGGGGTTCATGTGAGTGTCATTCGCACTTCTCACATTTATTCTAATTTTTGTATTTTTCATTCTAATAGAGTAACAAGACTTCTTTGGTATGCTTATCTTCGGATCGAATGGAGATGGAATTTTTTTCTTTCGAGAATCGAAAAATGTGGGATGGCCTCATGTACGAGGTGTATTCGAGCTATAACACCTCCGATTGTTTCCCTCAGAACTAAAAGCAGATAGAAACATCCAGTTTGTTACGTTCACTCTTGTTACACTGAACGAACTCTTGAATGAATACGTGTTCACTCGTTGTGAATGCATGATAGAGATGGCAGCCCTGTAAGACACAGAACTTCAGCGGCAGTGACGAAATTGAAGACTGTTTGATACTTAAAATGGCGATCTTTTTATTACAAGAACAGCGTCTAATCATTCGTTTTAATCATTTGATTTATGTGACCCAATTGAAATTTATCTCCAGCTGACCAATTAATTTCTTTAAGCTCCTCTTGTGAAAAGAGGAAGTTTATTTTGTGTTCGTTAATATGCATTGTAGTTCATGTGTCACACTTCAGAGGTATTCCGAGCGTACCGCCTATATGACGGAACGCTGTAGCAGAAATGTGTTGAAGGACAATATACGAACGCTTTACCTGTCCTTTTTCTTCGTCGTCTCCCATAGAGTATGTATGTGACGCTCCATTCAAGCCAATTTATGGTTTTTCTAAAAAGCTGAAAATCGCTGAAATACCATTACGGATTTCACAAAAATATTATTCAGTTTCTCAGTAAAGATATATTTCCCTTTCAATAACCAGTTCGACGTTGAACGGTACTAATACCGGCAACGTTTTGCCGTGGGCTCTAGCAATGCGCCAAGAATACATAACAAACAAAAACAAACAATCTTTATTTCCAATCAAGTACACAGTACATAGACATTTTAGTACATTGGTTTTTAAATTCTTAAGGTTAACATTCTTAGAGTAAGGATGATGGTGAGCTCCATGCGACGATCCTGGGATGTGTCCATGGGCGATGAGTTGAGGTCTTACCGATAAGTGCGAGCTCACGGCGTGAAACGAGAAATAGCTCGTATTCATTGCCGGGTTTCGAACCCGCACGCAGTCTTTCTGCACAAGCAGAGACCCGATACAGAACACGGGCCGCATACCACTCGACTACGGTGGCTGCCATTTCAATTGGTAATGATTCTTTAATTTTTATGCGTATTTCGGAGAGAATTGTTCCGCACTCAGTAATTTCGACTAAACAGCGCGTGATCGTGGTACTTCGTTTTTAAGGTGTTAACGTAGTGTTTCTCATGTCTCCCTATAGCTTAGCACAATTGCTCCAGATACTGACCAGCACTTGCGCCGCCGCTACTCTGCAATAGCTGCTGTCGCTCTTAATGGACGAGTAATTCCGCACTTACATTTTATTACACCGTTTTAATTTCAGTTCACACTTGGCGTGTCACGATCGGTGTTCGCTTGACAGCAACGCCCTCTGAAGTTGATGTTTATCTCAAGTTCTCAATTAAGAGCGAAGCTCTGTTGCTTTTCTGCTTTGCCACGCTCAGTTTTTGTATACTTGTTGATGCCCTACGGCATGCCCCGATCCTTATCTCCTCTGTTCACTTTTTAACATCTTGACTCGGATTGTGGTGTTTATAGCTGCTCGCGTGAATGCTTTCTTGTGCTCGCTGCATCTCGGAACTGATGTTTATTCTTTCTTTTTTTGTTTAGTACAGTAGAATTCCTTTAACACGTTTGTTGCGATTGCCTAGCCGGTGCAAATCTTTACTTTGTACACATAGTCACTAAAAGACTTGGAAAAAATTACAGAACCTAACCTAAGTGACCCACCGGTGGTTCGCATCGCAACAAACGTGTTAAACCGGCACTCGCTGGCCAAGCTTCATATATTTATTCATTGTTTCTTCTTCTTTAACTGCTTTAAGCAATTGATATTATTTTCCTTTTATGTCTCGCGTGTCTATGAATTGTTTGTGGTTACTTGGGTGACATTAACCAGTAACTGCAAAATCCCATCAGTCTTAAAAAGACTTCTACTGTATCTTGCTTTGGATACTCGGCTGTTTATTGTGTTTCTTGTCGATGCTGTCGTGAGGTGTTACTGCCAATGCTCGCTTGAAGGTTTATAACTCTGACTGAACGTCTGTGCGAGTGTTGCTGCTCGTGTGCGGCATAAAGAATACATTCCTGTATGTGTGCTACTTGATTTCTTTATTTTAGCTGCTTCATGCTGTGGATACTTTTCTGTGCTTTTTGAAAAGCACGGAATTGCCAGGCTTCTATTTTGGATGAGTGTAGTTGCTAACCTGAAAAAGGGCATTGACACTCAAAATGACTTTAGCCTAAATACACACGTACATGGTCGAGTTGAATATTCTAGGCTAAATTTAGTATTTTTGCATTGAAAGCTGATGATTTTCATGGACGACCGGACAATCAATATAAGTAGCATTGGAAAATAAAAATCAGCTTCACTTTCTGATGACAACTTTGTTTAAGTTTGAGCGTGTGGTGACAGCTGCCGACTACGAAAGTGACATTCATCGAGCGGGCAGAGTCTTCTGTGAACTGAAAAGTTCTTTTTATGTAAAACTATTATACTTGCACACGAGGACTCATCGGGGATAAAAATGTTCAGTGGTGCATTGTTTTTTTTTCGAATTAGTGTTACGAGTTAGAATTAGTACATTTGTGTTCAATTCGTTCTGATCGCCCATGATTATTTCAGTACAAGCATGAGTATTAAGGAGCAGTTTCGATATTCTCGTGCCCATGCAAATCTCTTCTGTGGTGGTGCACGTGTGATGCCGCTGGGGTGGAGTTGCTATCTATTTACACACCCGCCCTAACATCAACATTTATGGCAGCGCAGAGCGACTCAGTCCGATGCATTTATGTTGTTTTGAAGCAGTCAAACTGTCGTATTTATGTGCCTGTGTGCTCGCTGTAGAGAGATAACTCCAGCTACCCTAGCACGAGCAGCTTAGCTTACACAGATCACGCATGGTGCCCAGCTGTAATAATCTTGAGACTCGGACTAAACATCTGCCTCGACTATTTACTGTGATAACTCGACGTTTTTCCTTTTAGTGAACCTTTTAAAGTTACTTGATGATCACATGGTTGAATGCAAGAAGCAACCTCACCGTCGCAGTTCCAACTCATCAAACGTCCAATGATCCATCACAGACTTCAAAGCAGGAAGCATGGCTCCATTATTTGTGAGGTGACGCCTTAGATAAAACGGAGATGGATTTTTACTAGTTTTTGAGATGAAACGAATGTGTGTGTAAACATGTGTAGTGTAAACGTTCGTGGTTAACTGGCAAAACTAGTGACTTCTTAGTCATGATACATAGTCATACGATACATACATATAATGAGACGATACATACATACATGTTTATGGTACATGTCACTCAACAGTGATGCATCATAATGTTTAGGAAATAAATTGTAATAAGTAGCAACAAATTTGCGACTGAATGGGGGTTAAGGGATAATATGTACAGAAGAGTAATTTAAGATAAACTGTAAAAAATGTTTGAAGAGATAAAAGAAAGTTAAAATCTAGTTCGAAACATCTTTAGGTATAAATAAATTGTATTTAAAAAGTTCGTATAAATCTCATGTACTTTCTAATGATATCGACCATGTTGATAGATAAATTGATACCGGTGGTGGCGGTGTGGCCAGAATCGCCTGCATGATAATATCGATGTATATCTTATATAGGCGATGGAACAAAACATGTTGGATACTGCAGCTGCTCATAATTACTGTATGGAGTCATTCCCATTAAAAATATGCATTGTAGTTTTTCATATGTAGCGTATAATTCAGAGCTTACGATAAATTCTATGTTGAATGTGTAATAAAATTCGGAAAAATATTATACAAGCATGAAGGGGCAGACATGAAGTCGAAACACACATCAAAGCGGAGCTGGCGCTGATTTGGTAATTTCGTGATGATATTTTGTCAAATGCTAAATTCCTTGAGATTTTCGTGCTGTCCTTCTATTGGCGAGAAAATTTAGGATATAAAATAATTTCTTCGAAGAAATCAAAGTTTGAAGAACATTAATCTTCTTTAATGTCTTGGACTATACCAGTACAGATAGTTCGGTGTAGGCTTTGAAGGATATGCGAGTCTGTCTACCATGTGTTGAATATCAGTTGCATATGCTTGAGATTTTTTTCAAGTGTTTTTTTTTGCATGCGAAACAAGCTATTGATCTGACTTGTTTGTTTATGGCATAGCTTCTTCACATACAGACAGCTGTGACTCAAATATGAACCACTTCTCATGGTTTCTTTTCTATCGTTCATATCTCACCGAAGCATGCCAGCTCTATTATAAAATGATGCTTCATTTATACCGTGGTGTATTTTATGGCATCTGAACGATTCATCTTCATAGTTCGGACCAATGCTGAGGTGATTATATAATAATAGTTGTAATAATTACAATAATAAGTAACATTCAACTTTTCACCGGGCTTCGTTTCAGTGTTTCTAAGTAAAATAATGTGAACGTAATTTGTGTATGTGAGCGGTAAAAAACGATGGTCAAATGTGATTTTGTGTCAACATGGGATGCATGTTGACACAAAAGTACAAAAGCGCATATTGTGCCTTTCAAAGTTTCTGTTTTGACAGAAATTTGCGTAGGTTCACTACGCAAAAAAAAAGAATGTGCTAAGGTGAACAGCATTCATCATGTGATGTTTTCCTTTCACGAACTCAGCGTGGGGCCATCACTTTTATCGCCCTTCTGTCGCCTGCCTGTCAATTTTCTCCGCTCGCTTCGCATCGTAGTGCCGAATTTGTGACGCGGTTGAGGTATGTCAGTCTGTGTGTCTAGCGCCGTTTGTAATAAAGTTCATTTATTTATTGACTTATTTAATCAAGCGCCACATCTGGGCAGCATCGGGAAGCGTGACGTGCGAGTGGTGATAATGTGCCCGCGCTTGCCAACGCTCGCAAAAGCTTTTTCCCGCAAAGTAGAAGCACAAAAGAAAGAAAGAAACTTAATTTTCAATCAAGTACACAGTACGTAAACATGGGATGGTCAACTGTTGATACTAACATTTCGAGACTAGTGATGATGCTTCAAGTGACTATACCCGTTTTCTGTGTTGCAACCTGAAGTAAAAGCTAGTAAGGGCGCTTTGATGAGCGTCTAACTCCGAGCGTCCGGCGTCGCAGCAAGCAGGACGTAAATCTCGTTAACTGATGACCAGACAGAAACCGACCAAGGCGGCTACGGCATTTGAATCCTTGTTTTCTCACATCACAAGCGGGATGCTCACGACTCAATTATTATGGCTGGAATGATTTTGTTACTCAATGTAGAAGCTTTTAGGTCTATCGAAGAGCATTGTGTTCTATAATACCTCCGTGCCAGATAGGACTGCACAAAAACTGTTCAGTTTTTCACCCAGTCATACGTCTCATGTTCTCTCCTTCTCTACGAATATTGGATTACGAACCCCTAGTATTATAACGTATTAACTCTATGTTCCTAACTCCTAGGGCTAGTGTATGATTGAGATCAATACACGTGACTGAAATGCCTGTGCGTGAGTGAAGTGCGTGTACGTGACTGAATTGACTTACGTGGTTAAGGGGTACGTGCATGATTGATGGATTTACTTTAGACGGCGTGGGACTTGGGTATCGACCCAAGAATGGGCGAAACGGCTCGTTCCTTTTGCCTTATTCTATTCTATTCTATTCTATTGTATTCTACTGTTGACTTCCACGCTGGACATCACACTCTGGAGTCTGGAATATTAATGTCCGCTGCCACATCAGTAGTATCACATTACTGAGGGCTATATGTTGTATGTAGGACTACTGAGAAGTTAGACATTTGCTACAGTAATGTGTCCAAAAATTACTTAGTATTTTACGACTTTTGAAATGTAATAAAACTCGAGCCATAGTAACTGTAATTACTGAGGCTCACGTATTGCAAAATTTAACCCAACTGACGGGGTAATTTTATTCTATAATTTTCAGCTGTTGTTTGACGGCTGCTGGTAGGGAAAAGTCTCCCCATAACTTACTAGTTGAATAAACTATTGTAGTAAATGACTAGTTTACTCAATGTTGATGGCTGTGCTTTCATATTTTCAAACGGTCACTGATCACTGACGTGTATATATATATATATATATATATATATATATATATATATATATATATATATATATATATATATATATATATATATATATATATATACATACATACATATATATATATATATATATTAGTATTAGCTAACATTTTACATTAAAAGTATACTCAAATATGTTTCGTCAAATGTGAAATGTATCAGATCCGGAGTTAGTGCTCGTGAAAGAGTATCATTAAAAGTGTCAATCTTTTTCGTACAATATTTCCGTGCACAAGAATCGTTGTCATGTACGTCTCCTTATCAATTATGTCACAAATCAAAGAGCCTTGCGAAGTTTCTGTAACAGTTTCCTCAATCCATAATCATGTTCGAGCTGAGCCTCAAACGCGTTGAACCAAGTCTTATTATTTTTTTAGAAAGACAATTAGGATAAATCAGTTAAATTAGTGCTACTATTGCATGTTAGAAATGCACGTCTAATACACCGAACTATTTGAGCTTTAATATAGGGGCACTTCTGAGCCAATTTCTATTAAATTAGTCTAGTATGCCTTTATTTTCGTGCTGAACGAGAGAACAGTTCTAACTGGCAGAATTTTTGTAATGCTTAAACAACCGTTTGATGTAAATCATGTTTCCCGCTTCATTGAGTGCATGTCAGAGCCTCATTGCCAGATGATATTGTTGTCAGATGTTGTGTGTGAGGTAAATCAGCAGCGTCCACACGAGATGCAAGAAGCAAAATTCGTGTCCGCGCTTCCATAACTCGAGTAGCTTGTCTCTTGTTTGTGCGAGCGCGCGTTTTTGTGCACATCAAAGAAAACATTATCTCGCTAACGACAGTCGCTCCGTAGCGGCTCAAGCAAAATATTGGGAGCCGTGTTTATAGTAAGAAGGTTGTAACTTACGACGCTAGTGGCCGCTGTCTGTACAGCTGCTTCTTGCTTTGTGTGGGCTTGTAGGGATGTGGACGTGCGGCTCGTCAGAACAACTGCTAATATTGCGAGCCTTATTATGGTCTGGTAGAATTAAATTTTCATTATTTTAGTATTTATGGTACTTCGAGGCGGTACTTGCAGAAATCGGTAAAAAATATGACTTTGAGTAGGGACTAATCAGTAATCTCAGGGTTACATAAGAGTTTCGTTTTTAAGCATATACTGGACGTCAGTTATTCTTACCACAAGTTGGTAGTTGTGTGAATTCAAGTATTACTGAAGCTTTTGTGCGTTGTGAATGCTTCTGTTTAGTAATTGTTAATTACGTGCAATTATTACAGTACTATTACGGTAGAAACACACGGTAAATTGTGACTGAAACTTACGATAGAGTATTTTACGAGTCGCAGTATTGGATTTTAAACGAGTTCCTTAACAGCTGTTCGTAACAGGCGGCATGGGACTTGGGTAGCAACCCAAGAATGGGCCAAACGCCTCGTTTCTATTGCCTTCTTCTATTCTAAGTACAGGAACGCTGTTACTGCAAATCGGCGGCACCAGTTTTAATTTCATTCGGCAGCACTAGCTTTGCGCTGCTTGATAAAGCTCTGAGTGAGGCGCATTACGTGGAAGTTGTGGTGCTGTGAGTACAGCCCTGAGTGTCGGTGCTATTTTAGGTCATTTGGTGAGTGTTCGTAAACCCAGCAAAGGCATCGAAGTCGAGGTGCCGTCGCCGACCCATAGATCACTCGCTCCCTTGCCCCCTGAAAAAATACTGTACATTTCCCTCGGCGCGTCTGCCCAGTTACTTGCATTTCCTATTTCAGGTTCGACGGGCAATTAAAATGCCTGAAGGTTTGTTCACTCTTGTGGGTAGGTTTCTGTCATTCAGTGAGTAATAGTGTTATTCTTAGTAATTGATAATATTGAGTTTGTTCTTGTAAATCATTTTCACTGCTACTCAAGAAAACTTTATCAACAGTAGTAACCGATTTTGGGAATAAACGACGTATAATTAAGTAATGCTTCACTGTAGACAAATTTGGTAGAAAACAAGTTTGTACGCAATATGAAAAAAACATGATTTATAAATCTCGTGTTATATCCATGGAGAATAATTCGGACAAATATGTAGCATTTCAAAATGTACCAGAAAAATAACAAACGTGTATAATCGAGTGTCATCAGGACGATAAGATTGTGCATGCTGTGATAAACACGGGACCGTCTAGAATCACACGGGCGTGATATTGTCTTCTTGAGTGAGAAGGAAGTGGCTGATCCCACTGAGGATAATTTCCAAGTGCCTACTTTCTGAATTGAAAGGAAGAAGTCTTTGATTTAACGAGTAAGTCTTTAATAATTTGTCATGACTGGTTCTGCTGTCGATGCCGTGGCATACATGGTTTTCCCGTCGATGCCGTGGCATACATGGTTTTCCCGTCGATGCCGT
>VCRD01000481.1:86953-102658 GCA_006783055.1 Trinorchestia longiramus
GGCATGCATGGTTTTCCCGTCGATGCAGTGGCATACATGGTTTTCCCGTCGATGCCGTGGCATACATGGTTTTACCGTCGATGCCGTGGCATACTCTTACATGGTTCACAAAACTGCTGACGCTGAATGCAGAATGCTCCTAGTTGTACAATTATGTAAGGAGTTAATGCGATCCAGTTCATATGATCAGTGTGTAGTTCTTGGTTCCAATTAATTTAATATGAAGAGAAAAATAAACGCTGTTTAGCAGTAATCACGAACTAGAGTAAAAGCGTAAATGATAAATGCAACAGCGAAAACGTCGATTTTGGGTGTAGCATTGAAATTAGTTGCGCACCCTTAGGCTTCCTCAGTTGTGGCAGCTTCAGTTAGTTACAATACAAGTTTCCTCAGTTGTTGTGACAACTTTTGCAGTTACAATACAAGTCTCTTCAGTTGTTGTGGCATCTTTAGTTAGTTACAATGCAAGTCTCTTCAGTTGTTGTGGCATCTTTAGTTAGTTACAACGCAAGTCTCTTCAGTTGTTGCGGCATCTTTAGTTAGTTACAACGCAAGTCTCTTCAGTTGTTGCGGCATCTTTAGTTAGTTACAACGCAAGTCTCTTCAGTTGTTGTGGCAGCTATAGTTAGTTACAATGCAAGTTTCCTCAGTTGTTGTGACAACTTTTGCAGTTACAATACAAGTCTCTTCAGTTGTTGTGGCATCTTTAGTTAGTTACAATGCAAGTCTCTTCAGTTGTTGTGGCAGCTATAATTAGTTACGACGCAAGTCTCTTCAGTTGTTGCGGCATCTTTAGTTAGTTACAATGCAAGTCTCTTCAGTTGTTGCGGCAGCTATAGTTAGTTACAATGCAAGTTTCCTCAGTTGTTGTGACAACTTTTGCAGTTACAATGCAAGTCTCTTCAGTTGTTGTGGCATTTTTAGTTTGTTACAATGCAAGTCTCCTTAGTTGTTGTGGCATCGATAGTTAGTTACAATGCAAGTCTATAAGAGAAATGTCGCGTTTGCTCGTGATGATACATAGGGCGTGCTTCCATTGAGTGTTTGGGGTTGTTCGGAATGGTGCTTAAGATTTATCACTTAAGCACCTTAGTATCATTTGTCGAAGCAACACTTCTTTATTACAGCGAGGGTGAATACGTCAACTAATGCTGCGGTTATGTGCACGCTTTAGTGTCCGTATGACATACTGAGAGTATCATAAATGTGTTACCAGTAGGTGTCAATTTTCTCATCATTTCATGCTGCGGTAATATGTCGCTTTAGTGTGACTTTGATGTTCAATAGCCAGTTTTCTGGATTAGAGTGTGACTACCAGCCAAGCATGAGGGGCTGTTAATCACAACCTGGATCTCCTAGTGGTGCCCTCACTTGGCTTGTTATTCTGCATACAATGAATCAAGGTGGCCCATTACGAATTATTTTAGACAACTCTAGCACACGAGTGAAAAACTCTGGGATGCCACCCTGTGTATGTGTGTGTTTTAGAGGGAATTAAAGGCCGTAGCAAAGGCCCCAGCCAAAGCTGGCCTTTAAGTCTAAGTCCGTGTGACATACTGAGAGCATAACTAATGTGTTACAAATAGGTGTTAATGTTGTCATCGTTTCATGCTGTGGTAATGTGCATGTTTTAGTGTCAGTGTGAATTGCTGAGAGCATCGTAAAGGTGTTTACAATTAAATGTTAGTATCCTTATATGATATTTATGCTACACTAGCGGCTTTAGGTGAGAGACGACACATCGATCAGGGCTTTATTTTTATAGCAGGATATTTGTTGTTCATGGTGTTGACTTGAGATGCGGAAAGTGTTTTAATTTCAGAATCTTCGAATTCCTTCCGTCTGACGCTATGAGCGCTCAGACGCACCCGACGCATTCCTGCCCAGCTTTGTAAACAATTTTTTCGGCTAGGAAACCGTGCTCATGGGTTCTTTACCTCTAGCCACATTTTTAAACACTAAAAATAGGAGACCAGAATTCTCTCGGATCTTCTTAACTGATCTTGTGTTGGTCAGCTAAGAAATATCTGTCTGGGCTTAAGCTCGTCATTAACGTTTACTCCTGACTGATCAACGTCTTACAAAAATGTAGTGAGAAATATTTGGTGACGATGGAAATATTGTTAAATGAATCGGTCCAAGTTCCTTTTAATGAAATCTAATTTTATGTGACACTTCGTTGGCTGGTCAAACATGTCTGTGTCGACTGATCAGGTCATTTGCAGAATAGAACGAAGATGGATGAATACACCTGGGAGGTTCATTCTGTAACCTACTGCTTGAGTGTTCGTACACTTTTTTAGTAAAGTTCTGTTGTTGCAAAAGTTTACAATAGATGCCTCCTCAAAACAATGCAAAAGATATGTCGCTCATTTGGGGATAAATTACAAAAAGGGAGCATCTTGTGCCCTTGATGCAGGAGAGAAGCGATCAGTGGTATAACTTTCCCACTTTATGCAAGTGTTCTGTTCCTTGACAATTGTTTCAAGCAATGCCGGATTTCGCGAATTTTGTTCGCTCGGTAATCCTCTTAAAAAGCTCTGGGTATGTCAGTGGTGCTACGAGTGCCTGTTTGTTGGAATATGGAATACACACTTCAGCTTAATTTCTATTAAATCTTCAATTTAGTTTTGGAGAAGCAGCCACTCTCTTGAAACTGAGCATTACTCACAATTTCAATTGCTGGCACAGACGCTCAATTACAGTCATTAACATATGAACGAAGTTGCCTTTTACAAATTCGAATAGAGTGCGTTCAATAAATGGACAAATGAGATGAACAGATGATGCAGAAACCTCTCAATTCGTAGTTATTTCAGCTTGTTTTTCTATTTTTTATCTCCAATAGAGATGTAAGCAATGAAGAAGTAAGCCTTTTTTCCAATAACAAGTGAGCGTTTTTCCAACGAAGAAAGGATCTTTTTTCTAGTGAAGAAGTGAACTTTTTCCAATTGAGAGACAAGTTTCTTTACTAGCGGAAGTAGTCGCTCCTCAGTACAAGTTTAATAGCAGCAATTATACCATTGTCTGTGTTGAGTTACTTGAACAAAAGTATAATTGTTCTATAATTCAGTAGTAAATTATATTTTTCGTATCGGACGAGTATTGAACACGTTTAGTACAGCAGTGGGCTGTAGTAGCAGTGTTCAAAAAATTAAATAACTTTTGTCGTGTATA
This sequence comes from Trinorchestia longiramus, assembly GCA_006783055.1. Lineage (NCBI taxonomy): Eukaryota > Metazoa > Arthropoda > Malacostraca > Amphipoda > Talitridae > Trinorchestia > Trinorchestia longiramus. The sequence goes on from VCRD01000481.1 coordinate 90,131, forward strand.
AATAAAACGTCAAATTCCGCGATGTAGCAATGCTCAAAAATGAATTCAGTAGAAAATAGGTTATGGAGCCCGAGGATGAGCAAAGGTGCAGTGGCGGTGATGGTACGTAGGGTACTAACGAGCATCAGGCTCTGTCAAGCTGCTACTACTTTGCTTACCTCGTACCATAACAAACTAAGCGTGAGCTGTTCCAATGCTGCATACCGCACGCTCGTGTGCGTGTTCTTGTTTTAGTGGTACACGCATCTGCCTGTAGTGTGGTAAGCCTATCTGTAGTCTTAAATAGTCGTTGTAATTATTCTGCTACCCCGGTGTTCATCTAGCATTACAGCAGTCCACCAAATTTTAAAATACTGGGGTTTCTGTGAGCAATTTAGGCAAAAATTCTGTTTTTAGTTTAGTGTTTGCGGGTTGTTTTAGTGAGGCTGAACTTACGTCATCAGCTGGGCAAACAAGGGTGAACAAAACTGAACAACGAGATGCTCGGGAGTACTGGAATCCAGCATTTTAAGGTCCTAATAGCCTACGTAAAGCCCTTTTAATTTTTAAAAGGAGAAGATTTCAAAATCCCTCGTGTCAATCCAATGGAAATGGGTGTCGAAAAAATAAAAAAAGGGTTCAAAATAGTGGGCTCAGTCGAACATGGTTTCTTTCATCGTCGGACTTATGCTAATGTTTTAAGTATACAAATTTATTTAGTTTCTTGATCCTGCAAAATTCGAGAAGTTATGGGGCAATACTTTGGCACTGCAAAGTAAGGGTTTATAGTACTGATCAAATGGGATGCGTAAAGCATTCAATGTGTATTTTTTGTGGAGAAGACGCGGTGACATTTTGATTTCACGCAGCTATAAAAATATCATAAGCTTTAAAATTGGCTGATATATAATTGGATTTTTATTGTGCTAAGTATTCGAGTGATTAGCGCGCAGCATTGGCTTCATTATTTCAGCATTGCAGGTTCAGTACTTGCTTTGTGCCTGCTACCTTCATCGTGTGAGAGTAGCGTCCTGTGAGCTCAGTCTCATCAATAGGCTTCATAATGTTAAGCATCAGTTCTTGATCATTACATGGGTGAGTTTGTTGCCTTAGAAAACCGTCATGCACACGACTCTTTTACCTAAACATGGAAATTTCTCTGTCACAACGTCGAGTTGCGGTATCAGGAGTAAAAAGTTTGGAAACTAAGAAAAGTGTACTGTGCTTATTTACTTAATTGGATTGTAGTAAACTTGCAACCAGAAGCCTCGCTAGTTAACCATTCGACGCAGCAGCTGTGAATGCTAGTGAATGTCGGAATTGAATATTGCGATTTTTTCTAACAACTAGGCATACAATAGACAACATGAGGTCGATAGATCATTAAAATATGTTTCTGCAATTCATTATTGGGACCTCCAGTTGTGGAGATTGTTTTATTTTATTTCATTAAAGCTCCGATATTACAATAAAAAGCTATATTCAGCTAATTTGTAACCGTACGTGTCGAAAGATCGTCGAGAGGACGTAAAAGTTAATCCTATGTTCACAGCTTGTCACATCACAGCTTGACACATCTGTGTGTAGGAGGAATAATAAGTACATACATATGATACACAAAGTAACCCTGAACTCGATATAATAACATTTTCCATAACTTTATATTTAGAGCAACCAGTTCCTATTACTAAGGATCTCCGCTTTAAGCCGAATAGTTTCTCTTGGAGCTCTCAAATATAACAACATCCCGGAAATTTATGAAGACTTCGAGGCCAGCTGAGATGAAATTCAGCAGTCACAGTTCCGTGTTGCGTGACAGGGCAGTGTACTCTGGCCAGACCCTCCCCTTCGTGATCCAGCCCTGCACTACAATCAATATTCAAAGCCTATTCTTAGCCTCCTTTTACTTTACTGGTCTTGAGATTCAACTCATTACGGGTAATGAACTTTGTATCAAGTTACTACGTATGTTTATTGGGAGAATTCTTTCATGTTCATAAACTTATCAGAGGGAGAGGCTACTGCAACCTTTAGAACTAAGATAAAATTTATGCTTATAAACTGATACTGTCCCGTCGCACTGTTAGTGTTGAAGACTGCCAGTATTCAGTAGCTGTGTTTGTGTTGAAGACTGCCAGTATTCAGTAGCTGTGTTTGTGTTGAAGACTGCCAGTATTCAGTAGCTGTGTTTGTGTTGAAGACTGTCTGTATTCAGTAGCTGTGTTTGTGTTGAAGACTGCCAGTATTCAGTAGCTGTGTTTGTGTTGAAGACTGTCTGTATTCAGTAGCTGTGTTTGTGTTGAAGACTGTCAGTATTCAGTAGCTGTGTTTGTGTTGAAGGCTCGCCAAGACTGTCTCTCTTACACTTCACCGCAATAGCTCAGCGCTTGACCACCCACTGCCACCCCCGCATGTGGGGCGGTGGTGCTCTGTGTGGTGGTGTGGCTGTGTGGACATGCTCTGTGTGGTGGTGTGGTTGTGTGGCTGTGTGGACGTGAGCACCATGCGGTGGTGCTCTGTGTGGCAGTGTGGCTGTGTGGACGTGAGCACCATGCGGTGGTCCTCTGTGTGGTTGTGTGGCTGTGTGGACGTGAGCACCATGTGGTGGTACTCTGTGTGGTGGTGTGGTTGTGTGACTGTGTGGACATGAGCACCATGCGGTGGTACTCTGTGAGGTTGCATGGCTGAGTGGTTTTACGATGGTAGTGCCGCATGGTAGTATGGGACTTGACCTGTGCAGATATTCTTCTAAAAGAGATGATACCTCTTAATTTGTACACGCACATGCAGTGTGCGGTACAGCTATCCTGCAATAATTGTCAAGCTTACAACTACGTTGATGTCACCAACACCTAGTATGCTTAGGTGAGGTTTGTAGCTACATTTGATAAAGTGAAGTATGACTTCCTGCGTTTATACTTCTGACGAGCCTCATAGCTGCGTAATTAAAACTCATGTGTAGTGTATTTATATGTATGTATAGTTATGCCTGGCTATAGCTATACGGTATACCACTACGAGTATAGTACTATCGTTGCTAGAGGTTCACAAGGCCAAGTTATGTAACTTCCTTACCTGGATCTCTCTAGGGCTATAACATTACTTCCTAGTTAGATCACTACATGGCTAAGTGATGTAGCTACCTATATCACTTAAAAGCTAAGGTATAATCTATGATTTTCTAACTAGATCTCTTCACAGTTGAGTGATCTGTCATAGTTTCCTCGTTATATCCCTACAGGACTCAATTACATGTAAATCTCTGTAGGACTAAGTTCAACTTCCTTAGTATATTATGTACTGGAAAAAGTTACATTTCTTGCCACTTCCATCCGTACTTGGCTTTGTTAAATAGCGTCGTGTAGCCATATCTCTAGACAGCTGCGATTCAGTAATCCTAGACCCTAATACAACGTACGGTGAGATTACACTGCTGTAAGTTTTAGGCGCAGCAAAGCTTAAATGTTTTATGATTTTTTATTGTGTAGAAGTTTTTCAATTAATATCTTTCAGTACAATTCATTTGAAAAAGCGTTTATTGATGTTAGTTAACTTAGATAGCGTGAGAATTTTGTTGTGCAGCGAGAGTGTTGTGCAGCGTGAGTGTTGTGCAGCGTGAGTGTTGTGCAGCGTGAGTGTTGTGCAGCGTGAGTGTTGTCCAGCGTGAGTGTTGTGTGTGCCCCAGCACAACAACACAATGTGCACCTCCACTTTTTGTTGCTGTTTGTACTTGTGCTGTTGTCACTCAGTGAGGCTCATGGAGGGCGATGGTTCTCATGCCTCTAGTCTTGCTGTTTTACTTCAAGAAATTACATTTCTAGAAATTATATTTATTTATTTATTTATGGAAAGTGGAATATTTTAACTCAAAGTACGGCGTGTTTTTGAGACTAAAAAAATTTGCACAGGTTTCGTAAACGAAAATTTATCCATTAACTTTAGTTACAGTTAGTTGTGCGTATAAATTCGCTGTTGCTTGAAACAAAAGATTTTGACGCATTTGCCCCGTACACTCGCTGATGTGTTAACGAGAGTTAGATGCACGCTTTAATGCTAGTTTCATTTTAAAATTTATCCCTGGTCGGTATACATATTTACACAAAAGTACGTTGAAATAACTGGCGGGCTGGTCGGTAGTGGGTGTTTTTGCAGCATAGCATTGCTGTCGCTTGCGGCTGGCAGAGATCGCTGCTGCTTGTCTACACTGGCCAAGTATTGGCTGCACTTGCACCAGCTTCCTGTTATGCTTTCCTAAAATGTGCTTGAGACATGCTCATGTATTTCAAGGCATTCTACTGGGAAGTATGAATCAGTGACCGTTTTCTTTCGATCCGTGTTACGTGGAATGTTTCATTTGTATTATTACCAGTAACGCGGATGTTGTTCGCGTGTGAGCAAGTTTTAAGTTCTTTCTCTCATATTAGAATTGGAATGTGAAACGAAATCGCTGGTGTCCTTGTTGCACGAGATGGTGAACTCGGCTTTACGTCGGGGGTGGGTTCAGCCTGGTGGGTTTCGTGGATTAGTGGGTGGGGTCGTGTGTAGGTTTCGTGGATCGGTGAGTGGGGTGGTGAATGTGGTAGTGAGTGGGGTGGATTCAGCCTGGTGGGTTTCGTGGATTGGTCGGTGGGGTCGTGTGTAGGTTTCGTGGATCGGTGAGTGGGGCGGTGAGTGGGGTGGTGAGTGTGGTAGTGAGTGGGGTGGTGAGTGTGGTGGTGAGTGGGGTGGTGAGTGGGGTCATCGGTGGGTTGTAACCTGGTCCGTATCAGGTGTTGTGGGGGCACTCAGGCCCGGCGTGAAGTCACGTTTCTTTTGCCAGAGTTCGTGAGTTTACATTAACTCTTTCGTTACGTTATCGTATGTAATGTATTTATGTGTCTGAATCATGAATTATTGATATACTCACTGTACTGTAGACAGTTATTATATTTTTCTGCCGAATGTTATGCTATCCAAAAATTTTGCTGCGCGTTTATGTACATCAATTCGAAAGCTTGCTTTAACTTCCTAGTTTATTTGGGGTTCTTGCGCGGAGACCAATCTGGTGTAAAATACCTGAATTAGTGCGGTGCTCTTCAGAAAAATTCTAAATATTATTATTGTCGTGAGGGTTTTATCGTTCATTACATGTTTTTAAGTTTCTTGAAAATATATATCATTATTTGAAGTTAAACGAATTAATAGATTAACTTTAGAATAATATGCCTATCAAAGGCAACGGTTTTGTTTTTTCAAATGACTTACATTAACGGAGAAACGTCCGCTCTTCCACGACTCGTTTTGATTGTGGGAATGCGACTGGAAAGTTATGGGTGTATGAAATGTTGCATTCAGCACTTGTATTGGCACTATTGAAACATTTGGAACGAAGCAAAATTTAAAAATATATGTTACGTAGTTTTGCATGCCTAGTGAAATTTTAACGTTTCTTCTCAGTAAAATTTGAGAAAAACGAAAAAATATTTGACATTAATAAACCGCCCGTGAAAAATTAGTGTTTATAATGAATTTTTATTTCATTTGCTAGTCTACCTTGGCTTTTCAAAGAAGTTCCCATTTCGATGGAGAAGAATTCTAATGAAAAATTTCCGTATTTTATAGTAACTCAGTGTCTTTGGAATCCACAATACAATGCTTACACTGCATGTATACCCGTTCCATTGAGTCAGTACTTGGCATAAGATAAACTGTTCATTTCTTCTATTTAATTCAGCAATGAAGGGGACATGAAACATTAATATATAAATAAAGAAATGGATGACGTATTTTATTCTATAGCATAAATATATTCCTGTCCAGTGACTAAGCCACTAGGTCATCATCGATTACCATGAACTATCTTAATGTACAAATAAATACCTGTCTCTCTCACTGCTGAGTTCAATAATTCAGACGCTCAATAATTCAGCAGGAATTCCTGTCTCTCTCACTGCTGAGTTCCACTCAGCTCTCACTCTTGCGTTCTGTCTACACTCAGACGCTCAATAATTCAGTAGGAATTCCTGTCTCGCTCACTGCTGAGTTCCACTCAGCTCTCACTCCTGCGTTCTGTCTACACTCAGACGCTCTATAATTCAGCAGGAATTCCTGTCTCTCTCACTGCTGAGTTCCACTCAGCTCTCACTCTTGCGTTCTGTCTACACTCAGACGCTCAATAATTCAGTAGGAATTCCTGTCTCTCTCACTGCTGAGTTCCACTCAGCTCTCACTCTTGCGTTCTGTCTACACTCAGACGCTCAATAATTCAGCACGAATCATCTCACTGCCCTCATCCATCACGGCTGAGAGCCGCGTTATCGCTGCATTATCAGCGTTGTTGGACGAGTTCAGGGCTTCCTCGTCATGGGCTCCTCTGATCAGCCAAATACCGCCTTGATATACGGCCGCCCTGCGTCTGTTATTTATTAACACCTTTCACTACCGTTTGGTTAATATGTCCCAAACAAACTTGAAAAATCATTTCCATTAGTCCCATGTTCTAAATGTTTGGTTCAAAATTACGGCAAACTAACAGAAAGATTAGAAAAGGTAAGTGGTAATTTAAGCAATATTTTGATCAGTATGAAATTAATTTTGTAGTGAAAGGGTTAAACTCGCTCTGGACACACGCTTCTAGTTTTCCCGCAGTTCCGGTGAGAACGCAAACCAAGAAGAAAATATTATCATGTACTGCGAGTTGTGGTACGAATTTTAATCACCGTAAAGTAGAAAAGCGTTTGTGAAGCGGAAATTGTATTTGTACTGAAAGTTCTAATCAACGTTTGGGCTAGACTTCATTCACGTAATGAAAATTATTCTATTACACGTCTTTGTATAAAAGGGGGGAGAAGATTCGATTATTTCAAAAATGGCTCTATTGAGTTTAGTAACCGATGGTTTTCATGCTTGTTAGTCTTAACGAAACAGAAAAGTGGAATGTTTTTTCTCGCTCGTTCGTAGTTGCAGGAAGAGAAAATAGCGATAGCTTTTATTTTGTACCGCTATGTTGAAGCCTGAGCGCTCACGTCCTGTTGCTATGGTTCGTGATACACAAACGTCGTGGAAGTTTCGTGTACTTAGTGCGTGCGTTGGAATGTTTTTGATGTTTGTTGTATGCCTTATTTGGTCCAGCGACTGCAGCTGCGGTGACTGGTCTCGGCAGAAATGCCTAGTGACACCTCCGTCAGGAGGCAGCTTACACTAGTGACACCTCCGTCAGGAGGCAGCTCACACTAGTGACACCTCCGTCAGGAGGCAGCTCACACTAGTGACACCTCCGTCAGGAGGCAGCTCACACTAGTGACACCTCCGTCAGGAGGCAGCTTACACTAGTGACACCTCCGACAGGAGGCAGCTCACACTAGTGACACCTCCGTCAGGAGGCAGCTGCGTAATCAGGGCAAACACCACGTCCTCTTGCTAGGTCTGACGGACGACACGAGTTAACGCAGTGGACGCATAATTTGCGCTTGCACTTATCTCTCTCTTGTGGACGCATAATTTGCGCTTGCACTTATCTCTCTCTTGTGGACGCATAATTTGCGCTTGCACTTATCTCTCTCTTGTGGACGCATAATTTGCGCTTGCACTTATGTATCTCTCTCTCTTGTGGAGTGCGCAATTTCTGCCACTTAGTAGCGGAGCAAGTCGTACTTCTGGGCTAGAAAGAAGCGGCAAGATTGAACAGTTGTTACGATTTGATCTGTGTTTTCTCCGCTGTGATTTGTTGCGATGTGCCGCATTATTTGTAAGCCAAAACCGTGCATATAAAATTCGACATTTTTCATGACATATCTAATACCAGTTTTTTTCAGTGAAGCTTAAGATAATTATCCATGATTTACCTGGTTTATATGGAACGAAGATGAAAATAAGGAAATTCGTGTTTTCATCTATGATATTCCAGGTTTTAATAAAAACACGATTATTTTCCAAATCTTTCGAAAACAATTTTGGTCGTTTTTTGGCTCCTGGAGTAGATGAAAGTGTGTTTTTATTTTCTCTCATCAATATTTTAGAAGAAGCGTAAGTTCGTGTATTCTACGTTGTCATAATTGTTTCCAGCATATAAATCGCATAAGTAGGTCATCACTTCTCCCACTAAAAGATACCCATTGTAGTTGATATATTTAAAAGAATAGTTTAACTTTGTGACTGGATAGATATCATGTCTTCATTTTCTTTTTACTTTCTAAATTGCCGTTCTGATATGAACATTCTTATGCATTAATCTACCGATGAGACTAGCACTCAATTAACTCCCTTTCTATGTTGGTAAAGAAAAGTTTCTTGTTAGTATATTTAGAGTTTAGTTGCTCTAATATTTCACTACTTTTACTAAAATCAATTCATAGTCAGTGCAGTTCAGGAGCTTTGGCCTCGTGTAGTAGTTTGAATATCAATAATTGCATGGATGTTGAAAAAAAACTCACAAACATCCTAGAGGGTATTTCAATTCTACTATCGCACTTAGCAGTCTGAGCTCAGCATGAATATAATAGTTTGTTAGAAACAAGTGAACTCTACCACGTTGGAGTTCCAGTATACCAGTTGCTCTCTCTTATTCGTCTTATTCTAGAGCAATTTAGTCATTCTGTATGCAAAAAATAGTGAATTTTATTCCTGTCATGTCTTATTTAAGCTTACTGAAAAATATGTCAGTGTATTGGTTTCATTTTTTCACAGTAACATCCACAACCTAGAGTTACAGCTTCCAAATTGTATAGCTTTTATGCGTGTTAGTCTTGTTTTTTAGTTCTGTTGGAAATGTGATTCTTAAGTTAGCTAATTGGAAGGTAAATAACTATTTGTAACTTTACTGAGTCTTCAATTTTACTGTCTCGTTTATTATTCTCTCGTAAAAATGTTTATTAACCCTCGTTCAATAACAAGAGAAGGAAGCTCAAAAAACAGAGTGACTGCCATATTTTGGCACGGCCGCCACAAGCTCAAATTGGGAAGCAGAGCTCTAGCTCTTCTGACTAATGGCAGAGGAGTGGGAAATGAGAGAAAATTTGAAGAAGCAGACCTAAACACACTAGATTACTGGGCCGGTGATCAATAGCCGGACCTCGACCATTTTTAAACAATGGCGTCTGATGCGGCCGCCAGTCTGCCTAACCATTACTAATGAAGCTGTTAGGTCTGACTGCCCCCTTGCCAACAAATGAGGGTAACTGCTGCCCAGGCTTCGCCTGAGGAAAACGAACTGTGAATCTCACTTGATTTGAGGTGAACGAACTGACTGTGCTTTACGTTCAAAAGAGATGATTGTGTTGGATGCTTCGCTTTGAGAGAACGAACTCCGAACAAATATAAAAATATATGTACAGTTGTCTTAAGATTTTTCTTAATATCCCTGTACTCCTACGAAGTGGACATAAAACCACAGAATAATGTGAAATTAATCAAAGTTATGAGGTGCTAAAGTTGTTTTTGTGCTAATCTTTTTAGAAATCTGTTGTTGAAGAACATTGGAGTGCTTGGAGACGAAGCTAAATAGAAAATACGGTGCGAATTTTTTCAGTTTCATTCTCAATTTTGAGAGCGAGTGTGATATTAATGAAAGATGTTAAAGTTTCAGAAGAAAATGGAAATATTCCGTTTGTAGTATTTATTTATTTATTTGTTTATAATTCCTCAGACATCTATCAATTTCGTGTTATTCTTTGTTATAAACAATTAAACTCCCATCCTCATTCTTTGGCTCAGCAATGGCGGAAATGTGCGAGCAGCTGAAGCAAAAAATAAAACTACGTATAGAACGGTCACGATCGTCGATTGGGGAACAAAAAAAAATAGATCATGAGGAAAGTGCATACTACATAAAATATCAAAGGCCAGTTTATACGTGCGAAAAGAACTTGAAAGAAAATAAGCAGGAAATCATTGTGCGTAAATATATTTGAAGATTGACTTCGAGAGACAGAACGTGTAGTGGCCCCAGAACGCTATAAAAAGGAGCTGTCACTGTGACTGAGTTTCCTTGCAAACAAAAGAGAGGTTAAGTCTCTGTAAAAGTTATGAGTGACTTGTCACTGGGTGTTAATGTAACGCGCGTGCTTTTGGTGGCATACAACGTGTTGGATGGAATCCACAGCTATTTGCTGATAATGGTATGAATGAATCAAATGTAGCGCAGTTGCACGAATGCACATCCAAAATATCGCTGAGAGTTATTCGATTTTGAGTTCTTTTTCTGTTGAAAATGATGTTGGTTCTGATAGGGGGAAAATAACTTTTCATGAAGGATGAAGTTTCCAGTGGAAGTATAGCTTCGACAGGACAATCAACAACGTTTTGTTTTAAGGTTCCCCACTTTATTCAGTCACGCTGAGATTCATGCAATGCGCTGGTTATCGCGACTGGTTGCTTTTTGTAAATATAACAGGGTTACCCTCTTCAAAGATAGAAGTTCGTCAATTTCACAGAAAAGCGAAGCTATAAAAGTTGAGCTCTCGGGATCAGTTGGATTCCCTGGCACGTTTACACATTCTTCACTAGCATAGCAATCCAATGAGTGAAAATGGAAATTTTTGATGAAAGAGATTTTGTCCATGAACTAGCAAGTTAAAAGTGAAACGGAAATATTCCATTCCATGTTGTGGAGCTGCATTTTAACCTAATTTTTATAGTCTAGTAGAAACTTCAAATGTATAACTTGCGCGTGGTATGTAGCGAGGTGAGAAGTGTTAAAAAATTGGTAATTGTAATAACTTGTCCGAATTTATGCATGATCACGTTAATGGAACTTCTGATCACTATTTCGATTTTTTCTTAATTCCTACAGAACTGAATGAAGAAAATCATACAGGATTATTCTAGAAATGTAGAGTTCTTAAGTTACTCGAATATAATTTCAGGTGACAATTTGATTTCAACAGGTGCTATATAGAATCATGGCATCATTATCACTGGTAGTGAATTTTGCTTTCGAGGCAAATAAAGAACGAATTTGTTTTTATATCAAAAACGATTTGGGTTCAGATATGATCATGAGGGGATGAAGGATAAGGAACGATAGCGTAAAGTGGCGTTTGGTTGGAATATATGTTTGGTCTAATCGAAGTGACAGTTTATTCATTTGGGAAAATTTTGTGGGGAGTGTTTAAATTGAGAGTAATGAAAAAGTAGATTTTTTGTTAAAATCTCAAGTAAGGTGGCTTGGAGGAATCGCTGTGGAACAAGAGCAATAGTTCCCATTAATATTGTTGATATTTGGTGGAAATCTTGCGCCGTAATGAAAGAAGCTTCACCGAACTGTGACGCAACGTGATACCAACTGCTGTGTATTCGGCAGCAACTTGAAGAACGAGGAATAAACAAAGCTTAAAGGAAATATACGTGTTGTGACACGATGGGGAAAAGAAACTAAACAAATGGATAAGGGAGAGAATTGCGGCTGTCTAAACCCAAACAAAGGAGTTTGCTGTAGCTGTGAACGTACGCTGGAGTTAGCGAGTGTAGGAGGGTGGTGAGCAGATGTAGAAGTTGTTAAAAAAGGAAGATGTACGGATGACTTTAAACCACAGATCTGGTAGGTAGAGTAGTACAGGGTGTCCATTAAGTCTCTTTACCGTTTCAAAAATGTATTACAAATGCAATTGATTAGATACTTTATTCAGATTTGTTTTGTTGTATTTAGCGTTTATTAAAGTTTTTAATTATATTTTGCATTTGTGTGTTTTAGGCATCCTGTTTGTGAAAGAGGTGCTGTTCAGACTTTTATAAGAGACTTTATGGACACCCTGTATGTCGTAACCTACTTATGAGCAGAGGCTCTGGTGAGCTGCATAGAAATTATGGGAGACTTTTCTTTGAGGATACGATGACTTTATTTATAGAGCTCTAGTGATTCAGGCATAAGGCATCTGATAGAAGTCATTATTCCGGAGTTTTTGGAGCTGAATCTGCAGAGTAGATATATTATCTTTAAATTATTCTACCTAGAACAGAAAGTTTTATTTTTGGTTAAAGGTTTTTCATTATGTATTAAAAATTTGTCATTTACATTCGGGAAACGTACGCATATACTTTTAAACATTTGTTCTGTTGCATTTAAGTATCATTATTAAATCTGTAATGAGAGGTAGGTTGACCCTTATCAGCTAATATTCATTAATTTTAATTACACTAATCCTATATTTTTGGTACAAATATCATTAAAACAAAAATAATTATTTGAGTCTAATCATGCTTGCATTCTAAACTATTGATATGATAGTAATTCATTGATTCACTAACCTGAGACCGTAAAATACTAACAAACGTAAAATCTATTGTTAATAGAGAGTGGGCGGCCTCACACCCTATTCCTTTTTGGGGGCCGGTGAGATGTTTTTACATGGATAATTAGAGAGCTATTCTGGGTAGGTATTCTGAGGGAGGAGAGTTGTTGGCACCAACGCTGTGATCAGCACCAGTGGCGCCGTTATGGTTCCTAAATTATGTGGTGGCCTGCCCCCGCCCTGTTACTGCATTGTCCTGCCCCCGCCCTGTTACTGCAGTGTTCCCTAGTCCTGTCCCCGCCCTGTTACTGCATTGTTCCCTAGTCCTGCCTCCGCCCTGTTA